>VZRX01014347.1:0-161196 GCA_013398075.1 Notiomystis cincta
AAAATATAATAATATAATAAATAAAAATATATAAAAGAAAATAGGCTCACATTTTATGATAAAATAACAGTTGTTAGAGTTTTTCAGTCATGTTTCAATGTAGAAAATGGACAGACTTCTGCTTCACCAGTTATAATGCCACAAGGCTGTAATTAATATACTCCAACTGTATATCTGCAAAGGTACAACTAAGGCAGAAAAATTTATTTAACTCATACAAAATCTGGACAGAGTGTATTCATTCTTATAAGTATTTAATTAAATATAAATCAGGTCATTAAAACAACTGGCAGCCCACTCTATCCTGGCATTCTTGTGTTTCTTTTTAAATATTTGAAAGGCAACCTACTCCTTAAAAGCCTTATTTTTTTCTTTTAGAAATAAAAGCCAAACACTAATTTCTTAGCTGTCTTGACACGGTGATGACAGGTCCATAAACTGGAGTAATTATAGAAAACTTAGTTCTGATGTTTGATTTTGAACATAGCATTGAAGAGAAATATTATGGAACAAGTTTGGAAAGCTCATGGGGCTGGGGGAGTGTTTATGTTGCTGTTGCCCCCCAGGCCACCAAAGAGCAAACCCAGGGATGTTGCTGGGGCTGTCCCTGACAGGGCAGTGCAGACAGCCCTTGCTGAAGGAGCTTTGGGCTGCACACACAGATGAAACCCTCCCCAGCCAGGCTGGGTTTGCAGCCCACACGTGTCCCTGGCTGCCAGCAAACAGGTGGGTGCTGCCATGAGTGGAACTGGCTAGAGAAGAAATGCTCAGTTTGGGCACAGAACACCATCAGATGCATCCCAGCAAACACAGGCAAGTGCATAACAAGAGAGCTGTTGTCCAATTTGGGCCAAGTGTGTTTTGATCAAAATTAAATTCATATGAATAATTTACTACTCTAGAGATATATAAAATGATAGCCTTTTTTCTCATAGTGTTTAAGAAAATCTAATTTCTTTTAACAGAAGAAATCAGGGAGTTAATTAAACCTATCCTTCACTCCACAGTGAAAGTTAAAACAGACCCTAATGTTAAATAAATGCACTGAGAATTGCCAGTCTTTGATTTGGACAGCATTCTTCTTGTAATTAAATTGTACTCTAACATAATCAGGTTACTTTTTGCCTCTTACTGACATTTTAGGGACATCAAACACCCCTTCAGTAACAGGGTTGCAGTGCTGGATCCATTTCACCCACCGAATTAGGCAAAATTGGGGTGCCTCATCTTCCTCCTCCTCCTCTGCATGCTGAGAGCACTGCCAGGGCAGTTCCAGCACTGCCTGCACCACTGCTGAGGTCAGTGGTATTTCTGGGGACTGGTTCAGAGGCTGGAGAAAGTCAGTGCCACGTGATTCTCCCTCAGAAGCATCTTCTGAAGAGTTAGTGCACAGCGTGCAGTGTTGAGGATGTGGAGGAGTCATTACAGTGCCAAAATATTACAGACTGCCCTGCTAAGTGGATGTGAAAGATCCCTGCCAGGAGATTTAGATCTTCAGAGACTGCCCTAAAATGAACTTGAGAGAGCACTTTCTGCAGTAATTTAATACTAACAGGATTTATACATTTATTTTTAAAAATCCTTCTGCACGAAAAGATTCCCCAGTGCCTTAGCGACGGCGTGTCAGGAAACCATCCCCCAGCTTCCCACTGCTGAAAAAGGAGTTTTGCAGGAATCCAGAGTCAATAATCCCAGCACAAAATGAGGTTTGTTTGCTTTTTTTTCTATAGGAACAACAGGAGAGAAAGAGGAAGAATTTGAGGAGAAGAGGAATACGGGAAAGCAATAATAGGTGCCATTTAAAGCAGAATTCAAAGTAATAGCACAAAGCTGCAAATCTGCATTGGTGGAGGTAAATATGTTTGTAAGAATGCAGAAAGTAGAATATGCCATCATACAAATGCTTTTGCCTCACATGTTAAAAATAGTGAATATAACTACAGTCTCTTCATGGCAAGAGGACCTGTATATCCTCAGCACTTCTGACAATCCAACAGACACAGAATCCTGAGCCACCAGACATCTTTTCCATTAGGCTTTTCCACTCCATCTGCCCTTCCTCCCCCCACCCATGGGTGTGTGCTGAGCTAGAGTGTGGTGCAGAAAACAGCCCTAGCAGAGAGCAGCCTTTCTGAACAAGCCTGTCCTGTGTCCCCATTGCTGGCACTGCCAGCTCCTGTGTTGTAAAACAGCTTTCAGAGGGAGGGTGGGGGGCCTGCAGGGGCCATACCCACCACAGCCTAAAGGTGCCATCAGAGCATCCCTCAAGCCCTACAATTGCACTCCTACAGAATGCAATGTCTCCTAAATGATTCAGTGGCTCCCAGGGTAAATTCCTATGCCCTGGCTTGCAGGAGCAGTGCCACACACCATGCTCACTTTACAGCAGTGCTGGGGTGAGAAATGAGGCTCCTCACTGACACTGCCTTGACACACACGGCTCCTCCAAAATACCACTGATCAAGCAAGGATGTTCTCAGGTTTTTAGCTGAAAGATACATGCAGTCTTTGCTCCACTGATTATGGCTATTCCCATTTCTCAGCTAGGCATCATGTCTGCATCGTGAGCTCGACCCTGTTCAATTTCCCTGTATCAGCCACTGCTCAAGTTGTCCTCATGGTCAGTCCAGGCTTGGGACCAAGTGTACACTTCTCTACAGACCCAGTTCACATGAATTCTATTTTTAAAAAGCATCAGGGATTCCCAAGAAACCAAGAGGCTCTTCTTTAACACAGATTTCTTGTTTTAGTAGAGATTGAACTTTCTTCTCTCAGAGACCAGTGGCAGACACAACAGCTAAAATATATTCCTTTTTCAAGGAAAGAAAGGTCACCAATCCAGACTTGCAGCCCTGGAAGTGGTGCCAGGTACAAAGACCAACTGCCATACAATTGGGGAAAACTCCCATGGCTCCTTCAAAGTGTGTTTTACATGAAATGCAATATACTTAGGGAGGAAGGGATAGGGCATAGAAAAAGCAGCTGGTTAGAAAAGGTTTCAAAGCAGAGAAGAAGGTGGTGGCTTCTGTTGCCTGTTCAAAGTTTCCATGTAAGACTATTCACCTACCTTATGTAAAAGGCAGCTGTAAAGAGTTCAAAAGTTTCCACAATGATCCCTACAAATCTAATTCTTGCCTAGATGCAGAAGCAGTTTAAAGCTTCTTTCAGTCTATTCATTTTCCTGAAGTAGATCCAGATTAAAAACAATCCCTCCAAAGAAAAAAGAAAATCCAAGCACCTATTAAATCTATTCCCTCCAATAAATCTCTGTATCTGTATCAGGTGTCCTCAGTTCCCATAATCCCCATACTTCAGCCTGCCATTCAATAATTTTATTAAATGGTAACTTCTTAAGAGATTAAATGAAGATTTATTCTCTGGCCTATATTCCTCTTTGCAGAAATGATAAGTTTCTGATGCTCTCTTGAGGCTGAATGGAGGTCAAAGCAATTGTAGCTGGTCCTGTACACATTTAACTCATACAAAGACTCTGATATTTGCTAACTGGGTGCACAGACACCCTGTGTAAGTCACCTGAAGGAAAGCTGCCCAAGCTGTTAAATCTTTTGCACAGTGCAGCCTTGTCTCCCTGCACAGGACAGCTCCCAGTGATGTTCAGTGCCACAGCTGCAGGGGGCCCAGCAGCATCCCCTGCCTGGGGACCACCCAGGCACAGCCTCTGCCTTTGCACTTGCTTAGCACCTAGCACTAATCTCTCTTGCTATAAAACCCACCCAGCTCATTCTGCAGAGGAACTTTTACCTAGTCTGCTGGCTGATATTCAAAAAATATGGCCATTGTGGAGCTAGTAATAACTTGGAACAGCTTTTTAGTGGCAAATGGCACTGTAAAAATGGAATAATTTATATCCCTTTAAAATTTTTGATTGTTCCATGCTAAATATTCTTATATTCATTATTCTTATATTTGAATGTGATAGCTCATTTTTTGAAATTACTTGTACAAAGCTAATGTCAAAATAGTTCAGGTCAATTGTCCTTACTCACAAATAAATATTTAGATATTTGCCATTTCATTGACCCTGAGAATTCAGGGGACTGTAAACAACAAATTATTTTACAACAGGCACAATTGCTATTATTTTATCTCATCAGTCTTCATACCAATTAAATTGACCTTATCCTGAGCAGCAAGCTCTGAAAACTTGGGCTGCTGTATACTCAGAAATATAGAGAATTTTAATTAGCCATGACATACTCAGCAGTGTCTGTCTGCTGGCATGGAGGAAGCTGCCTAGCAACAATGCAAAGAAATCCTCCAATAACCCTGGTGGATCACAAAGAGTCTGTTAAAAATGGTAATCTCTCTCATAGACAAGTAGAGATGGTTTCAATTAAGGACAGCAATTCTCAACTTGTTATTTATACACAGTGAACTAAAATAACATCCATACAGTATAAATACAATGTGAAAAGGCCATGCAAAATTACATAGATATTTAATTTGCAGTAGTTAATTTGATATTCACATCTGTAAGCCTTTTGTTTTGCTTAACAGCAAAAATATTCCAGACCTACACTGGAGCTTATACAGGAGAGAACTCTCAGCAAATAGGGCTGGAATGGGCTCAAGGAGTTGTTTAGTCCATCCACAAGCACCAGGTCAGGATAAATTATGTATAAACCATTCCTATGAATAATACTTTACTTGTTTCCCAAAACCTGCAAACCTAAGCAGCAAACAACCTCCCTTGGCACTCTGCTCAGTTGTCCGACTCTCCCAAAAAGTAGAAAATGTTGGGAAATCTCTAATAATAGAATAGAATAGAATAGAATAGAATAGAATAGAATAGAATAGAATAGAATAGAATAGAATAGAATAGAATAGAATAGAATAGAATAGAATAGAATAGAATAGAATAGAATAGAATAGAATAGAATAGAATAGAATAGAATAGAATAGAATAGAATAGAATAGAATAGAATAGAATAGAATAGAATAGAATAGAATAGAATAGAATAGAATAGAATAGAATAGAATAGAATAGAATAGAATAGAATAGAATAGAATAGAATAGAATAGAATAGAATAGAATAGAATAGAATAGAATAGAATAGAATAGAATAGAATAGAATAGAATAGAATAGAATAGAATAGAATAGAATAGAATAGAATAGAATAGAATAGAATAGAATAGAATAGAATAGAATAGAATAGAATAGAATAGAATAGAATAGAATAGAATAGAATAGAATAGAATAGAATAGAATAGAATAGAATAGAATAGAATAGAATAGAATAGAATAGAATAGAATAGAATAGAATAGAATAGAATAGAATAGAATAGAATAGAATAGAATAGAATAGAATAGAATAGAATAGAATAGAATAGAATAGAATAGAATAGAATAGAATAGAATAGAGTACATTGGAAAGGACCTTAAAGATCATCTAGTTCCAACCTCCCCTGGCCAAGGGAAGGGACACCTTCCACTAGACCAGGTTGCTCAAAGCCAAATCCAGCCTGACCTTGAACACTTCCACAAATGGGGCATCCACAACTTCTCTGGGCCTCACCAGACTCACAGTGAAAAATTTCTTCTCACAGGAAACCTGCCTTGCTCCACTCCTGCTGGTTGTGGTGGAGCAGACATAAAGAACAATACACATTCTTTTAGGAATTTCTGATGTACTTGGAAATGGCTATCATGTGTCAGTCTTCTGTGGGATAAACCACTCCAGCATTGCTCAGCCTTTCCTTATATAGCCCATACATCTCTACTGGCCTGCTTCCTATTTCTTTTGGATTCTTTCTGCAACTCCTTACACTTCTTCTTGCCTTGCATGTTGAGTAAAAGCACCCTCCCAATCCAAGTTGGCAGAGGTAGCTCTAGGTCTGTGGCCATCACTTCTCCAGGTGTTGCAGGGCACAGAGGACCTTTCTCTCTTTCTCTTTCTCTTTCTCTTTCTCTTTCTCTTTCTCTTTCTCTTTCTCTTTCTCTTTCTCTTTCTCTTTCTCTTTCTCTTTCTCTTTCTCTTTCTCTTTCTCTTTCTCTCTTTCTCTTTCTCTTTCTCTCTATTTCTCTTTCTCTCTCTCTCTTTCTCTTTCCTTTGCTGCCATGGGTTCCCATCCCTTTTGTTGCTGGTGCTGTTCATGTCACTGCTCCATCCTCACCTCTGGCCTTTCTACAGAGAGCTGCACCAGCAGAAAAACAGGGGCTAGCAAAGGCTGGAGTTGCCCACCCAGGGTGGCCCCTCCCCTTGTGTGAGATCCCATTTCTCCCCAGCAAAGGGCAAAGGTGGGGCTGGAGGCAGCAAGACCCTGTGTGGGCTTTTGCCTCCCGCCCTGCAGTCCCTCCTGGTGAGGCAACGGAATGTGCCCAGAGCAGCAGCCTTGTGGCCAGATTTGCACCCACCTCAGTCAGTTTATCCTCTGCAAACCAGGCACTGCTCCCTTCCAGGTGGAGCCCTGGGGTCCCAATGGGACGTGTCCTTCCTGCCTCAGTCCAACAAAGCACCAGGACACCACAGCAGCCCTCAGCTGCCCTGGGCAGGGATGGCTGCAGGCAGGAGCACCCATACACTGATTTTGGTTTCCTCAAAAGACTAACTCATTAAAGAATTAAAACTGAATGCCTTTAGAGATTGCATCCTGGCAAAACAAAGTCCCTAGTCTCTCCTCAGAAACAATGAATCACTTTTTTCTTGATGAAACAATAAAAGGACTCAGAGTCTTCCAGTGGATTAGCATAAACCTTTATCCTAACTTGGCAGAGCTGGAAGTAATGAGGAAAAGGGTCCAAGAAAGGAATAAATAATAGAGAACCTCAATACCTGGGGTTAAAACACTGGGAAAAGATTCACTGCTCAACACAAGATGTCAACTCCAGTCTTTTGAAACATACATTTTCAAATTCAGAACAAAATGCCAAAGAAACCACTTTACTGTTTTTGACCAGTTGTTTGCATTTTGTTGATATGTTTAACAGTCACCTGACAGCAGTTAATTCAGTGCTTTGAAGAGGGGTGTTTTTATGTAAAGTCTTGCTATTGGTGCAATTATAAATGGACTTCACTGCTGAGTTTGGTAAATCAGGGTTCTTCTAGATTCTACACAGCATGTACATACTTACTGTGCAGCTGCAAAGTCTGCATTAGCATGAAAAATTAACTTTCATATATTTATGTGTGTATATATATATATGTGTGTGTGTGTGTGTTTGTGTGTATGTATATATATATATGTATATATATTTATATATTTATATTTTTATTAAGAGTTCTTCTAAAACATTCCAAACACATGAATGTGTATACATATAAATGTATTTCTATATTTTGGTCACGTTAGGTAGTAAGTTTTCACCCAAAAAGTCTGTTTTCCTTTTTACTTATTAGTGTGCCTGATTTCTTAGCTCATTAGTTTTTATTCCTCTGTTCTTCTTGCTGGGAGTGGAATTGTGATTGTGGCACAGTCTAGAAGCAATGAGAAAATATGATCACTCTCAAAGGTCTCAGTCAAATGCTCTGTATTTCACTTACCAATCAAGTCCAAACCTTTAAATTTGACTACAAAACTTTGCTACCTGTCACTCTCATTTCTCTTCTTCAGGAAGCTATGCCTTGTTGTTCTAACTCTCAGCCTTTGTACTAACCAAAGTGGGTATTTCAGGGTTTTAATACAGCTTAGGCTTAGGTTGCAGACCCATTTCTTGTATCTGCGTATTTATTCCAGCAAGGGGAAGCTTTATACTCAGGGGCATTCCTTTTGTTGCTGGCAACATAATAACATTTGCTTAATTGTGTTTTATTAATGTTAATATACCCACAGGCTCAGACTCTGCCCGCACATTTTTGTAAATTGAATTAAAGGAAAAATGAATCAGAGTTAAAAGACAGCTGATTAATTTTATTCACTTGCTTAAGGGGGTTTAAGCCAAATGGCCTCCACATCTATTTTCTTTAGAGAACAGACTTTACAGCCACAGGGCTAACAGAAACATGTCAGTAAGCCATTTTCATTGCCACGTGTCAAGGAGAGCTATTTAAAGCATTAAAAGGAGGGGACATTAGGGAGAGGTGCTTACCCCCTGCTCTGTACAAATGGCAAGTTTATACAGCCATGGTCTCTCCTGCCTGCTGCTGAGATCAGAGGGTTTCATTTTTTAATGAAGCTCCCAGAGCTCGAGACAGGCAAGGACACAGGCACAGCACAGACCCACTGAAAAGGGATGTTTCACTCCACACAAAATCCAACTTATTAGCAGGTCTGCCTCAATACATAGTGTAACTTAAAGGCTATTATTGCACTGTTTAATAGGCTTTCAGCTAGTCACAGTAGAAGTCAGTTCTTGAGACAGATTTCTCATTTGGAAATAAATATAATTCATTAGAGACGCCTCCACTGGATGTATTTATACAAAGCCTGGGCTGAAATATCAGTGTGGATGTGGGGCTGTTCAGTAGGAAGCCTTCTCTATTTGCCAGCTATTCAGAAGGGTCTGGCCTGAAAAGAAACTGCACAAAAAATATGTTGGGCATTTCTGGTAACCCTCCTTTCAATGATTCCTTCATAACTTCTTATTAAAACTGGTAAGTCAGAAAAGATAACAAGATAAAAATCTCAGAGGAAAAAGGACAGTTAAAATATATGCAGAAGTGAATGGCTCAAGCCCCTCTCTGTCCAGAGAAGCTACAGCAGATGTCCCTTATCATAACTGGGACATCATGTCAGGATCAGGATCTGAATATTTTTCTGTTTTGTCAGCAAGAGAGTTGGAAGTGAAAAACTCTAATCCATATGGGAAGGATTTCCACTCTTCCAGGTCCTGTGACCATGAGAAGGGCTGGAGAAGGGTCCCAGGCAGCAATAAACCATCTTCAGCACATGGCCATGGCCAACGCTCTGTGTCAGCACTCAGGTCACCTTTCCCTTTCCCTCCTGGTTAATCCTGATGCCTCAAGTGGTTCCCACCTCCTCTTCCCACAGCTAATGACAGATGAATAAGGAAATGACCCAGGAGGAGGAAATGTAAAATTTCTGGGAGTAGAGGAAGTTACTAATAGGCTCTCCAAACAAGCTGTGAGGGGTTCTGCAGGCCTTTCCACATTCTGTGCTCCAGACAAACAAGGTATATATTCCAACATATGGAATATGTCTTGCATGCTGTGTGCACTTGGCAAATACTCTGCTACATCCCAGCCCACGAGATACCCCTGTGTACCACCAGGCATGATGAGCACAGCGACCCAGCAGGTCAACAGCCACACTGAAATGTGGGGAATCTGGGGCACAGCTTCACATCTGAGGCTGGCAGGTGCATGTGTCACCAACACAACATCCTGGTGGCATTTGTCACACTGCTTGTGTCTACCAAGCCCCCAAAAAAGGTCTCTGGCCACTAGCAGAGCATGGGTGCTCACATCATCCTGGACATCCACATGCCATGGACACCTCACACATCCAGAGAATTTGATGTTGGCTGAACTGCAGCACAGAGCTCTTCATTTTGCACCCCACTCCCAGCCCCTGTGTTGCCTCTTCTCTTTCACTGTTGTATCTCTATTGCAAGGACACTGTTTGACCTCGTGCTGGTGAGCAGGAGGGATCTCCACCAGCCCAAGCAGGGGTCAGGGCTATCTGACAGACCCCTTTTGTAGGGCTACTGTGACACTGGTCAGAGCTTTGCTGTCCCTTCCTTGTGAAGAAAGCAAATTTTGCTTCTGTATACAGAGATTTTCTCCCAGCCTTGTAGAATTTTGGCTTGGCCTCTTCTGCTCAAATAATTGTAGGACAGTAAGGACCTGGAACTGCTTGCTCTTTGCCTTCAGAAATGAAAAAAATACAAATGTATGCACATGGTTTTGGTTTCTCTCACTTAGCATAATGTCTGTTTTAGCCTCTGAGTATCTATTCTGTAAATAGGGAAAAGGACACTTGGTTAGGGGTCCATCACCTCAGAAGTGCTCATTTTCTATTAAAATATCCAGGCATTTTAGAAGAGTAAACAGACCAGAAATAAGATTTTTATTCCTCAGCACAGAGCCACACACTATGGAGCAGGCTGAAAGCTATGAGTTTGCATGTTGGGATAGGTGTTTAGGGTAGTGACTTTAAATTGTTGCAACACTTGAGTGGTTTACTGATTTGAATATTTCTAATAGCAGTGCTTGCATATCAGAGAAGTTTATTGAGGGTGAGGAAGCATGCAGCTTGATAGCAAATTCAAAATAATGACACAGATAATATGACATATTCAAAACATTGTTAATACTTAAGCTTTCAAAATACCTCACTTTTGGGGAGCTCTGATTTCTGATGAAAAGTATAAATAAATTGAGATTAAAACACTGAACTATTATGTTGCTGTCTAAGTGTTAAATTTAGAGTAATTTTTGTGTAAAAGGAGTGAGATGTTTAGGGTTCCTTGCCTCACTTCTTTTTCCCATTGAAAATATCTGAAGTGATGTAAGATGTGAAATGCATATCCCATACTTAGGCATTTTATTGACTCACTGGGATGCCAAATGGACCTTTGACATTCATAAAAAACATAGCATGAAATATTCTGTGATTCCATGAAATTAAAATGTGGGACTATCAGGCTCTGAATGGAAGAAAAATGCAGGTGCCACTCACGTTCCTGTCCCTGCAGGATGGGAAAGGATGGGAAATGATGGCTTTAATGTGGAGCCTGTCAGAGCTGGGTGGGGAGCTGAGCTTCCCCTCGCTGCCATCAGCCTGCTGCAGGCAGCAGCCTGGAGACCTCCTGGAGCCCTGCAGGGCTCTCCACACCCCCACACAGAAATGTCTGGGATTTCAGGAGGGCTGCTGCATCCCTGGGCTCCTCCCAGGAGACACAGATGCTTTTTAGTATTCTTCCATGTTTGAGGCTGGGGGAGACAGAGGTGGAACAGGAGAAATAGCACTGTGCAGTGTGCTTTTAGCCCTTTACATCCTTTGGCACTAATACAGTTGTTTTTCTCCATAATATACAGTGCAGAATAAAGACTTATGATGACAAAACTCCTATTTTTAAAGCTACAGCAGAAACAGTCGGTTTTCAGAGAGCTCTGGGCAAGCACAGCTGCTCTCTGGGGTTTCTGGCTGGTGGGCCAGGTGGAGCCAGGCTGTAAGCAGACACTGCTCCTTTGATCTCAGTGAGTGACACTCTTCCTCCTACTCCTGCTGAGCTTGGCCTGGAGTGCCCAAAGCCCTGTAGGAGCCCATCAGCAGCCTGAGAACTTCCCAGGCCCTGCTGGAGACCCCTGAGGATGCATTCACAGGAGGAGCCTCACTTCTGAACTTGCCCTGTCAGAAGGAGAGAAATGGCTGTCATTTAAAAATAGAAATAAAGTTTCTACACATCCCAGGCACGCAACTCCTGTTGGCTTGCTTAAATTACTTCCAGCTGAAGAGGCAGTGCCCCCAACAGCTCCTGACTGGTAGGAACTTCGTGCTGAGAAGGCCATGCAAGCTTTGGTAATGCTCAGAAAGATCCTTTAAAACACAGATTTGCTGTCTTGTGGAAGACCCCAAGGTGCTCCCTTTGCAAAGGGAAAAATGTGTCGTGACAGGACTGCTGTGCACACTTACAGTAAAATACAAAAGCTGCTCTAAGAAAACAGAACATATGCATGTGTATGAGGAGCCCAGCTCACCTGCAAACACTGCCACACTGCTCTGGTCACACCACAGCAGCCTGGCATGGTCTTTGGAAGGGTCTGCAGGAGAGATGTTGCTTACAGCAAAGGCTTTAAATAAAAACAATCAGCAAAACAACTGACTCCCAGAATTTACATTACCTGGACTACAGTCTCGACAGGGAGTTATCCAGTCTCACCAGACCACACTGTTTGCTGTTGAATGCTGGGGAGCTCTGATGCAGAGATACCTTGCTCCTCCTGCACCTTCAATCCCCTGCCTTGCACCACTGGAACAGGAGAAACAGTGCAAGATCCAGCTCTAGAGGTGCATGTCTGCATAACACCTAGCAGTGTCTCTAATAAAGTGTCAAGAAAGGGTCTCTGAGTACCATGAGGACTACAAGTTTCCTTCAGCTGATTTACCAAGGTCTGTATATGATTTGGGAGATTATTTATACTGTAACCTTCATCTGCACATCACATTATTAATACACCATAACATGTGGTCTCATAAATTCCCTGGAAAAAACTTTGGTCTGCTCTGGAAAGCACCTCATCCACTTTTGATATTGTAAAATACATTTCACACAGTTATTTTTAAGACTAAGTCCCAAAAATTAGATTTTACTTATGTCAACAAAACCTAGGCTCTAGAAACATTATTAGCCTTACAAAGTAACTGTGTACATACATATTTTAATGGGTCAGTTTTGCCAGTTACTTAAATGAAATATGACTATAATTACTGAAAAATACATTTAGATTTTCAAAATATTGCAGGCTCAGGAGAATGTCTTAATGTTGTTATGAATAACCTGTTGATTTTATTGCCTACAGCATATTTTGTTGACTTTCAACCACAAACTGGTAAGAAGGAGTTTCAGAGGTGAGGAACAGTTCTCACTGTTTTGCTAAATGTCAGACAGAGTCTAGTTCATGCTTGTCACTGGAAAACATCTCTTCAGAAGTGATGCTACACAGTATTAGTTTCCACACTGACCTGTGCTGGTTGTTGGGGAAAACCTCTCACTCTGAAATACCCTTGACCTTGTACAAGAATGGCAGGCAGCAGGAAACTGGACTAGTTCTACCTATGCTTCACTTCTCCTTGCATACAAAATCCTAGGTTGTCACTTTCTCTGAAAATCCCTCTTAGCAGTAGATTAATGTTATGGGGAACTAAAGAGTTAAATTACCTACTTCAGTGTGAAGACTGACAAAATATTTTCTCAAAACATGTATTCAACTCCAGGATTTCCTCCTTGTTTTCCTCAAGCTTGCACAGCTTTCAGTCTTTAGACAAGACTGTCATCTCAGAGTGAGCATGGGTTTAGGACACATCCTCACACACCAGTTTTCTCCCTGGGTTTTTGGCCAGGTACAAGCCTTTCCCACTCCACTGAGAATTTCCTGTGATGCAACAACAGCTCAGTGCACCATTTTAATTACCTAGTTTGAATTCTTCTTTCCAGTCTTATTGGCAGCTTCCATCTATCTTCAGGTACTGCTCTCCCTTGGGCATGCCAAAATGGAGCCACTGTCTGGCCAGAAAATGAGCATTTCAAAGAACTGATCTAATCATTTTACACAGCTTGACCAACCATTGCAAGGAAACTCTCTCTGTCTCTTGTCACAGTCAGGTCCAAAATCGTGCGTGTGCTGTTCCAGCCCTGTTACATTTCATCCAGCCATAAACACTGTCAGTCACAGTTCACACTAAAACATGCAGAAGGATGATGCAAATGGTTTGTTACCAGCAAGGGAGCAAGCCCAGGCTGCTGGCAGAAGAGCATGGAAGAGGAGAGACAGCCCCTGCTCCTCCTGGGGGGCTGCACGAATGAACCTCATCATCTCTCGGTGGCGTGCCCCTCGTGTCAGCAGACTCCCAGGAAGACAGTACTGCAAATAGCACAGCTAAGGCAGGGAACTGCTGGGAGCACAGGCTGGGCCTCTCAGCAAAGCCTGTTCTGTGCTGCCAACCTGTTCCCCATCACTGACTCGCCACGTGCTTGCTGCTCTCTGCACTTCTGGCCCGCTGTGCGCTTCGGCACTCAAAAGGAGAGCAGCAACCAGCAGTGCAAAGACAAAACTGCACTGGGTATCTGCCAGAGATGGAGCTCAGTCTTGTAAAATGTTGAGTATCTGTAATTTCTGCTATAGTCAGCTGGGTTCATGGAAACTCAGCATCTCCTTTTAAGGATGTAATAAACCACAAAATAAATAGTTAACTAGACAAATCCTCTGTGTTAGCTGGTGTCCCAGCTGGTGATATCCCATTTACTTTAGATGATGTTCTGAATATATTGCCCTGTTCTAGCATGGTAACATTAATCTGATGCAGAAAACTCCACGTGAAAGTGGAAATTTTGACCTTTAATCAAACTAGAGTACTTTTCCCAAACATTGTCCAAAAAAATCTGACTCCAAGTGTAGGGACAGAAAGAAAGCATTTTTATCAACAGCCTGTTTACACACAGGATTCTCCATGAGTTGCACCCAGGTAAAAAAATTCTGTGCTTCATGTAGTAATAATTGTGAAAAAAATACATTTTCTTGAATGGATTCTTAAAGACAGGTGTAAAAGCCCAGACAGAGCTACTAACTAACTAACACCACAGCTCTGTGACATGGAGCCATTCAGCCCAGCAGGGCTCTGAGTGCTGCCAAGAGTCAGCATAATTAACTATGTCATTAACAGCCACCTGATGAAACACAAAGGGAGTGAGGTATCATTTTGATGACAAAAACAGATGATGTTTCAGAGAGAGAAGCACAGTGTGTTAGCAGATGATTGGAGCTGAAATTCCAGAAAGGATACACAGATGTGATGTCCAAGTCAGAGAAAGGGTAACATTTTCCACCATACCTCCAGCTCTGTCCCACAGTAGTTGTCAGTAGAGATTTGGCCAGTCCCACCAGCAGGCAGTTACCCAAGATAGGGTTCTCAAATATATTATATCAGAAAAAAGCAAAATACCACCCCATGAAGAGGCTTGAGGCCCATAAGAACGGCTTAAATCACCTCTGCCTGGTACAGGTGTGTAACCAAGTGCCAGGGTAAAAGCCTGGCCTAGTAAAGAGAAAGACTTTATTTCTCACTACATGCTAAATCTCTGTGGTTAAAAGCTTATGAGACAATTTACAGGTCTTTGGCTCCAAAAAAGGTGCAGATTTGATATGCACAAACTCTTCCTGTCTGTAGCACTCTGATTCCCATGAACTAATGTCTGTCATTAGGGAACAAAAAGCCCTCAGACTACAGTTTTCACAATTCTTTGTTGATTTAATAAAGAAGTAAGTGGGTTTGGTAGGTGCCTCAGGAAGCAGAGCTGAATGATGGAGTGACACTTGTGTGGGTTAACAAGAATGTCTCCCGAAGGGGAAGTGCAATAAGCTGTGGAATACACTGCCATTCACTCCTTCCCATCATCTTTCATTCCTCAGCAAGTGTCACACAGGAAGAGCATCCCTGATGTTGATAACCTGAACCTGATTGTTCAGCCCATGCATCAGACTGATTCTGCAGTACAGAAGAGACAGGGCTGGCTGGCAGGCAGGCTCCCTGCTGGGATGCCAGCAGAGCTCAGCTCCAGCCTGCTTGGTCCCACTGTCGTGGAGCAAGCACAGCACAGCAGTGGCACTTTGCCCCTCCGCAGAGAGGTTCCTCCAGCCCCGCCCTGGGGCACCTGGCAGTGCTCTGCTGCTCCCAAAAACACTCTTCACTGTTCCCCCCAGCTGGACAGCATGCCATATGCAGTGACTGTAGAGAATGAACCTGTAGAGGCTTCTGCTGCTGAAAAATAGTGCAAACTCAGGCAGATATGTTCTCCTGGCATGTAATTTTCCTTTGCTTGAACTGTGGATTCAGACAGATTTGGTCTGATCAGATTTTCAATTTTGGGTAAGAGATTCATCAGTCTCATCTATTTTATTTCCTTATGTTTAAGTGAGGAACTGTAATTTGAGTTTTTCCTATGTTATGTCTATTAATAATATTTTCCTCTCAACCTCTCTGCCCCCTGATCACACACATATGCTTTGCAAAAGCCTGATAACATCTTTATTCTTTGCCATGGAAGCATGCTACCAAACAGCAAAAGGAAGCTTTCCCTTGCATTTTCTCTTCTGCACTAAAATCCTTAAAAAAAATAAAAAAAAATCCAGAAATAGAGGTTTTCTTTTTTCCTTTGTGTTCAGTAGTGTCAAAACAATGACTAGGTACCTGTGGGGCAGTGGAGCTCTGTGACAGAAAATAGGCAGAAAATGGTATTTGGGACCCTTTAAATTGAAATCCCCAATCCCCAGCAGTACTGAAGGTTAAGCTGCTTCGAGAGTCACTTGGCAGACACAGTAGCTTAAAATACTCTATATAGGAAGATGTTAATTAACTTTTCAAAAAAAATATACTACCTTGCAGGCACTGCCTTGTCATTGCCAGCTAAGGACATTCCCTGCCTGGCTCTGGGGACCATGGGCAGGGAAACAAGCTGCCTGTGAGCATGCAGGAGTGTGAGAGGGAAGGCAAGGAGCCAGGCAGCTGCAGCTCCCCACAGCCAGAGCACACCTCACCCCGTGGCTCCATGCTGCTCTGTGACACTGGGAGGCTCCAGGGCAGATACCAAACCAGAGGATGCTTCTCAGTCCATTGGTCTTGTTATGGGGAATGCCAGAAGGGAGGGGGAGGTCAGGAAAAGATGGGAAGGAGCAGAGAGAGGCACTGATGGTTTCATTTCTCTCTTCTCCAGATCCATTCTTTACAAACAGGCATGGAGAAGCAGAAGTGCAATGGGAGCAAACACCTTACAGACCTCAGTGCTGGGTGAAGCTGATTATCAAGAAATACAGCAGGGCATCATCCACTTTTTAAGAAATAGATCTCTCAGGCCCAGGAAAGCTAAGGATTTGTCAGAGCTCTGGGTCAGTAAGCGAGGAGCTTCCCTTTGCTGCTAGCTCTGCTTTTGCATTCCTGCCTATGACTGTTAATGCTACACTGCTTTTACATTATTCATACACTGACAGATGTGGAGGCTGAACATGGAAATGTAGAAGTTAGGAATTAATTTTTTTCTTATTGGCTTAAAAAATTTTATTTATCTATTTTGTACAGAACCTTTCTCATTACATGAAAGAAAGACAGAATTACACTTTAGAAAACAGTAAGTTACAGTTCAGAGACCCACACACAGAAACTTAGATAATATACAACATATATAATTTTAGAATCCAGCTAGTGTCCACTCCAGCTGAAAAACAAACTCATGTGTGACTGGTACAGCCACTACCTATAGGCAGCCATTGATATTTTTAGTAGTAACTAATGAAAGTGTAGCCTTGATGCTATTGCACAGAGCAGGCTCTTACCTAGCCTCAGAGGCACAAGGACCACAGCTGTCAGGAGGCTGCCAGGGCAATTTGCTTGATGCAGAGTGAATGTTACATGCCTGCCTGCACAAGCACACATGCACCCAGAGAGCTCCTTGGGCTTAGCTGCAATTAGGAACAGGAGCAAATTTCCTTGAAATATATTTATTTTGACTAAAGGCTTTCATTTTACAATATCTCCGCTTCTCTTTTTATCATATCATCACACAGACCCTGCTACTGCTCCATTTAATCCAAGAACCTTTCTCCTGAAAGAAGTCAGCATCAGGCATGGTCTCCCAAATGGGCAGGGAAGGATACCCTGCTGAAGGGGCACTTCAGTGCTGCTATGGGGACAAGACATGCCAGAGCTTACAGTGAATTGTGTGCATGTAGATTCATGCACACATTGTCAAAGCAGGCAAACAGAGTGTTTGCCATGATTTCATAACATCTATTCAATAAAATATTCAAAGCTTCATTCAGGAGGAAATGGAGAGCAAAGGGATGCACTGGCACTTTGCTCCTCCTTCCCACTTCCCTTCTGCTCTGTTGCCCTTACCCTGTGCACACTCTATCCAAAGCTATCTAAACCAAGTACAGAACTTTTCATCAACAGCACAATGCTGCCAACACACAGTTAGATTGGGTCCTGTATTTCTCATCACTTTTTTGGACATGTAAGGCATTGTCACACTCCATCTCATTGAGGTTGGATGTAGTTTGCCTCTCCTTGTGACCTGTTCTTCTGTGCATCCTTGCTAAGTCCTTCTTCATGCAACTCACATTTGAAAAGTCATTTTGGTTCCACAGAAATTTCTCCAGCCTTTTACATAACTTTTACCACTTCCATTGCAAATGGCCAGAAGGGTTTGGCATGTTTTTTTCTTGTGGACTACCAGAACTGAAACAAGCATTCTAGATGAAGGTGCCTATGAATTTATGGGTTGGCATGATAATCTGTATATTTTTTAAAATTCTTTCAAATCTAGAATTTTGCTTACTTTTCAAACCTTTTTTTTTCATCAAGAGCTAGATCCAATCCAGTCCCACTAGTGGCAGTATTTATAAACTATATAGTCCCTACTGATGTGCAGTCCTAAATATTTTCATGCCCACCTCATGGTCAGTAACTTCTGGGAGAGTGGTATTTCCCCTATCCAAAGCCTTTTGGTGCACTCAAATTGTCAGATTGTCCTTCCTCCCAGGAGGATACAAACTTGGTGAAATTTAGGAGGTTTTAGAACTTACCTACACTAACAAAGGCTTTTCAGCAAAAGGGAGGATACATGGAAAGTCCATCATAACTCTGCTTTATAGAGATTTAAAGGATATGGTTTTCTTTCTTCTCTTAAAACGTTACCACAAATTTAAAATCAAAATAACCTTCAAATGCTTTGTGTTTCAATTTGCCAGGTTTTAGAATACAAAATACCACAATCACATGATTACCCTGGCAGATATGGGCAAGTTTGCATTAAAGCACCCAAATTAATAGATATTTCTCTTTAAGAACATTTTTTCCTAACTGTTATTTCAATAGGACTTGCAGAAAATCCTTTGTGCTGTAAAATGCCCACTAATTACCACAGGCCTAAGCCAGCTTCAGAATAATTGGTGAGATTCAGAGATCAGCAAGATGGAAGCTTGGTGGCCATTTGCATATGTCAGAAACTAATCTCATATGTCTGGGCATTTACTAATGTGTGTTCTCTGCTTCTGTGGAGAGAGGAGGGCAATGAAGATATAAGATTTATAGAGACCCTGAAGTGCTTCACCTTTCTTGGGAGGCTGTACTTGGAAGCTCCAAGCTGTCACAGTAAAATCTGAAATTCTTCCTACATTTAAATTGGGGCAGACAGTAGTTACAGCATCAGGAATATTGAAATGTTGGGATTTGAGCACAAATATACAAACTCAGGGGTGCTTTCATTAGGAAATCACTGGAAGGAATCATTGCAGTTTATGAAATTTTGGAGTAAAATTGTGAGTGTTTCTTATGTTATTTCCTAATTTTGGTGAAGTGGTGAATGCCTTGGAATCTTATTAAAATGATGGCAGTTTAGACTTCTTAGCATGACTCAGGATCATGTTATACTTTGGCCTGGAAACAAAAGATTTTTCATAAAAAGCAGCTGAAGCCATCCCAAAGACAGTTTCTGCTGATAATAGCAAGACTGCAGTCAGAGACTTAATGAAAAACAGTGGGAACAGGTGAAATCTCATATTCAAGTCCACCATTTCTTTTTCAGAACAAACAGCCCTAAAACCTTAATATCAGGTAGCAGATAGCTATAATCAGAAAAAATATCTGAAAACCACTTGCCTCTGCTAAAATGTTAAAAAACAGATACATACCTCAGTTTGGATCTGCCTCACACTGTTGGGGACTGGGTTGAAATACTAACAATGGTAACATCTCCTGGGTTTGATTCAGGTGACCATTTCAAGTTTAATCCCATTTCAGGTTTTAATTCTGTACACAGGTTTTAATTCTGTACACAGGTTCTAATCAGAGCTGCTACTGTACACCAGAAATACTCATTTCTCTGTCTTCACCATTACCAGTCACCTTCACTGTAGTGCAGAAACCAGAATCCCCATTTCAGGAACAGGCCACATTCATGTGCAGACTGAAATCTTCCAGTAGATCCTACTTCTAGATTTGCCCAGACCCCAGTGAGCATTTTCTCTCCACACCTCAGTTCTATTGAAATTCCTGTCAAGGCTTTATGTCCACTCCATCTGAAACAGCAACCAGAAGGGAAAAGACCCCAAGGCACCTGCACAGGCTTGTGTGAAACAGCACTGCATCTTTAGCAATCAGGATAAGGTTTGACCAAGAGCTGCAAAGGGCAGAGGTTAATAAAGGCAGGGAAAAAGTCAAGAAAACCAGCAACAGAAGGAAAAAGCTGCTCTGCACAGCAGGCATAGCAGTTTGCATATCTCTTCCTTAGAGAAATTGCATTAGCCCCCCCTAACCATGCTGCTTAATATTTTTGCACATCTCCAATAGAAACATCTTACTACTGGACTTCCCACTCCAACATGAATCCAACTTGCAGTCCAGTAAAACTCCACCTTGCTGTTTTTTTCTATAAACACCCTTTTATTTTTCTATTTGCCTGAAATAAGGCTCCAGAGCAGCCTGGTCCTGCGGGCAGGACCCCCACAATCTATTGTCTACCGTGCTTCCCCTGTACCCTCCATTCACCACCCACAGCCTCTTCTCTGCCCTCAGCCTGTCTCTTGGCAATAAATCAGTCACCATGTCAACCTGTGGAACAGCTTGCAAAGGCTGAACAGAGCCAGCAGCACCATCACCTCCTGCAGGCAGCAGGAACAGTGCTGCAAGGATTGGTGCTGCCATGCTCTGATGGGGTGCTCAGGGCTCTTTACTCCCCCCATGCCTGGCTTTCTGAAGTGGTGCCCTGAGCAGCCCCTGCAGGGGAGGGGAGGTGCCTGACCATCCACAAACTAGGGCACTGCACAGAGACAGCCAGAGCTTTTGCTGTGTTGGAACAGAATTCTACAAAATCAGTGGTCAATAACGAGTTCTGTAAAAAGCATCCAAGGAGATGCCCATGGGAACTGAGCATGGCAGGGCTGGCCAGCAGCAGATCCCTCAATGTGTGAAAAACAGCAGCCAGAAAAAAAAAGAACATAAAGGAAAGAGGAGAACACCAAGAAATTACATCCAATGAAATACACCAAGGCAAACAAAACTAATGTTAATTTAGTAGAGGAAAACAAGAAGAAAAAGAGGAGAGAATACACACCTGGAAGAGGAGGTTGACAGCATGGATTATCAGAGACACACAGAGAAAGTGGAAAGATACAGCCCATAAAGGCAAGGAGCTGGCAGGAAAATAGGAGAAAGTAATGAATGGGCAAGGGTTTCTCTTTTGAAGATAAAACATCTTGAGTACAGTAACCAACAGGACCAGAACAATGTAAGAACTGGGATAATCTCAGCTCTCCCAGAGACCAAATAAACTCATGTGTGGTGGGGAGAGAGAGCAGGACAAAAATATCATGTAGCAGGGACAAGTCAGCCTCAGTCTAGCTCATGGCAGTGAAGCTTTGAGAAGCATTTCCAAGAAAAACTGTGCAGAGTGTAAGAGAGGAATAACTTACATTTACCATCTCACAACACATGCTGAGAGCCAGGCAGTACAATAAGCAGCTTATCAGAGTAGACATCAGCCTGTTTAATATCTGCACTTCTCTGGGATATCAGATCCCAGTGAGAGTGGGAACTTAGTCCATACTGCAACAGTGCAGTGGAAACCACTGACTTCTTTAGCCACTGTTTTTTCAATTACCCAGCAGCACTGTGCCTCTAGAAAATACAATTTTTTTCCACAGAGAGAGTTAGGGAAATGCACCAACTGAAAAGAAATTACAGCCTAGGTCCCCTGAATCTGGGGACTGATCCAGCAGTCAAATTGCAATGTTTGGCAGCTTCTCAAAACAGAATTTAGTATCTCTTCCACAGTATGACAATCTCTCACAGTAGCTTTCTGGGCACAAGGAAACCTTGTAAAATAGTGGCACCAAATATTAGAGCAAGAGCAGGCAGCTGGGCATGGACAGCAAGGCCAAGCAGCAGGAAAGGATATGTCAGAGCATAGGATGTAGGGCAGTGGAAAATATCTGGCCATGGGGCTGCACCTTCAGAGCTCAGAACATGAAATGCTTTCTGAAAACATGTGTCTATGGCAGGGGATGGTTTGGTCTTGCTTGATCTTTGCAGCTCTTCCTTTGGATCAGGGCACAGTGAGCCACTGTACCAGGGCAGAGCCGAAGTCTGCTGACAGGACTTCTGGTGTTCGCAGTGGTGCCAGAGGGAAACAAGTCTGGATTGCTCCATGGCAGATCTCTGCTTTAGCAGCCATTGGCCTAAGAGGGCTGTCTCATGCTCCTGACCCCCACAGAGGAAGATTTGCTGGAGTTGCCCTGTGTTAAGAGCTTGATTTTCAGACCTCTGTGTCTTCCAGTCAGATGAGACAGGCCTGCACATCTTGTTTGTTTATCAAGTGCATTACCCAAGGGTTGCTCATCAGGGTGTGGATTTCAGATAATTTTTTTGCAAGGTCTGATGGCTCCAAGATGTTTCTGTGAAGATCTGCTTGTGTCAGCTGCATTATATTCTTTTTTCTTCTTTGCCCTATCCAATACCTGAGATGGATGTATCTGCCTTACAGCAGTGAGTGGAGCTGTTTATTCCCACAGAACTCTTGTTGTTACTTGCACAACAGGGTTCAAAGTGAATAGACAGCTCCAGCAGACAGATCTTAAATCAAGCACTCCTCAATCTGCAGCAGCTCAGACAGTAAACTGCTGCTGATCAGTCCAATCAGCCATATCCAAGGAGAGTTCAAACAGGAAGAGGTGCTGGAAAAAAGCTACCAGAATTGTCAGGGGAGATTAAGAAAGATGTCCTTGCTCAGCCTCTAACTAAGCAAAAGCTGAAAGGTGATAGGATAGCTTTTTATAAATATCCCTCGAGGAAGGGGAATACCAGGGAGTGAAAAGAGCTATTCAAGCTGGAAGACAGCCTTGGAACAAGAACAAATGGTTGTAAATGGGCCTCAAACAGTTCTAGGATGGAAATTGAATTTTTAACCATTGCAGTCATGAGGATCTGGCACTAGCAAGACTGGGAACAGTGTACTGAGGCAAAGCACCTAATCTCACAGCCTAAATACCTTCTGTCCTTAATTCATTCCAACAATTTAAACTAAAGGAAATCAAGAAGAGGAAGATGAAGCTCTTCCTCTAAATCTATTGGGGAAAAAGTCCAACAATCCTCAAACAACATAAATTAAACTAGTCTCTGACAAAGTGCATGCACTGACAACTCCTCTGTCACAAGGCAGAACTGAAGGGGCTGTGACCATCAGCTCTTCATGCTCATGAGAGCATGAAGACCCATCAGATGCAGACATTTCCCCAGTGGGCATCACCATACAAAAATAGCCTGAACCACATGAGATGGACAAGCACTTTCCACTCCCATTCAAAGCAGAACAGAACAGCCCTGGAAAATCTACCTGTGAGGTGGAAAGCAGATAACTCTCACTCCCTCTATTCCTGGTGCAAAGTCTTTGAAAGAGAACACAGCTGCAAGACACCCACAGTAAGACTGGCAGACTTGGCACCTGGTTTGCCAAGTTGCACACAGGGTAGCAAAACATGGCCAAAACACCACACTGAGCCCCTGTGTTGGCCAGAGCCTCAGGACAGACCTGGCTCACCTGTGCTTTCAGACAGGCACACTGAAATGCCTCTGACATCTGCAGGAATGACTCATCCCAAGGCAAAGCCATGAACCACAGCCAGGCAAACAGTTGCTGTCTGTAAACAAAAAAACAACAAATAACCAGAATTGCTGGAAGTAAAATGCTGAATAAGTAAGATCAGAAAACAAATTTCCCCCAGTCCATTCTGGCTTTGTGAAAAAGTGTCCTGTTTTCTGTCCATCAGCAGTTTAGTCCACATGGTCCCCTAAGAAGCCCCCCTTTCCATCATCTCAGAGGCCAAGCTGTGATCTTCTCTTCCTCAAGTCCCTTGGTCCATCCATGCACTGTAAGTTCCCTGTTTGCTCACTCTCTCCCCTCCTCTCTGCCCTGTCCTAAATTACTCACACTTCTCCCAGCTGAGGCACATCTTTCCATCCTCAGATATGGAAAAACTCAACCTGTTCAGCCAGGTAAATAGAGATAAATAGACATTCCTCTCTTCTTACCTGCCATACATTTTTAAATAAAATGTGTAGCACACATTGTCCCTGTCCACAGATAGGTGTGCACATTCCTAACCTCTTTGTAACTCACATTTGCTAACACGAGGACATATTCCCTCAAGCACACAATCTTCCTTAGTCAAAGAAAGTGGAAGGGTAATATCAAGTAATGTGACTGCAGATCCAGAGCTTGTTTGGCATTTGTTGTATTTAAGTTCTTTTTTTTTTTTTTCATAGTTACATTCATAATTTCAGGCTTAACTATTCTTGCAAAGTCTTTTTTCACCCAAGAATAATAAGCTTGCAGGAAGATCCTCAATACTGCTTCCAGTCCTTCTGCCAACTGTTCTTGAATTTGCCTTCATTCTTTGTAAATATTTGAAGGGCAGCTATCTCTTTGTAAACAAAACACTAGGCTTTCCCTGTTTGCCTTGGCTAGGATACTGGTGTTTATGAATGTAGCTAAGCTTCTGCTTTATGACTGTAAAATACCCTCAATATTCATCTTTCTCCTGACAAATAAGTTTTTTATACTGGGAAGCACATCAGAAAGACAATGTCAAACCCCCAATCCAAAGTAGCACCTTTTCAGAGTATCACAGAATTGTTTACATTGGAAAAGACCTTTAAGATCATCAAGTACAACTGTAAATCCAACACTGACAAGTCTACCAATAAACCGTGTCCCCAGATGCCATATCCACACATTTTTTTGGTACCTCAAGGGATGGTGACTCAAGCACTCTCCTGAACAGCCTGTTCCAGTGCTTGGCAACACCTTCCCTGAAGAAAATTTTCCCTAAACCTTCCCTGGTTCAACTTGAGGCCTTTTCCTCCTGTCCTATGGCCTGTAACCTGGGAGAAGAAACTGATCCCCACCTGGCTACAGCCTCCTCTCAGGTGGTTGTAGAGAGCAATAAGGTCACCCCGAGCTTCTTTTTCTCCAGGCTAAACACCACCAGCTCCCTCTACCATTCCTCATGGGACTTGTGCTCCAGACCCCTCACCAGCTCCGTTGTCCTTCTCTGGACTCACTCCAGCACCTCAATGTCTTTCTTGTAGGGAGGGCCCCAAAAGTGAGCACAGGATTCCAGGGCTCTGTGTGTATATGTGACAACCTTAGAAGATCCTCAAATGTATCTGTGCTTCTTTTGGTAGAAGCTCAGGGTCCACAACACCTCTGGGACCAATCCTTTCCCTGCAGAGTCTCAGGACTAAAGACATTCCCTCTGAATTTCTCCCCAGGAAAGAACATCTCTATTTCATTCCATAATGGAGCAACAATTTTATGATGTTCTTTCTGATAGCATTTTGTGCTGAAACAAAAAAGGATTCCTTGGAGACTAAGATCAGATTATTAACATAGTCATCTGGATACTTTGTTAGGGCACTTTTGTCACCTCCTCTGCTGCTCCAGATTTGAATTGTCTGATAAGAGACTAAAGAACATCAGTGTTTCAAATGGACTTTCTATTTTCAGCCAGTAATGCACCTATCGGTCTTCTTTGCATTTTCCCCGTCTTCCACCTTCATCAAATTCAGTAGCATCTGCAGTCGACACCCACTGGGTTCTGCACCACTTCTTGGGCAGCATTCCACTGAAAATACTGAATGGAAAATGTCCTTGTAAATATTTTAAAAGGGAAAAAGTGGAGTCTGTGCAAACAGAGATGTGGCGCAATAAAGTTTTCTGTTGCTTGGTTTAGTTCGGTTTGTTTCTTAAACACTACAGTTGCAATTACTCTGTGAGTGCACAGAGCGGTCAACATTAGGAGCAAGTTTTGTATGGAAAGGCCTTTAATCAACGGTTCTGGATTTATATTTTTACTAGCAACTGAATGCGTGTGAGCTAAAGGAAAAAGCCTCACAAACAGGACAGCAGACATTAAATTTTATTATAGTAGCTTTGACTCATTACCATCTAGGGAAGGGGAGATGCTTAATCTAAGAACTCAAATTAATTTGCTTTATATTATTGTTCAAACTGGAAAACTACTTTGGAGTACCAAGATTATTATCACATTCCCAGAGCACATATAAATGTCACTTTCTGAAAGTCAAAGTTGAAACTGCAAACTGCAAAAATCTAATATTGTTACCACAACATTTATTACAGTCAGATACCTTTATATTCTAGCTATTGCTGTTACACTATAAGTTTCTACTTCCTAAACATCTGCTCTGTGTTGAAGATACAAAAGAAGATGAGGTGTCTGCCTTGGGGGTGGTTGGAGGAGCTGTACATTTAGGCAAATAATAAATCACACCAGAATAGAATATTTAAGTCATGAGGGGAAAGAACACCCTGCTGTATTTTAGCTGTTCAGTTATAACCCGCTGATATAAATACTATTTTGGAATAAAAAGTTAACAGAGGAGGTTATTCCAGAATGCTTTTGAGAAATGGGTCTTCAAAAACAGGCAGCATGTCAGTTCACTTGTGCAAGCTGCCTCTCAGTGTTTGTGTGTATCTATGTGCACATCAAAGGAAAATGAGACTTTGTTTTTGATACAGGACATCCAGAGAGAATAGGAACTCAGAATGGGAGCCAAAACCTGAACTCAGAATGGGAGCCAAAACCTGAACTCGAAAGGCCATTAACATTCGGCATGTTCTTTCTCTGAAAGCTGATACATAAATATTTTTAATTCCTGTAGCAAATATCAAGGCTCATATGTGATGACAGGAGATTTAAAATAAAATTCTGAGCTTGAAGCATGGAAATGTCACAAGGGCTTTAAAAGCTCTGCTCCTCGTTGTGAGACAAGTAACAGTTAAATACTTTTTTCATGTAGTGATTAAGAGCTCTCCCTGTCACCCATCTTTATGTAATCCCACCAATACACAGTGGTGGGCTGCTAGCACAGAAGCACATAAATCACTGCTACAATGCTGGGAGAGCGAATCTGAAGTGTGTGGGAAGAAGTGCTATGGAAAGTGTATCCCACAGACAAGCAAAGGCAGCGTGAGGAGGGAGAGACAGGCTAATGTTACCAGTGTCTCAGAATCCCAAAACAAAATTCCCTGTTGAAATCCCATCCAGCTTCTGCAGCATGGGAAGGGGTAGACAATACTGCAAAAGGCATTTCTTCATGGTAAAGATCTGCTTTTGATAACAGCTGCTTTGTCAAGCCAAAAAGAAAGTAAATGGCAAGAAATTTGCTTTAGGCTGGAGTTAGGAGAAAACTTTCACCTACCCAGATGGAGTTATATAAGGCTTCATGTTTTTTCACATCACTTGTCAGCTCCAGACAACAAATATTATTTAGAAAGGTCTTGCTTGTCCTCACTATTAAGTTCATTGCTTCAGATTCTGGAATCACAGTGCCACACAGCCTGTGCCTCTCCTAAGGTTGATGCCCAAGCACTCATCCCCCAAATCAGTGGACAGAGGTGGGAATGGATGACTGTTTTGTGTGCTTCAGGTGGCACATTCTTCAGCTGTGCCACAGCCTGCATGCAGGTCCCCTACCAGTTTCAGTGCTCTCAGTAAGTAGCAGGGGGTCTGATCTGCCTCGTGGCAAGGTCCCCTCCCGTGTCTCACCTGCTCTTTGTGACTCCAGGAATGCACCGAGGGGCACCCTCAGCACATTCACCAGGGAGCTTTGCAGCATCACATTTTCTGTGGGGAGGAAGGAGGTGCTCCTGCCCAAGCCCTTGCCCAGGCCTACATCCTTTCTCCATTTCCCCAGACCAGCTGCACCGTTGTTTCAGGCTCCATAGGGAAAGGCTTCACTCCTAAGGGCGTTGTTATCGTTGCACTGAAACACTTCTGAGCTGGCAGAGCAGCTGTGTGATACTCCTCACTTCCCACTTTTCCAAGCATTCTCTCTCACTTCTTCCTCCCTCAGAGACAAAGTGTTGCTTGTTTCTCAATGAGTCCCTGTGAGGAGGGAAGCCACAGCCAAGGCAAGCAGGTCTGCTCCTTTCCTGGCATGAGTTTTGGTGAGGTGGGGATGCTCCACAGCCCATGTGCTCATCCCACCACCCCGTGCATGGAGATTCTCTCTTTCTGTGCAATAGCAGGAGCTACTGCTTGGCTCCTCCATGTAACCCATATCAGGCTGCTTTCCAGTGGGGCTGGGAGACCAGCCAGCAGCACTGCAGAGAGCTATGTGAACAAGGGACACTCCAAATCTGGGGACACAGCTGACTTCTAAAGGCTCTGTTGCTGTGTGTGGTGTATTTAGCAGGCTTCAAACCACCAGGGGAACCTCTGTGGCTCTTTGTCATGCCTGCTTCTCACCATGCATTGTTGGAGAACAGAAGATACAATAAACTCAAGGAAGGCAATTTGCATTTCTTAAAATGCTATGGCATAAAATATAAATACTATTAACATTTCCCATATTAAACTATAATTTTTGCATGATTTGGCAGATCTGGCTCTGACCAATGTCATGAAGCTCCTACTGTGGAAATTGTTTGGCTGGGGAATACCTGTCTGTGGTTTACATGGCATGTCTCTGCCAGGAACAACAGCAGGTTCTTGAGCTCAGCAGTTGTTTACTAAAGGCAGATCACCTTGGGAAAATCAAGCTGGAAAAGGGAAAGGACAGAAGGTAAGCAGAAAAACTTCCAAGAGCAAAATGAAGAGATTTGAGGTCAAGGTGAGATAGGAAGTAGGAAGACTGGGCAAGAGGCTCTTAGCACAGAAAAGAGAGAGAGCAGAAAAGGCAAATCACAATCTGTTTGTGCACCTACCCCAGAGACAGAGGGACTTCCAAGGGAAGGGCAAGCTCTACCTGCAGGACACTGCACTGGGGAGGGGGTCTTGCCCTGGGTGCTTGACCTGCTCTGTCTCCCCAGAAAAGCAATCTCCAGAGGTTCAGAAGCTCTGCACAAAGCTGCTTCATCTGCTCACAAATCACAGTCTGACTGCAAAATCTGTTTGAGTGGGGATTTGTCTTTCTCTGTTTATCTTTCATCTCCTTTAGGACTGAACTTCTGGAGAAAACATCAGGCCAGCAATAAAGGGTTGTTAATTTTGATGATGACCTAATCAAGGGAAAGAGAGACTGTCATCATGGAGTGGTGTGGCTCTTCACAGGTAGAAATTGCTCAGTCAGAGCTGATTTATGTTCCTGGGTCTGAGGCTTGGAATTATCTTCTCTGCTCATTGTTACACTCTCAAAAAATCCCCAAACCAGTATTTATGGTGTTTGATGTGAAAAACATCTTTCATCTGTAAAGCTGTAAAGCAAGAGTTCATGCATTAGTATGACTTTGTGGGGAAACACTTGCTTAGGTCTGTTCCCTATTTGTTAATTATAACCGGAACCTATTTCTCTGCTAAGCTTTAAGTTACACTTTGAGCAGTAAAGGTTTGTTGGTAAATAGAAAAAAGAAAAACATTAATAGAGGCAGGAGCTACATGGTTTTTTATATATAAGGAGTTATAGGCAGCTTTTTTATATATAAGGAATGCCCCATGCACAGGCAAGTCAGACAGCTGGAGCATTAGTGCCCAAACTGCATAAAAAGGAAAAATTGCAGGTTTACTGAGAAAAGGAGAGAGAAAAAGAGGCCTGTAGTTTTGGCATGGAGCTCTGTTTTGTTCCTGCTCCCCCTGTCCTGGGTGTCCTGTCCTGGGTGGAAGGACTGAAGAGTCAGTGGTACAGCACAACCTTCACTGTCCCCACTGCAACCTTGTCAGTCCCCCAAAAAAGGGATGGGAGGAGCATGCTGGAAAGCAGAGGATGAGTCTGAGGACACAGAGAACTAATAGTACAGGAAATCTCCTGGAAAGCATGAGCTAAACACTTGAAGAAAAGCAATGAGTTGCCTCCCACTCTCAGCAACTGTATCTCACACTGTATTGTCTTTAATCATTACTCAGGAACTATGACATGCAATAATCTACTTCCTCGGCTTCATTTAGCATTTGCATGACAGAGTCTTATCAAAATAGAACTACTGGGACTGCAAAACAAACACTTAATTGAAGCTGAATGTTTCTAATTAAATCCAGGAGGATGAACACGTTACAATGAATGTCATTTCCAATAGTGTCCCCAGAATGACAAAACGAAGCTGCTGTGAGCAGCACACCCCACAGAGCAGCACCAGGCATGTGCTCAGGGTGGTTTCCCTGAGAGACCTCTCCCAAAAAACTGCTGGCCAGCCACGTGCAGCATTGGCCTCCCAGAGCAGCACCCTGGAGCCACCACCGCAGCACGGTGGCCACGGTCACAGATGGCACCGTGCCACCTGAGCAAGACAGAACTGCAGGAAGCCAAGAGGAAGAACAGGGAAGTAATGCAAAGATCCTTGCAGCTCCAGCTGAATTCAGCAGGGACACCTGCATGTCAGTGGGCACCCAGCCTGACTCTATAATCAGGGTGTTTTGGTTAAAGTGGGGGGGGACAGCAGTTAAGGTTACCTGAGTGTCCTTGTGCAAGGTGCAGAGATGGGAACAGAGGAAAGACTTTGGGGAGTTTCCTTCAGAAATCCTTCCAGAAAAATACCTGAAATTAGGCTTTTCAAAAAAACAATCATGTTGTTTGTGAGGTACCAATGTCTTGAGTCAGCTTTCAGAGAAGTGAGTTAGTGGTGAGCAGCCAATAACAGGATGATAATTTCTGTCTAAAAGAGCCTAAATGCCCTCAACCCCCAGACAGGAGCTCAACAGAGGGCGCTAGAAGCTGACTCCCTTCCCCAGAAAATGACATATTTTCAAGAAAACCAGCCCAAGGTGGCAGGTGATCCCCTAGGACCAGGATTAGTCCACTTGTAATTGTGGAGGAACTCATTCTGGGCAGTTGGAATTTGAGATGCTTTTTGTCCTCTCTCCCTGTTGACTTTTTGTCTTTTTCATTTTGTGTGGAAAATCACCTGTCCCCTTCTCCTGTACCAAGGCTTCTTTTGGTAATGGCCAAGAGAAAATAGGTCCCAACCATCATTGCCAGAGCACGTGGCACAGAGCATTGTTGGTGCTGATGAGAGGAGCCAGATGTCTTGAGCAACACCATCTGTGACATTTATCTCCAAGACTCGTGGTTTGTGATGTACCAAATACTGACAGGCATGGACAGGGAATTAGGAAGAGCTGCTGAGGCAGGTGAGTCTTTCACCACAACCCATGGGGAAAGGCAAGAAAGACAAAGCTGGACAACTTATTCAGAAAGTTCTTCAAACACAAAACACACAGTAGTGACAAGTTAACTTCTCATGTTTTGGGGGGTTTGTTTTGCATTCCTGGTGAGGAGAAAGTATAGGACTTTTAAAATGTTACGAAGGGAGGCTTGCATGAGCCTGGCTAAGTTGAGGCACTGGATTTCACTGCCTGGGATGATGGTGGGATCCAGCACTGGAGCCTGGATTATCCTATCAGTTACAGGCGTGGCAGTCATGTAAGGATTGACAGAAGTGTGATTTGTGCTGCCTTAGCCAACAGGAATGACTGGGGTGGTCTCTTGAGGACCCTACCAGTCCTATTCTTCCACACCTCACAATTGTTATTTGTGTCCCTTTTGCCCAGTTACAGAAATGACAATCCTACTCCTGACTGTGCCATGTCTGAACTGCATTAAAATCAAACCTCTGCTGATCACAGACTGGTCAGTGGGACTCTGCTGTATTTGTACTGCAGAAAAGACTTGCAGCAAGGTATTTTAGGAAGTCCATATGTAGAAGAATATTGTTACGCACTGGAAACAGATTGCACTCCAGAGCAAAACAAAACATGGAGAAATAGTCATTATTCACACAATCATATATATATATAGCAAAATCACCCACAAGGCTGTCAAATGAGGCCAAACCCTGTTGCATTTTTGGCAATCAGTAGGCAGTGAAGCCATGTGTCCCTACCAGGAAGACAGGATTTGACCTGCAGCAGCACTTGGGGTCAGCCTGGGATAAGCCTGATGGGAACTGGGCTACTTTCAACACTTTCCAAGATCCTCTCCCCAGGACCTGTCAATCCATGACCTTGATCAGCCATGGCAAATCTGGGGAGGAATAATGAAGTTTAAACTCCCCCCACATGCCCTCACACACTCACAGAATGGTTGAGGTGGGAAGAGAACTCTGGAAGTCACCTGGTCCAAGCCCCGGGCTTGTACCACCCAAAGCAGACTGCCCTGCACCATGTCCAGCTGAGCTTTCTCTCTCATATCTTCATTAACAATTTTTTTTTTCTTAAGTTTAAGTAATGTACTAAACAAATCAAAACGTCTGGGAAAGATGTGCAGTGATGGAGACTTAACAAGATTAAAGAAAAATGTTGTAAATACAATTTTTTAAAATCTGGTCACATGGAGGACATCAGAAAGCATCTGATAGGCAGCAAATCAAACTAAAAAGGCACAAAGGCATATGCAAAGACACAAATACATAAAACATGAGGGGTGGGAGGAATGCTTTAAATACCATGCAAAACTGACTTTCATCAAGCAGCAACTGAAAACATCATTGATGCAACACTGCAAGAGTTGGGCCTCATTTCTCCTCAGATAGGTTTGACCATTCTTCGGTTTTTACCTTGTTCCAGACCACTCCCTTTCAAACAGGCTACTGCTTTATTTGGAAATAGGAAGAATGTCAAGACACTTCCCTGAGGGATGCCTTGTGAACACTATGGGATGTTCAATTATTTTTGGAGACCCTGGCAGGGTCTTGGCTCACACCATGCAATACTCTCCTAACAAGTCCCAGGCATGGGAGTTAGGGCTGTCTCAGCAGGTGCTGTGGATGCAGCCCCACTCCAAGGGTGAAATGATAACAGTGCAAGACCAGGCTGCCCCATCCAACTTGATCTTGGAACAGCTAAAAACCATGGGCACATTTAATTTAGTACTGTGGGTGTGGCCTGAAGTCTAAGATGGAACGGGTGAGCTTTACAAAACCAAGAGAGTTATACAGCAACACAGTGAAAAAGGTCCACCACAGAACCAAAAAAGGTGAGAATTTCTGTGTGTATTTATCCCAAGTAGTTAAATATAGCATGTGTCTAGAAAATCAAAAAAGGCTTACAAGACAAACGAGATCATGCAGCAAGCAGGTTTCACTGAACTTCATATGAAGCAAACCATAATGACTTCAAAACACGTGTTCTTTGTGCCACAAGGACCAGGTGTTTGATTATTTATCTTGTGCTGATGCTTTTGAAGAGCTTCCCAGTGGCTGCTGGAGGGGCTGTTACCCTACTCCACGTGGTACCACCATGCCTTGGCTCTCAGCTGAACATCCTCTCACACCACCACAGTGCAGCATCAGTGACTGACCCATGCTGCATGTGCACAGGCTGGCTGTGTAGCCAAAGCTGAAATTTGACTCGCTGTATAATTTGTTTTGGGAAGTACAAACCTGCTCAAAATGAAAATTTAATGTTCTGTGACTCATGCTCCACTGAAGTTTATAGAAGTCTTCGTGGTCATGACATTTATTAGCAAAGTAACTGGTACACCCCTGGTTATTTAGAGCCAGCTAGAATTATCTTAATGAGTTTTCTTGGCTATTTAGAGCCAGTTAGAATTATCTTAATGAGTCTTCTTGTTAGGAGTTCTCAAATAATTTTATCTTCTCTATACAACAAGAGCAGTTCACACTTACAGACCAAAATAGGTCTCAATCAACCCACAAATTCCAATTACAGATTTTATGGGTTTGGACATTGCTTTTAGACTAAGCTATTGAATAATATATTAGCAAATTGCAGTGATAACCCTACAAATGTGTTCAAAATAATATTCTTTTATGTATTTCTTTCCCACCATGTTATTTCCTTCAAAATACAAAGCCTAATTTTTTCTCCTTTTTCACTGTATTTTATTGTAGTCTGAGACTGTTTATCTTTCCTGTCATCTATTTGCACCTCAGAACATTGCTGAGAACAAAAACTTTTTTTTTTTTTAAGATAGCAATTGACAGATAAGGGCTTTAATTTAATACAACCACAGAATTATTAGTTTTGGGGATGACAGCATCAGCAATGACAGCCTCTTATCCAGTAGGGTTGTTACAGACCCATTGGAAACTTGGCAAAAACAGGGAAGCCTAGATTTAATCCTTTGAAATTGTATCTAAGGCCTTCCTTCCTGAACCTCTCTAAATTTCCTGATGGCAACTAAAGCTCAGACCAACCCTAAACTGTTGAATTGTATTTCTGGAGAATTCCAATATTTTTGCCATACTTTACTGATGAAGTTACATTTCAACTAACACAGTTTTACTTTAAAATACCTTTTTTAGCCTGTTTGTAAGATATTTCAAAACAACTTATGTAAAAGGGATAATATAAATAAATATTTTTGCTCAGGTTAACCAAAAGATTTTCCTTTAAGCATATGCTTGTTCACAATCAAGTCAAAATTTTATGGCTTTTTAAGAAAGATGCTGAAGAAAATTACTTCATGCTTTATTTCTCCCATGGTCTGTGCAGTACATTTTTACACTAACCTCAAAAAGATGGAACTCTTGGAAGATGAACCATAACAACTTTGAAATTTGCTTCACGTGAGCAGAAAATTCTTTTGAAGCCTGATGAGAAATTAAATTATGGATGTTAATGCAATTCCATCTTGTTATCCAGTACACACAGTTCTTCAAAACTTAATCAAGAACAGGCATTGATTTTTTTAAAAATGGATGTTATTTATTAAAAATTAAATTGAGATTATGATCTAAGTTACAGGGGGTTTGCTACCTTAAAACCCACCATGAAAAGAACTATAGCTCTTTGATACACTTTATTTTACCTAATATATTTTTCAAGTGGCTTGTTCTCTGTGAATGGCAACAAGGATGACCCTAAAAGTAAAACTGAACTGTCTTGTCCCAGCCTAAAGGCAGTGAGGAAACAACCAGCTGAGGCAGTCAGTTCCTCACTGTTAGAGAAAACTTACCTGAGAACCTTCTCATTTACTAAAGTAAATCCACTCCTGCAAAATCCCAACATCAGAGCATCTGTGCCTGCCCATGGTGTCTTCCTAGTGCTTACTTCACCAGGCAGCAATATCAGGATCAGGGAGTGGAGCTGGGAAGGAAAAGGGACACACAGAGATAGGAAAGACATTGTTTGCAAAAAGGATACTTCAGAGGAAAAGAAGGTACACTGAGACTGTAATAACAAACATCTGGGAATTCAAATGAATAGCTAAAGGTGCAGTTTTGTAATGTGACTCTGCAGTAATGTACGTGGTCTTTTTAAAAGCCAGGATTGAATTTTTTTATATGAATGGAAGTTCCACGTGGAAGAAATCAACCCCTTCCAGTAACATCCCCAGCATCCATCACCTTGTCCCTCAGTTACACTGCTGTAACAAGAGGCTGCCAGGTCCCAGCTGATGCCTCTTACATGCATTTATTTTCTCCTGCTATAGTATATAGTACTACATCTCCACCTTCCAAGGAGGTGGGAGGACTTGGAGCTTTTTTCCTTAGATGGATGTGACAATATGAAAGAGGGATTGCTAACTCATCACTTGCAGAGGATGTGCCAGTTCCCCTCCCAGTCCCAGAGGAGCAAACCAGAACACAGGAGCCACTGAAGACACTGGGATAAAATGCAGGGAGAAAGACCAAGATCAATAAGAGCTGTTCCTGACACCACAGTGTGAGACACATTGGCACATGAAAAGATCAGATACTTCAGGCTTCTTGGTGCTGAAGCCCATATAAGCTAAAAATAAATTCCCTGAGCACTTTCCACCAAGCAGAGGCAAATCTGTCATGCCAAGAGGTGAATCTGACAGACCAGATAAGGCAGATTTGACAGAGCTAATGAACCAAGATGTGAAGCTGGTAACTGGAGGCTGAGGCCTGGCTTTGAGTGGGCCCAGCTCAGAAAACCAAAAAGGAGTTTCATGCTGGTTCGGTTTTCTTCTTTCTTGCAAAGCATCCTTTGCTTTGTGGGGCAGAGGGACAAAGCCATCTCCAGAACAATTACCTACCTCTCAAGCAAAGCCATGAGATACATATGGTAGAAAGTGACTTCCTCCAGGACTTCTTCCCTGAGAGACATGAGACTGCACTCAGGATCTGGTGCTCCTCAGAAGGGACCTGCAGCTGGGCATCTACTGTGAGAAATACTCACCAAAAAAGTTGAAAAAAGACAAAATTGTCGAAGCAAGACTATTTACTAATATAAACAAGTCAGCTGAGTCAGGTGCATCTCACTGAAGAGGCACACCTCCCCTTAAAATCCACACATTTTTATGCCTTTCCCTGGCCCCTGGGGGTGTCTGGACCTTTTTCCCTTGGGCTGGGTACTCAGGAATTCACATTCTTTCCAACCACCTACTCTGTTCAAACCAACACTTCCCTCCTCTTCCCCTTTCTCTCCCCAGGAATGAGCATCAGTTTGCTCTCCTTTCCCCCCCTCCCTCACACTCGTGAGGCCTGGCCTTGTGCTGGTGACACACAAGGTGACACCTTTGCCTAGGTGACACCTTTGCCTAGGTGACATGAGCATATGTTCTTATGACTAGTTACAATGGCTGAAGCAAAACATTATTTTATCCCTCACATCTACCAAGTTTTTTCTCAGCTGTGACAGCCTTGGAATCATCATCATGAACCATTTCTGTTTCTGGAGGTTCTTCATCATGAACTGATAAATTTAATGCCAGACATTCATCATCTGCTCCAATTTTCAGTATGACTGGCCAAAACTGCTCCCAGGAGGTCTCAAACCAGTATCTTGTGTTTTAACCCAAATTGTTACTCAGGAAGCCACTTTCAAAGTTTGAAAGGCAAGATTTGGTGCTGAGTCAATGCCAGACATATGGGTCATATGTCCCTGTGTGCACAGGGAATGCAGCACTGTCCTGCATCCATGTGCAGAGTTGAACCATCAGCATGGATCCAGCCCCTGCTAGCCACACCAGCCCCTCTCTAGCTGCTGCTCTGGACCAGAGGCTGCTCTGGTGGAGACAGACAAACTGTCATGGTTTGTGGGGGTGCAGGGGAGGAGACTGTAGCACACAGGCACAAGCCAGGTTGTCTCATGACCCCAGAAGAAGAGAAGGAGAATGCACATGCTAAACAGATGATGGCAATGCAGTGGCCACAAAGCAGCCATGACTGCAGTTACCTGTTCCACTTAATACCTGCAGTTCCTTCTGGGCAGTGTGCTTGGGAAATCCTTCATGATTCACCTCTGGAGCTTTTAGCACAGAAAGTGAGACTGAACTGCCCCCTCGGGCCACTTTCAGGAATGGCAAAGTTTACCCAGGGCTTCTCAGGGACTCTGAAAACTCTACAGCTTCTCCTTTCTTCTGACTTTAGCACTGAACAACAGAGGTCTTGCAGCAAACCCAGGAAATTTATAGGGTCAAACTTGCCATGCATCCATGCATCCTGGTCTCCATGACATTTTTCTTAGCTTGGGGCAGAGTCCTGTGCAAGGAACATCATCTAGAGCTGCAGTGTGGGTGTTACCAGAAGTCCAGAAGGATATTGTGTATCCCAAGGGAACACACTTAATTAACTGCAATCTTCCTCTGATTTCTTCACATAACAGATGCCGTGAATGTTCTTAATCAGCAGCCTAAACTTGTGTGGCTGACACTCTGTGGGTTTGGAAGAGAGCTGCAAGGATGTTAGGAAGGTGTAAATTAAACTAGGTCACATCAAGATTATTCTAATTTACTTCTTCCGGTGCTTGCAGAGTTGGCTTCCACTTCAGCTTCTGCCTCAAGCACCCCAGCTCATAACTTACACTAATTAGACTCCTAAAGCAAGATTCATGCTAATGTGTAGGCAGAAATACAAATACAATTTTAGTGCATTACAGCATGATTGCCCAGCAGAGATTCTCCATTCCACCTTATAGCCCTCAGTGCCCCTGCAAAACCAAAAGTGGTGCATAAAACACCCCAGTGCTATGGCACCAGCACCCATCTGCTTCCTCAGGGAGCTTCTCTGGGCAACAAGCAAGTGTTCCAGTGGCACAAAAGCAGGAAGGAATGGTCAGCACCCACCCCAGGGGCCATCAGGACAAGGGGTTGGGTTTCATCCAGGGCAGGAGCAGAAAGCCCTGCTCAAGGGGATGAAGGGAGAGAAGGAGGATGCCAGGTTTCTTGGTGGCATTTCTCTCCCCCAGGCACAACTCATCACTAGCCATGCCAGTCCCTGAGCAGGAGGAGCCACTGGCACCCTGGAGCAGCTGGCATCCACTTCCACGTGGGAGGATGCTGCATAATGCAGGCCAGTGGCCCTGGGAAAAATAACTCATCAGTCACTAATGGAGAGTCACAGGAGATGCTCCTACTATGTAGGAGTAGATGCCAAAGAACAGCTGAGCAGGGGGCTGTGGTTTATTTTTAATTTTGTAAAGTATATTTGCCTTCCACATGATCCTCTCATTCTTCCTCTCACAGCACATGTAAATAGAGACAGTAAATGGCACACTCAGGTCCCAACAGACTGAGCCACAGCACAGAGCTGCTGCAGATCACAGGGCTTGCTGTAGCTGGCTCACCTGCATTTCACTGGGACACCTTCCTTTTCCTTACACCCCAGGGCAAGGCCAAGTAGGAGAGAGAGAGTCTGCAGGGCAACCCCACAGGCACTTTCCAGCCCTGCTGCTTATCTTGGCTGATGGATCCCTGCACGGTCCCAGATCACCACACATTTGGCCACAGAGGAAAACCTCTGGATACAAACCTCCTTCCTGGGCAGAATCATGTTTCACTCCTGGAAAGTTTATTGGCTAACCTACAAGGGCTCTCAAAGAAAGTTTATGAGCCTGTAAATGCTCCCTGCCGCGAAATGGCCCCAGGAGCCAAGGATAACCTGTGTGAGCTTTACTGCAGCCTTTTAACAGGAGGAGTGCTGGGATGTGGTGCAGGCTGCTCCAAGGGGCCGTAGGGAGGGTACTGTGAAGCAGGGAGACCGAGCTCCTCACTACAGACCTCACTGGCTGCCTTCAGCCCATGGCTGCTGTGGTGGCACTCGGGCCAGCTGGCAGCTGGGGTGTCCCACATGGATGGACACTGCCCTGGAGCTATTTGCTGTCCCTGAACCAAAACCTACCACCCTCTCATGATCTTGTGTTCTTGCCTTTCCTTGCAAAAGCCAGGCAATTGTGGCAGAATTAGGACAGCTGCTGCTGACAATTAATTAGCTTCACACAAGGTCTTCAGGGTGGCCATGGGGAGATAGATGAATGCTGTAAAGTGCCCCTGGCAATCTCTGCCAGACCTCGCCCTGCCAGCAGGCACCAGGCACAGCACAGCACTGCACAAGGGCTGGCACACTCTGCCAGGGGACTGCAGCTTCCTAGGCTTCTGGGTTTATTTTAAATGCATGTTTGTTCTAGTGTAGTCCAAAACACTGCCTGCCCTCAGGGAAGGTGAATACCTGCCCAGCACGGCACAAACTGCACCTTCATTCTAACTTACCCTCCACCTCAGCGTTGTGTAAGTATTAATTTATGCAGAAAGAGCAGAGAATGGGAATTTTTTGGTGCTTAGCACACCAAAGCCACACTTCCAGTCTCACATCTATCAGTCACTGACTGGGTCCAATTTTTCCAGTGGCTCCCCATGATACTGAAAGAGGCTAATCTTTGAATTGGATATTAGGCAGAAATTGTTTACTGTGGGGGTGGTGAGGCACTGGAACAGGTTGCCAAGAGAAGAAACCTGGAAGTGTTCAAGGCCAGGCTGGATGAGGCTTTGAGCCATCTGGTCTAGTGGAAAATGTCCCAGCCCATAGCAGGGGAATTAGAACTAGATTATCTTTAAGATCCCTTCCAACCCAAACTATTCTGTGATTCTGTGCTTCTCTCACCAGTATCCTGTGCAAGGATCTGCTTTCCCATCTTTGAGGTCTATGGAAAATGCTTCTCACCCCAACCACAGCCACCAAGCAGTATTGGTGTTGAACACCACTGATGCATATGCAATTGTGGTAAACTTCCTGTTTTCAGCAGCACAAGAAAAAGTTAATGTTTGGAGGAAAAAATTGCCTTTCCTACTTCTGAGCAAAAAATTAGCTTTTTGTGTGGTTGATGTGAGACGAACCAGACCCTGTTAATTTGGACCTACACTCAGCAATAACAGGGAAATTAATTAGCTGCCATGGCACAAATGAAACAGAAGTGGCAGCAATTGGCCTCTGTTTTATGGGCTTTGGGTAGCATCATTTGAGCTTAAAATACAGTCAGCATGTGCCAATGCTGCTACTTCCATCTAATGGATGTGGAAGAGAAAGATTTGCTTATGCAGGTGTCCTACCACAAAGTACAGCAGCACCAAGAGGAAAGGTAGGTTAATATTCTAAGTAACACAAGAGTTCTAACACACCTCTCAAGAACTTGTTTGTTTTTAAACTGTGCAAATCTAATGGGCCCAAGGTGAATAAAATCAGTCAGTGAGAAAAAAAAAAGAAAAAGAAAAAACTAAGACAGCTAAAAATATAATTATTTTTAATTATACAAAGGAATTTTATCCAGTGACTTTGTGCTGCAAACAGGCACTGCAGTAGGCCATGTCCTACTGTGAGAATCCCTGCATTTATCTCAGCAGCACACAATGTTTCCCCATGAGTTTGTCTGGCCTCAGCAGCCTACTGAGAGCCATAAAACATCCTGCCTGATGCAGGATGTGCATCCCATGGATGTGGCCATTACCTTACAGCCTTACAGCTCAAGAAGACTGGAGGTCCTGGAGGAAGACTCCTCACTCTGTCCCTCTGCCTGGGTTCAGGGCTTGTGGCATTGGCCAGCTGCTGTCCTTTAAAGGTGCTCCAAAGGCAGGTGACATCCTCACTCTGCCCTCAAACCCTGCTCAGTGTGGGAGAAGCTGGGAAAACATTTTTTGGCTTTACACCCTGCTCTGCTAACAAGGAGTTAAGGAAACTGGACCAACTTCATGGAAGGGGCTTTTAACAACAGGAATCTTGGAGAAACTAACCAAGCAGTGCTTTTTTCCCAAGATGATGATAATCCAAAAAGGAGGCACATATGGTAGTGGCTGTAGGACCCCTGTAGACACTGTCCCATTAGCCCACAGAGGGATGAGTGAGCAGGGGACAGAGGGATGGCTGAGCAGGGGTCAGAGGGATGGCTGAGCAGGGGTCAGAGGGATGGCTGAGCAGGGGTCAGAGGGATGGCTGAGCAGGGGTCAGAGGGATGGCTGAGCAGGGGTCAGAGGGATGGCTGAGCAGGGGTCAGAGGGATGGCTGAGCAGGGGTCAGAGGGATGGCTGAGCAGGGGTCAGAGGGATGGCTGAGCAGGGGTCAGAGGGATGGCTGAGCAGGGGTCAGAGGGATGGCTGAGCAAGGAGCAAGGCAGCTCTGTCAGGGCTTATGGCAACACCCATCTCTGAAGCCAGCAATTTCACACACTATGGATGTAGTAATTTAATAAAAACAGTCAGTTCTCCAGTCAGTCTAATAAGCTGTAATCTAACTCTATTTCCCCTCAAATTGAAAGAAAAAATAAATCAATAACTGATAGGCAAGCCTCTTCTCCTGAGGCAGAAATGCTTGCTATAACAACTCTAAACTGGTACTCCTTTGCACCGTGGGTTTTATCATTGCCCTGGGACCCTGCAGCCAAGATTGGAACAGCCTTTACTCACTAACCTGCATTAAATTCATTAATGGAAACTCTTCTCCATAGTTAACTAGCCAAGAGGAACTCAACAGCTGAGGTAAATTTTAAAGATAATTCCCTGCTTTCCTGGAGCCTCACTTAATGCACATTCTCCCCTCTAGTCCCAGCAACCCAGATTTCATCCTACCTGCAGGGCTGAGATGTCTGAGAGGGAAGCAGTAATTGGGGGAGATTCTGTGCATCAAAAGGTGGTTTAGATGTCCCTGGATTCAGGTCTGGTCTGGAGGAGCTGCTCCACAGCTGCACTTTCCCAAAGGAAAAGTCCTGCTCCATACTGTGAGGATCAAAGCAAGCCTGAGCTCAGAACAAGTTAAATAAACCAGTAAAGGCCCATAGAAATGTTTTCAAATGCTAGAGACCTACTAATGAACTATTCAGTTTGGTAGAGAATCATCTTGTTCCAGAGCTGTAAAGTCCTTCTTCAAAGAGCTCTAAAGCTTTCTGTGTCCTGTGTCTGCCAGGGCTTGTCCACAGGTCACTGCAAAAGATGGAGGGGGAGGAGGAGGTGCTCCGAGAGTCAGAGCTCAGATTCTTCTGCCAGACGTGGTGAGGACTGTACTACAACAAATTGTTTCCCTATAGCTCATGAAGTGCCTGGGGGATGCAGAATTCACCCTCAGCCCATGAGGAAAAGGTGCTCATGCTGGAGCATGTGGATACTGAGAAGCTGTGATCTGGTGAGAGGCTTGAACAGAGAGAGAGAGAGAACTTTGCTTCCAGAGATAGAAGAAGACTCTTACTTTTATGCTAGAACAGCTCATCCTTAAAAATTACACCCTATGAACTAATGGGCCATGAAAAAAGCAGTTGTGAGAAGACAGATTTGCCCATTGGAGGGACCCACATTGCAGCAGGTTTGGGTGGGACTGCTACTTGTGCAAATTAAAACCACACTGGAGATGTTCACAGAGAACTCTCCGATGGGAAGGACCCCACAGCACAGCAAAAGAGACTCCTCTCCCTAAGTGAACTGAAGAAAGATTTTTTAGAAGTGACAAAATGACTAAAAACCCCATGTTTTGTCTCCCTCCACTGTCTGCAGGAGGAAAGAAGGGCCAGGAGAGGGGGGGAAAGTGTTCTAAAGGTTTATTTTAGTTCTCATTATCCTCTTTTAATTCTGTTAATAAATTTTTCTTTATACCTTTTAAGTTTTTGAGCCTGTTTTGCCCTTAAAATGTTTTCTCCTAATCCTTATCTCACCCCATGAGCCTTTTAATTTCTTTTTCTTTCCCCTTCCTCTGCTCAGCTACAGCAGAGGAGAATGAGTGAATGATTTTTTTTCCCTGTGGGTGCACTGGGAACCCACACCACCTACCCAAGGCATGCCACTGCCTTCAGGATTCCCCAGCCCTTCCCTGAGCGGTCTCAGTCTCTCAGGATTTGGCTGATGTGCCACCTCAGTCTGCCTTCAATTAATCTTCCAGAACTGCCTGTGAAGCAGCAAACAGCCCCTCCCATTCTGGAGACCCCCCATGGCAGAGGCCAGCAGTGGTGACCATCATCAGCACACAACAGGCTCTGGACAGGCTGCTTGTAACAGACCTGCACACACAGCACAGGTGAAGAGCCTGGACAGCCTCCTGCATGGTAAGGCCACCAGCTGTGGAAAGGATTCTTGCATTTCCTCATAAAACAACCCAAGTATAATCTCTTCAGGACCATGTCTGTGGGCTAAGGAATAGTGATGGGGAGGCAGACTTTCCCTGAAGCTCTCAAGTTCAGCTTAGGCTGCAGTGCCAGAGGCTTTTGTCAGATCAGTAAAAAGTATTTGGATGTTGAGACTTGTTCTTAACACTTCTCCCGGATCTACCATTTGACAAGAAAAAGAAAATCCCACCAACTCCTCTGCTATCCACCCAGAGCCTCCAGGTTGATTTTGGGAGCCTCTTCACTAAAAGAAGTAACGAATGGATGACCTAAAAGAGGACCTTGTTTGAGGGGCTTATAAAAGCCACAGCAGCCTTATGAGCATGCAGCCCTCTCTGAGCCCAGGCTGGGGAAAGCAAAGATGGTTTTGGTCAGCATTGCCCCCATTCTGACAGGGCAGTGCTTCCCTGCAGGCAGGCCTTTCCTCTGGCACTGGTGCTGCACACAGTGATCAGCAAGAGCCAAGTCTGAGCCAGGCAGGACTTCAGCCTGAGCCACAGCTGAAATGGCACAGCAGCACCCAGCACACAGAGTGGGCAGAGCAACGGCCTGCAAAGCTGCTCACGGCATTCCAGCAGCCTCGTCTCTTTAGGAGTAGGAGTTGGAGTAGGAGTAGGACATGACATTTAGGAGAGACTTTCAAGGATAGCCTTTGTGCAGATCACATCACAACCCATCCAGCTGTCATTGTGCCAGCACAGACTTTTTCTGACATTCACTGGCACCAGAGGGACATGATCCAAAGTCAGTCCCTGCTGGTGAAGTCACGGAAACATCCAAAATAACTTTCCATCAAACCGTTGATTTTTTTTCATTATCTGCTGGTGAGGACCTCCCCCTGCCTCTGCAGCAAGAGGCATCTCCTAAAGGAACAAGGCCCAAAGATGGGTCTGTCCCCATGGCAGGAGTCAACACCTCACCCTTGCTGCCAGGCTGGTCCATGCAGTTCCCTGTGACAGCTCTCCTACTCCTACAAGCTCTCTAGAGATGCTGCAGCAGTCATGCAAGGCCATTCCCAGAGTAACACTAACCAAAGTATGGTCTACAGCACAAAAAGGGACTGATGATACATTTTTGTCCCCATGAACCCGTCAGCAGCCACACCAGAGCCAATGCAGTGAAGAATGGTGCTGGCCAAAGCAATAGAAGAAGGAAGAGATTTCCCAGGCAAGCCCTTCAAGAGTATTTTTAAAAAAGGATCTGCAGGGCAGGAGCCCCTGGTCAGCAGCACTCTGCAAGAAGCTGTGATATTGGCAGCACTGCTGCCTGTCATGAAAATCTCACATCTGTCACTCACAAATCCTCTTATTTCATTAGAAGGAAATTCAACAGGGAATTCCTGGGGCTGCCCACATGAGTACATGTAAACAGCTAAATGCCAAAGTTACTGTTCAAAGCAGAAATGTGTGCTCCACACTGGCCAAAACCAGCCATTCCTGAGATTTACCTGCATTTCAAGCTGGAAAAACTTTAGCTAAAGTTAGCAGAGCACAGTTCTATCCTCAGGGCAGCCCTGGTTCCTAGAGCCAGACTATGTACAGTGGGCTGGGACCACTGCCCATCTGTGCCCAGGCCGTGGGAAGCAAGGAAAGGCAGCAGCCACCAGAAAACCAGGAATATCATCTCTTCATAGCAATACTGCAGTGCCCACCTTGCCCTTCTGCTCCAGGGAGAGGGTTTGCTAAAACCTGACATCCAGCAGCTCTCCCCTCAGCTCTGCTGGTGCCTGTGTGTGGCAGGTATGCACATCTGTGCGCCAGACGTGCGCTCCCGTACACAAACACGGAGTCTGCACACACACAGGGGCATTCCTGCAGCGTGCAGCACGGACTGCAGGCCCCAGGCACACAGGCAGCCTCCTGCCAAACACAAACCCGGCTACAGGAAATATTAACACAGCAGCATCGCCACTGACTGACTCCCAGAAGCAGCTCTAGATAATAGTGACAGACACATTAATATTTGCTGACTCAAGGGCTCCACCAGGAGGAAAAACCAGCCCAGATCATCCCCTTAGGAAAGCGAGACAGAAGATGCTCCTCTGGCAGGCTGAGTGACCAACAGGGAGGCCACACCTGCTCTTTCAAAGCTTTCACCATTCAAAGACAAGGAGAAGAAATGTGGTGGAAGTGGATCAGCACAGTGTCAGCTGGCCAGGAGCTGGCCACAGCATCTTCATCAGCTGCAGAAATCTTACCAGTGCAGAAACACTAAGAGGTTGCTAATTGCCCTGCCTTCATTTCTTTGATTTCCCTACTGCACTCAGCAGTGGTTTCACAGCCAGAGCACAGGGTTGGGAGCACGATGTCCACTTGTGGCTACTGATAATCAACTCATGGGATTTGCTGGGAGGCACAGGTCTGCTCGAGTGGGAACAATGGGAAGTACAGAGGCCACTTCAGAATTTAAAAGGGGGCAACTCTTCTCATGAGCTCCTACTGCAGGTTCTTCACCATGAGACAAACACTTTCTCTGTCACACAGGCTATAGCAAAGTCACACACCAGCCTTACACTCCAATTCAGACACTCCAACCACATACACTGAAGGAATGCTTTGCACCTTCTCTCCCACACACACACCCATCAGAGTTTCTTCAGCTTGATGGCCACAGCAAGAGACACACAGAGCCCTCAGAGGCTATTGGGTTTCTGCTCAGTAGCCAGCACAGGTGGGAGAAGGCACCTTGTGCCCTTCATGCCTGTCTCAAGGAGGCACAAAGGGGCTGCAGGGACAAGACTTCTGAAATGCCAGCCCTGAGAGTGCATCCACAAGCAGGTGTGAAGCTGTGCCAGCTCAGACCCAGGTGAGCAGTGCCTGGCTTCAGGCAGGTGCCTGGCTGGCCCCAGCTCAGGGGCTGAACCCAATGATGCTCTGCCCAGCCAGTCAGGATTCTGCCCCAAGGACACGATGCCCGTGATATTTCAGGTACCACTCACTGAAAATACATTTTTGGAGTGTTTCTTCACTGAATCTTACAGACTCCCAGAAGATTCCTCCTTAAGCCAGAAAATCTCAATTAAAAACAAAACAAAACAAAAACCAAAACCAAACAAAAAAAACCAAAACAAAACAAATACTGCACTTGTTTGCTCACTAGACTGCAAAACCTATTCCCAGGAACAAGAAAGAGCTCCAAAAAGTACAAGACAATATATGGAGCACTTGTAACTTTCTCCCACAACCCAAAAGCTGTGAATACTGACTTACTCTGTCACATCCCAATTTATCACTTTGGATTTCACAAGGAAGCACGTAACTTGTAAATGAAGGCAATGGGCTTCCCCACACTCAAATTTTATTGAAAGTACACACATATTTTACACACAAATCGAGTGGGAGCTGTTGTACCAGACTTTGGTATCTCATACACATTTACAGAACCTGAGCACATTGCAGTTTCATATTAGAATACTCTCTATACTCTCATCATAATTCACAAGACTCAAAATAAGTGCTCTTTAGTACCTTCAGTGACATAATAGGTTCCACTACTCCAACAACAGACCCATTTACAATATTTTCTCTTTCTCCCCTATCAACTCAGTATTTCCAAAAGGTGCTGGGTTTTCCCCCTGAGTCAACAGATCTCTTGCAGTTCCAGGATGTTAGTGAGGGCCACCAGTTCCAGCTTTTCTTGGTATTCTCAACATTCCACTCAGCCTTCTTCCAAGTACCTTATGACAAATGATACAGGCTCTTCCCTAGGAAAAAAAAGCTGTTCCATTCCCATGCTCAGTAAATACTTGTGACCTTTTACAGAGACTAAAAAAACAGAGTCAATTTTGCTGCTTATTTTTACAGCAGGGACAGTTGTCCACTAGGAACTATGCTAAGGCAGTGGACCTATTTCATGGACCTGTTTCTCAGGTACCCAAAACTATGGCTGATTTGGGCTGGCCCCATCACTGATAACCCTGGGCTGTCAGTTCAGTTCATGCCAGGTGTATCAAAAGCAGCATAAGATGTTTGCAACAGTAAGACTTAAAAAAGCTCTTTCACAAAATACTGAACATTATGAAAAATGCTTGGGTTTAATGAAGCAGAACCCTATGTCTAGCTCTTGTACACTCACTTTATCTTGGAAAAAAAAGAGCCTATCTACTTGCAGATAGCATCCCTTCCACCCCAAGTACCACTGCAGCACGTTAGCCACTCTTCAGTCACTCCATTCTCTGCGTGTGGTATCAAAAAATTACAATTTTCAGGCACACAATCAAAAACCAAACACCAGTCCTTTGAAAGATGCTGCTACTCCATACTACTTCTGGATTTGTTTTTGAAATCTTCTCTCAGAAGCTCTTCTGTGACAATTGTTCCAATGGTTCCCATTAAACACACAACCTGACATACCTTCATACATTACTGGGTGTTTCCTTACAGCCCAAGTAGTATGTTTGTAGCACCTCAAGGAATAATCCCTTGGACATCTCTTCTCACCCCTTCAAGTGCACTCACAAATGCAACCAAGAAGGGGAGAATATCAACTCACCCAGCACGACAGGGGGAAGATGGACAACACCCAGAGCTGGCTGTTTCAGTGTCAGGTGATTACAAACACAACTACAGACTGCATAATAAGGCACTTGAACAGTGAAGCAAGGACAAACAGGCAGCACAAGCCCAAGAACTACAGGATGTGGGTTTTCTCCACTGTTAACAGGTGTGTCTTTTCAAGCACAATTCAAAGTCTGCTGGCCTGTTCAGCAACAGCTGTAAGACAAGAATCACATGTATCACGTCAGTTTTCCAACCAGAGTAAAACTTTTTTCAAACAGAACCCAGGTTAATGGGGAGATTAAACTTAATTCCTGGGTTTAATAATATTCTGTAGTTCGGACTTCATTAATGCCTTCCCACCTTCAATTATTACTCTATCTACAGCAGGATGAAACAGAAGAGCTTTCACTCTAGACCAAGTCTATAAACATGAAAAGAGAAAACAGGAAAATAATTTATAGCAACATTTTTACGTGGAGTGATACCTCATCTGGTTTTCAGATTAAAATACCAGAACATGAGGTAAATATGCAGTTTGCTTTCTTAAAACAATACCAAAGTCTTAAAAAAGTAGTAGTATCCACGTCATTTTTAAAGACAGCATTGACAGCAGATGAGTCAAGGGAATCTTAAAAAGGCCATCCTTTTACAAAGCCATATAAATTTTTTACAAATGATTCCCCCTTTTTTTTTCAAATGACACAGAGAGAAATGTATTTATTCCTCTGACAAACAACATGAAAACCCAGGAAAAATATCCCAATAGATTCTGATTTCCATGAGAGGAAATTAAGTCAACTTCACAGCATAAAGGGAGATGAGGAGAGGGAAACAGTCAGCATTCATTTGCCAATTTGTCAAAAATCTGCATCCAGGGTGAAGACATTGTCCATTGTTTCTGCCATAACAGCAAAACGTTGATATTCTGAAACCCGCTTCTCAAAGAAATTTGTTTTTCCTTCCAGAGAAATATTCTCCATGAAATCAAAAGGATTTTCTGCATGAAAGACCTGGGGAAGGAAAACACTATTACACTGGTGATTCTGACAGGGAAATAATGTTTCAAAAACCCCACAACAAACAAAACTGTCAAACTCTTTCAAACTAGACCACCTCTGGCTGCAATATCCAGTAGGATCTAGGGACCCCTATCTAAGCAAATTCAGTACTGCCACTCCCAGGAGTTTGGTCTATGGTGAGGTTCACTTGTGCAAGGTGCTTGTTATTCTTCAAGCACTGCAGCATCTGAGCACAGCTTACATTTCCCATTACAAACCTGCTGAGCAGCTGAAGGGAAACAATGGCCTAAATTGTTCTTGCTCTTTTACAGTGAAGCATAGATATGAATGCTGTGGTTTCAGCTGTCACTCACAGGAAGTCCATGTGCTAAATATGACCTGCTCCCCAGCATGACAAGGGAGTGCTTTGTGCTGACAATTTTCCTGGGCTGCACTGGCAGGACAGAATTTGGGGCAATTGCATCTCTTACCTTTGAGAACCCAAGCTCCATTAGTAACCGGTCTGCAACAAATTCAATGTATTGTTTCATCAAGGTGCAATTCATTCCAATCAGACCTACAGGTAATGCCTCTGTTAGAAACTCCTAGAAGTTAAAATACAGATGACATTTAGAGAACGGAAATATAAGGAGAAAAAGGAGAGAAGACACCTGTGTTTCACAGTAACATAATTTGTGATGTTCCAGGCTCCCCAGGAAGTTGTCTGAATAAATAACTTGCATCACTAAATTCAACAAGTATCTTCTGTTTTCAGTAACTGTTTGTATCTTCCTTTATTTTTAGCCTGTTACTCTGGAAAAGGCACAAGATTTTTATCACTACTCCTCTAATCTGCCTTTCCCCATTCCCCCAAGGTAAGCTTCAGTGTAAGCTTAAGCTCCAACTTCAATAAACTTACAGACCATGCTAGTGGGAGCAGGGATAGAGCCAGATATCACCAGTTTTTCTGGCTTCCAGGCACTACAGAATGACAGATCAGAGAGGGCAGTGATATATATGAGTGCTGGACCCAGTTATGTGTATGTTTAGGCACCAATGCATATCTGTCAGTGTTGTGAGACAAAGCAGGAGCATTTGTCATCATCACAGTAGTCAGATAACAACAGGAAAGAAACTAAACTAAAATCCTGTCAAACACTCAGCCAATGCAGAAACTTGTGCCTGCAGAAGGGCAGCACTTCACATGAAAAGAACCTGACATCAACCTCAGGAAAAGCCAGAAGACAGCATTATACACATGGCCAGAACAGACCCTGCCTTCTCCTGAGGACAAGCAGGGATGTGAATACAATAGGGAGAGACAAAGATCCTGAAAGGACAGATGTAAACAAAGTCCTGTCTGAGAGACAGCTGCAGTTGGACTAGATGATTACTGTAGGTCCCTTCCAACTGGAACTATTCTATTCAATATCAAATAAGACAGCTTTTTGCCCTTTCTGTCATTAAACAGAAAACCTGCCAGCTTCAGCTTCCCCCAGTTGCCTGACAACTGAATCAGAAAGTCTCTGTCTCTTACTGTCACCATTAAGGAAGAGGGAAAGAATGGTATAATGCATCAGGGATCAAGCCTGAGCCAAGCATCAAACATGGAATCCTGGAAGTTAGAAGTGAATTTGTTTATTTTCACACCTCAGACTGGGCCTGTGCTACCCACAGTGTTGTCACAGCCAGGATTACCTGCTCAATTTCTACAGCATTAACGATGATCTCACGGACTCGCTCTTCTGATGGTCTGTTCACTAAATAATGGAACATTAGACAAGCAAAATCACAGTGTAGACCCTGAAATAAGAGAACAATGAAAAAAAAAGTTAGTTTTCCCCTCTTCCACATAGCTTGCCTTATTTCCAGACAGCCTCATTTGGGTTGAAGTTTCCCAGCTTCCTGCTTTTTTGAAAGTCTTAATACTATCATATGTAGTGTGAACTTGTAGTTTACAACCCAGTAACATCTCATATCTGACACATGCCACCTATGCCAAAATAATACTCAGCATATGTGTTTCTCAGGTAAAATTTTTCTGAGGGCTGCTCTGCTGTGAGGGATCCTACACCGAGCCTGCTGCTCTCCTGTCAGGGGTGATTTTGAAGAAATACTTCTACATCAAGACCTGCAAAACTTGTGAGTTAAAATAGGCTGTTTACCTGCTCTTTGCTTTGAGGTACTTGATTTAAATTTTTTCAGTAGCACTTCTTCCCTTGCCTCTCCCAACAGCATTTTTGGAAAGGCAGATTCAGATTAAAGTCACCAAATCCAAGATTAACAAATCATCTCTGCCCCAACTAAACTCTCCTTCTCATTTCACCAAGCTGTCCTATACAGAGCCTACTACACTGTGCTCCTTTCCAGGATTTCCACAAAAGTCTCCCACCAAGGTAAGAAAACATCAGGAGACAAGCAACCCCAGACAGCTGCTTCAAGAGCTTCTCTTTGACTTGCCTGGGTAGAGCTTGATGGTCTTGTTTCAGCCATACCCACTAAAGGAGCACTGTGCTACCATCTCTTCTCTCAACTGCAAGGTGGTGATTACAGCCAGTAAGCACCAAGAAAGCACATCCAGAGTGAAAATCAATCAGAAAGAATTTGGCAGACTGTGGGCTACAAGACAATCCAAGGGTCAAAACATAACCTGAGGGCTGACCTACTAGAGAGCTGTTCTGCTGCAGAAGACCTGGGAGTCTCAGTGGGTAACAAGTTGACTGAGCCAGCAGTGCCCTTGTGACCAGAAGGGCCAAGGGTATCTCAGGGGGCACTGGGAAGAGTGTGGGCAGCAGGTCAAGGGAGGTGATCCTCTCTCTCTGCCCGTCCCTGGTGAGGTCACACCTGGACTGCTGTGTCCAGTTCTGGGACCCTCAGTACGAAGGAGAAAGGAGCTACTGGAGAGGGTCCAGCAGAGGTCACAAAAATGATGAGGACCATGTTTTCATGAGGAGAGGTTGCAGGAACTGGGCCTGTTTAGTCTGGAGAAGAGAACACTGAACTCATTAATGCATATAATGATCTCAGAGGTGGTGTTGTGGTTTAGGAATGGTACTCCCCAGTTCAGTGCCCCCACCAAGACTCTCCCAAACCAGATGCCACTTGCTTGCTCCCTGCCCCCACCAAGACACCCCGGCTTCCCCTTGCCTTTTCCTGCTGTGGGGATGGAGGCACAAAAGGTGAGAATCACAGGATGGGTAAGAACAACTTACTTGAAACAATGAGGTAACAAAAGGAACAGGAACAGCAATGGGAACAACAAAATGTGTAAGACAGAAAAGCTATTTACATGGAAAGCCCACACAAATACCTACCTACTCTTCCCAATTAATTGTTTTTTCCCACTGGAAGGAACAACCAAAGCAGGAGAGGGAGTCCGTTTTCCCCACTCACACAGCTCCAGGCTCTACCCCCTCTCACAGCTACTGCAAAAAATTAACCCTGTATTTGGCTGAAGCCAGGACAGGCAGCTGCCAAGAGGATGGTGCNATGAGGTAACAAAAGGAACAGTAACAGCAATGGGAACAACAAAATGTGTAAGACAGAAAAGCTATTTACATGGAAAGCCCACACAAATACCTACCTACTCTTCCCAATTAATTGTTTTTTCCCACTGGAAGGAACAACCAAAGCAGGAGAGGGAGTCCGTTTTCCCCACTCACACAGCTCCAGGCTCTACCCCCTCTCACAGCTACTGCAAAAAATTAACCCTGTATTTGGCTGAAGCCAGGACAGGCAGCTGCCAAGAGGATGGTGCCAGACTCTTTTCAGTAGTGTCCAGCAACAGGACAAGGTGCAATGGTGGTAAACTAAAAACCAAGAAGTTTCACCTCAACATGAGGAAGAACTTCTTTACATCAAGTGTGACAGAGCATTGGAACAGGCTGCCCAGGGAGATTGCAGAGTCTCCTTCTCTGAGACATTCCAAACCCACCTGGGCATGTTCCTGTGTCACCTGCTTAAGGTGACCCTGCTTGGCAGGGCGGTTGGACTGGATGGTCCAGAGGACCCTTCCTACCCTGGGATTCTGTGAAAACTTTTTTGGAAAGGCTGTAAGATCCTTGTGATTAAGGTTATGAAACAGTGCTGAAATAATGCAATTTGGGAAATATTCCCCTCTCTAGTGACTGCATTAGCTGCCTGCTGCAAGGCTTCCCATGGTCTTGTCCAGCAGCAGGATGCAGGACGTGCCTGTCTTCTCCCATGAACTGGTGTGCTCTGCTGGCTGGTGCTCCCACCAGCTTTCCACCTTTAAGTATCAGAGATGCACCAGCTCAAGAACTGCCTGGGAACAGAGCCTGCAGCTCAAAAAACACACTGAGCACTAATCATTTATCTGTACAGGTGCATCAAGAAACACTCTGTAGTTTTCCATTGTGGATTCTTTTTACTGCCACTGGGTTTCAATGCAGGTGCTCTATGCACCAAGCTTTAACCTTCATAGCAGCACTGCAGTTGGAATTATGCCAGCAGAGCTCAAGAAAATTTTAGTCTTTTGGTGCTGGACTCTGCAGAGAAGTACAGTTACATTCACTCACCTGCAAGTGATCCTTGTAACAAACAAATCCTGCCTCACTCAAATGGATCAGTTCATAATGACTCACAGAAGACACAAGGAAGGTGAACACTGAAGAACTATTTGTTTTTCCTTACCCATCATATCACTTCCTAGAAAAGTGTCTTTTAAAGACATATCATAAGAGGTCTGATTTCAAAGCAGTCTATCTAACCCATAAAAACTACTTCCATTATAAAAAAACTCTTTATACATTAAGACAACTCTGCTAAGTTACATCCACTAGCATGTTTATACTCCATAAAAAACTGGTCATTCTACTTTATCAGAGGTAAGTAGTGCTGTGCACAGTCCCCAGCCATCAACAACAGCTGCCAACTTGCAGGGAGCAAGGAAAAAGAAAGGAAGGAAGGACACAGTGAAAAGTGGGGGCACTTGTAAGCACATGATCTGTCACATTTGGTGTGCTGACATGCAGCAGCTCAGACACTTCACATCTTAAGTTAAGAAGCACTCTCCTCAAAGGCAGATCTGTAGCTGCCCCCTCCCAGGAGATTCTATTGCTGTGCAGCAACACGAGACCATGGAGAGGAGTGGTATCTGCTGCTTCTGCAGCAACCTGCCACAGCTGGCTCAGGGATGGATGCAGGCAGCTGTCTGCAAGCTCTGGGACCCACAGGCAGGAGCAGGTGGAGAGTGGTACTTGGAGCCCACTTGAACCTGCAGGAAGCTGCTGAGGCACAGCAAGTCTCAGAGTCACACACTATCCAGGTCCTTGCTCCAGCCAGCCCCCGCTGCAGCTGGGACCATGCAATTCTACCCCACTCCTTGAGCAGCTGGGCCTTTGCCTCCCTTCACAGCACAGGAAAACAAAATCCCCTTCAATGTAAAAAATCCACCTTTTTGATAATACTATATGCATTGGTGTGCTGGTTTTGGCTGGTGTGCTGTTTTGGGGTAGGGCTGGTTTTCTTCAAGTACGGTATGGGGCTGTGTTTTGGATTTGTGCTGAGCACAGGGTTGATCATACAGAGATGTTTTTGCTACTGCTGAGCAGGGCTTACACAGAGCCAAGGGCTTTTCTGCTTCTCATGCTGCCCCTCTGGTGAGGAAACTGGGGGTGCATGGGAGGTTGGGAGGAGACACAACACCAGTCCTGAGCTGGGACAGGTGACCCAAACTGACCAAAGGGATAATCCAGACCATGTGACATTCAGTATATAAAGTTGAGGGGAAGAAGGAAGAAGAGGGGGACTTTTGGAGTAATGCCATTTGTCTTCCCAAGTCACTGTTGCAGCTGATGGGGCCCTGCTCTCCTGGAGATGGCTGAACACCTGCCTGCCCATGGAAAACAGTGAACTAATTCCTTGTTTTGATTTGCTTGTGTGCATGACTTTCGGTTTCCCTATTAAACTGTCTTCATATCAACCCACAAGTTTTCCAGCTTTTACCCTTCTGATTCTCTCTCTGATCCTACTGGTGGGGGAGTGAGAGAGGGGTTGCATGGGGCTTGACTGCTGGCTGAGGTTAAATCACAATTGGGACACCAGTATTTATGTTTACTCCCTTTAAAAACAGGTATTTCTGCTGAGGGAGCCAGCAGCACCCAGGCTTTAAGTTCATCAGTGGTGTTTGCTGGGTAGAAAATTGGCTGGATGGCCAGGCCAAAAAAGTGGTGAGAATTAAATCCAGTTGGTGGCTGGCCACAGGTGGTGTTCCCCAGGGCTCAGTTATGTTGTGTTATGTATGCTAGTATGCTATATATATATGTATATATATATACACACATACACACACACACACACATATATCATACATGTATTACTGCCCCAGTGGCCAGTCTTGTTTAATAGCTTTATCAATGGTAAAGGGCATTGAGTGCACCCTCAGTCAGTGTGCAGATGATACCAAGCTTGGAAGGAATGTTGATCTGGTGGAGGCTAGGAAAGCAGAGGGATCTGGACAGGATGGCTCAGTGGACTGAAGACAGTGGTATGAGGTTCCACAAGCCCAAATGCAAGGTCCTGCACTTGTGGCACAACAACCCCATGCAGTGCTACAGATTTGGGCAGAGTGGCTGGAGAGCAGCCCAGTGGAAAAGGACCTGGGAGTGCTGGTTGAGAGCAGCTGAACATGAGCCAGCACGTGCCCAGGTGGCCAAGAAGGCCAATGGCATCCTGGCTTGTGCTGGGAATAGAGTGGCCAAAGGACCAGGGCAGTGATTGCCCCCCTGTACTCGGCACTGGTGAGGTCATTTCTTGAATCCTCTGTTCAGTTTTGGGCCCCTCACTACAAGAAGGACATTGAGGTGCTGGAGTGTGTCCAGGGAAGGGCAAGGGAAGGGTGAGTCCCCTATGGGGACTGGCTGAGGGAGATGGGGGTGTTTAGGCTGGAGAAAAGGAGGCTCAGGGGAGACCTGAGCTCTCTACAACTACCTGAGAGAAGGTTGTCATGAGGTGTGGGTCAGCCTCTTCTCCCAAGCAACAGGACAAGAGGAAATGGCCTCAAGTTGCATCAAGCAGGGGATTAGATTGGATATTACAAAAAACTTCATGGAAATTGCTGTCAAGGATTAGAATAGGCTGCCTAGGGAACTGTTTGAGTTACCATCCCTGAAGGTATTTAAAATACATGTGACTGTGGCACTTAGGGGCCTGATTTAGTGGTGGACTTGGCACTGGCAGGTTAACAGTTTGATCTGGTGATCTTTAAAGATCTTTTCCAGTCTAAATTAATCTATGATTCTATAATTATTGGTAAAAGTCTGCTTCTTTCCCCTTCTTCTGTCAAGACTATGGGTTCTTCATTAATATAATTCTACTCTTCCCCTGGAAACCCACTTTTCTTCCCAAAGAGGATGTGCCACATTACCTCATCTCTGCTAATAAGTTCATTGGAGAAAGTCAATCCAGGCATCAGGCCCCTCTTCTTCAGCCAAAATATAGCAGCAAAGGAACCTGAAAAGAAGATGCCTTCCACTGCAGCAAAGGCAACCACTCTCTCACCTGTTTAACAGAACACACTTTTTGTTAGACACAAATTGCTGTATTGCTCATCAGCAAGATGCACCATTTGCATCAGACAGAGTGATGCTGGAGAGGAGCAATGCCCTTTGCAGCACCAGATGCTGTCTCTGACCACAGGTGCCAGCAGATCCCAAGGCACAGAGGGTCTACACACCCCACAGCACTCAGCCATAGGCAATCCCAGCAGAACTGAAGAACCAGGGCACCCACTGGAATTGCCACAGGTCAGAAGCAAAAGAATGTAAATTGTCCAAAGTGGCCAAGACATAAGTACTCCATTCTCTCTTTCTCCTGAAAGGCAGGAAAGCAACTGTGTAACTGACAAACAAAACAGAAAAGGGCCAATCTCTTATAGATTAAACAAAAAACCCTACACCACAATTTCTTCTTGTTGGGAGCCTACATAAAACCATATGCTTACAAGAGTGAAAGACTACAGAACAGGAGTCAAGACACAAATAACTATTTGTGTTATCCCACCTTTAATCCAAGAAAAGGCATTACTGGTCCCAGTTCTCCCTGTTCTCTACACAAATATATTTCTTCAGACTACAAGACCATCTGACTGTTTAGTGAAGCCACATCATTCCAGGTACACTACTTCAAACAACTTCACAGGCTCATTGTGTATGTTCTAACATGAAGAGCTTTTGCACTAAGTTCTGGTGCCTTTTACCAATAAGAACTACACAGAATTTTGTTTAAAAAATAAAATAACCCAAAGTAGCCAGATGTCCCACTCCCTCTATGAGATAAAAATGCCAATCACTGTCTTATCTGAAGAAATTCAAATTAGGAAAAAAGAACAGACAGCAATACCAACAAATAGCACAGAAGTTATTAAGGAAAGATTTTTTTCTGGCAACACTAAAAATATCATAGGTTACTTCTAAAGGAGAATGGAGAAAGGCTGCTTATATGGGTTTAATGAAGCAGAAGACTGATTATGTACTTGGATAAAATGCATGAAGTTTGGGGCCAAGGAGCATGGAGTACACTGCTTTTTAGGGAACCTTTTGATTCTTGGCACACCCCACACTGCTGGGAGCCAAACAAAAGGATGATGAAGGACCAGACTGGGGAGACAATGGGAGCTCCAGGACAGAACAATGTACAGCTACAAAAAAGAACCTCTCTCAAACAAGAGGTGTGAACAGATGCCACAAATTTAGATTTATTTTGTTCACCAGGTTGAACCTCTCCATCTCCTACAGTTTCTCAAAATATAGAGGATGTCTGCTTAAAAAATTTCACCAGAGTGCACCCATTATGCATTCCAGCAACAGCAAACCCTTCAAAGTCAACATTGTAAGAATGCAGAACAATGGAAAGGACACCCTGCACCACGCTGATGGAAGCTGATCCACTGCCCCAGCTCTGACATGCAATACAAAAACTAGAAGCCTGGTCCCAACAGCAAACCTGAAACACCAGAAATAGATGGTTCTTGAATTTTTTTTTTTGTCCAGGCTCAGTCATGCCTCAGTTACAGAAAACCCCCATGAATTTGTCTACAGGAACATGAACACAGAACATACCTGGACTTGCAAGACTTCAGCTGCCCAGTTCTGAACACTGAGTACAAAATAAGAACCAACTAGAAGAAATAATCAAAACTAGAAAATAAGGTCTACAAGCAAAAACTGAGGAAACCAAGGTTGTTCAGTAAAGACAAAAAAAAGAGAGAAATCTACAAGCATTTTTCATAACATGATTTCAGGGGGCACTGTCATTACTTTATTTCTCTACCTGAAGATAAAAACACACAAGCTCACCAGAAGTTACTTCTAGTTCTTTAGTTAAACCAGAGACCCAGAAACCACTACATCTGTGGAGAATTTCATTTCATGTTCCAGAGGTGCAGCTTACTCACAGAAGATCAGTTTGTGATATGCAACAGAAACAAGTTCTTAAAAAGCTACACACCAAAAGTGGATTCTCGGTCTTCAATCCACTTCAGAGCCCAGTCTGCTTTCTTCTTAACACAAGGCATTGTTTCAATAGCATTAAATAAGAAATCCCTATAGAAGAAAACAGAGGCAAAACATCAAAATAGTGATTTATGTAAATCTGCCCTGGTTGTCCCTTCCAGCTCCCCCAGACAGAGGATCCCATTATGCAAGGCTCTGAACTAACCCAAGTAAGAGACCATTCCCTCCCTCCCTCCCAAAGAGGTGATGATCTCTCCTGCTTTTGTCTGGGATAGAGTTTGTTTTCTTCCTAGTTGCTTGTACAGTGCTGTGTTTTATACCTGGAATGAGAATTATGTTGATAACATACTGACATTTTAGTTGTTGCTAAGCAGTGTTTACACAAAGTCAAGGACTCTTCAGCTTCTAACCCCACCCCACCAGTGAGCAGGCTGGGGGGCACAGGAAGCTGGGAGGGGACACAGCCAGGACAGCAGACCCCAACTGGCCAAAGGGATATTCCATATGATGTCATGCTCAGAATAGAAACTAAGGGGAAAGCTGGCCAGGAGCCACTTCTTGGAAACTGGCTGAGTATCAGTCAGCAGGCACTGAGCACCTGCATTGTGCATCACTTGTTTTGTACATCATTATTATTATTTTCCTTTTCTATCCTATCCAACTGCCTTTACCTCAAACCACCATTTTTATGTTTTTCCCCAATTCTCCCCCACCCCACAGGGCAGGGGCAGGCAGTGAGTGAGCTGCTGTGTAGTGTTAGCTGCCTGCCAGGTTAAACCACAACGCGATCTCTGATAAAAAGGGCACAGGGAGGCAAATGTGCACAAAGCAACACCCCCAAGGGCTCAGGAGAGGAAAGCTGTAAAGTCAAACATCCCATCCCAGGAGTGCTCACCCACCAGACCACAGTGTCTCTCAGAACTGAAACCAGCCACTTCAGACTATCCATGGAGCAAAACCTCATCTTGCCCAATTCCACAAAAGGAACTGCACAACTCCCATGTGCACAGACTCTGTTCCCATGCTGAAGACCTGAAAGGAAACCCTGCAGTCCTCCCACTGTCACCAACACAGGATGCCACCGTGGGAAAGCAAGATCTGCCTGACCATCACCATGGTGGAGTCTTGGACTAGGAAGTTCTTCAGACAAAAAAGGTGACAGGTCTCTCCAAAGAACTCAAATCTTCAAAAATAAGGAGTTCAAGTTGTATTAAGGAGCACTGACAACAAAAAGGCTGAAAGGATGCAATACATAGATTGGTGTTTATTAGAAACATCACTTTGATCATGAGCACTCAATTTCCTCAGGCTGATCCTTTGCTGATGTAAGAGCAAGCACCACAGGAGCATGGTAACCTCAAAAACCTCATTTAACCTTTAACATCTCACATACTCCACACTTCCAGCAATAAAAGATTTATACAAATATTAACTGACCTTCTGATACTCCCACAACAAGCCTTGGACAGTCATACTCCTGTCTATTTTGGCAGTCAGGCATGCAGGCCTTGAAAGCTTTAAGGAACTCAACTCCCCCAGAAAGTCAGTATGAAACAGGAGACAGCTGCCATGCTCCCTACAGCAGTGCTACTGCTACAGTGACAGATTTCCCACAGGCTTGTAACACATCCAGAGGTTTACCTTTTCTTGGGATCTTTGATGTAGGTGTCTATGAGCAAGCTGTACATCTCTGAGTGAACATTCTCAATGAGAATCTGAAAGCCATAGAAACAACGAGCTTCTGGGATCTGCACCTCCTGACTAAATCGTGCCACCTACCAAAAGCAGAAAGCATGGCAGTAAGTTCAGTAACACAGTCCTGCATGGCACTACTCTGAGCTCAACAGGAGAAACAACACATCTCTGCTACAGAGACAGGGTGGGAGCAGTTTGCTCCTGCTTTATTCACAGACATGTAACAGGATAGCTGTGGTGCAGAGGAAAATTAAGCAAGCTAGCTAGAAGTAAATATATCTGAGAGCTGAAGCATGAGGGCACATGTAGAAGAACAGTAAAATAATGCAGTGCTAAACACTTTGTACTGAACAAAGCCTTGGACTTTTTGTTCATCATTAAAAATATAAAGAGCATGACATAAGGCATGTTTATGCAATATATGCACATAGATTCTACCTGTTATAAACATTCAAACCTTTGTGATTTAAACTAGGCATTTGCAGATAGATATCACTGCTAACCTGTGATGAGGTGTTCTTTGGCCCAGAACAGATCTCAATAGGAAGAATTCCCCAGCCTTTTAGTGGCACCCACCTGCAGCCTTAAGAGATTCTAGGATGCCATTCAGTAAGAATAAAACAGATTTTACCAAAATGAGGAAAACATGGCACAGCCATGGTCTGTATTTCCTACTTTTCAATTAATATGAGTACAGGAAAAATATGGGGTTCTATTAATTCATTCAGAAATGCACATTCCACAGCCAAGCAGGGGCTGAATTTAAAAACAGGGTCCCAGAGTGATGTGATCTGGAGTCCTGATGACCACAGCTGACCCAATTTAACTCAAACACTGCTCCCAAAAGAATAAGCTGCTTGTTCCACTTGACAAAGGTGAGATGGAAAGAAAAAAGTACACATTTAATAAACGTATGCATTTAATGTGAAAAAGCCAAAATGGAAAGTCAATAAGACAATAACATGATTAAGTATTCAAGCCCTCTGTAAGTCTTTCTCACCAGGTTTTCATTGACAATTCCATCACTGGCTGCAAAAAATGCCAGAACATGAGAGATAAAGTACTTTTCATCTGCTTTCAGCTTGTTCCAGTGAGGAAGGTCCTTTGACAAATCAACCTAATGCAAAGAAAAAAAGAAAACATTGTTATCCTTCTGCATTTCTTGTTCTATAAAAACAGAAGCAGCCTAGTCAAGTGACTGAGGCAGAGTTTTGGCATTTGCTTTCAAATCTTTTCATGTAGAGAATTTAAATACTTGTGACTGTAAAAGACAATAGATACACTGTAGTACTGTTGTCTCTCTCTGCAACAGTAACATCATGTACCTGTTTCACAGTTTACACTTTTGCAATTTGGACTAAAACTCAGTGTCTATTGAATAAATGAGATTTTGAAAAGCATTAGTATCTTTTTGTCACAAGTATGAACATGCACCAGTAACCAGAGCTCACTCTGAGACACTTAAACTTTACTTGAAATAAATGCTGACATTCCAAGAAAGCTACACCCAGGAGTGCCAGAAGATGGACTGAAGGGACTTCTGCCTTTGGCAGGTGTTCAGCCTCCATCCTGTCAAAGAACAGTAGGGAGCAAATGCTGTGCAACTTCTCTTGTCTATCAGAACAAACCTTAGCCATGAGAGAAAACCACAGCCTCCTTCACGTGAGCCTTGATTGTTTGCTTGTAGGATTTCTGAACCAAAGCAGCACTTTAGTAGAGTCAGATGTGACAAACACAGAGCACCCACAGATGGTAGGACAGTGTAAGAAGGTAACATAGTAAAAAGGAAATGCTGATAAGGCAGGAGTTCAAATGCTTTTTTTTTAATGGTTTAAATGAAGCTCTGATGCAATAGGGCAGCAAGCCTCCCAGGCAGGCAATGAAATACCACAAACAGCTGCTCCTCACCATCCCATGATGCTTTCTGGTCTCTTAAGAGCCTGACAGTGCTTTCATCTCACTCCTCTGCAGTTGCAGACCACTGCCCACAAACAAGCAAAGGGTGTATAAGCTTTGAGTTGGAACAACCAGCTCCCCTGGCAGGCCATCTCTGCAGTGTTCAGAGGCTGGCACTGCTGCAGGTCGAGCTGACCAGCAACCTCAGGGGAGAACTTTGGAGCTTGCACTGCAACATGGGCCAAGCATCTCACCAGGGCAATCAGGAGACAGCTAAATGCATTTTTAGCAAGTGTCCCTAATTAACACCATCTCTCTGGAAATTTAGGTACCTAATATTAAGGAACAGCATGACATTTCCCAGAGCACCTTACATGAGCAAGGAGTTAGTTGCAGGTTCGGAGACCACAGCAGGGTAGGAGCTATCTGACCACAAATCAGAGCCAGCTGACACAGAATTTCTCTGTAACCAGAGAAGCACCCCAGGACACAATTCCATCTCATCCTAAACTAAGGATCTAAATCAGCTCTGCTGAATCACCCTGTGGAAGCAGTTTGCTTTCCACTATCAATGAAGGGAGTTCTGCTTTGGTGGTGGCACCTTATGTTCAATGCAATTAACTCCAACCTTTGCAACACAGAAGCCAGCAGCAGAGCCAGGAAAGATGTGCCAGGACCCTGATGGTCTGACTGCCTTTTGCCAACCCACTGGCCCAGGGCTCACCTCTTCTGCTGTCCAAAAGGAGGCCTGAGCCTGCTTATACATCTTCCATATGTCTGGATACTGGATGGGGAAGATGACAAACCGACGGTGATTTTTTCTGAGTAGAGGCTCTTCGTCAAGGTCCGAGCCATTTTCAGCAGCATTCGAGGGGCTCTGAAAATAAAGCACAGTCCTGGTTAAAGTTCCCATTATTTATTCCTCCTCCTCACACTCACCCAAAGGTGTGGTTTAAAGCTCACCTGTGTCACACAGACACTCACCTGGCCCCCTGGGGTACGTGTCCCCTCGCCCTCCATCCGTGCTCCTGGCAGCACTGCCTGTCTGCCCAGCCCAGCCCAGCCCTACCCAGCTCACACCAAGAGCCCTCTCCCAGCTGCGACGGCGCCAGGAAGCGCCCGACACCTGTGTGCCAAAGACAAAGCCTTCTGCAGCACAGGGGGAAGGGAATCTGCCCTGCACACATCAGCCACTGTGGTGCCCACACACAGGGGGAGATGTGTGAGCTCACAGCACAGTGCTGCAGCCTGCAAGCAGCACAGCTCCACCAGGCTCACCGCCCAGGTACCTCCCAGCCATCTGGACCTGGATGGACTTCCTTGAGAGAGCCATGAGATCACAGCAACTAATCCCAGCTGACAGAGGCAGCCGTGTGCCACAGCGAGTCTCAGCACGGAGGTTGGTGTGTGCAGCCTGTGAGGGCAGCCCCCACAACAGCACAGGGCTGCAGGCTGCTCTGGAGGCTCTCCCTCGAGTGCTGACATGAAGCTAACGTGCCTCTTCCCAGCAGCTGGCAGCAGGAAAACCTCTGCCTGGAGTCACCCATCTCCACACTGATCCTTCTGTGTGGACTCCCAGAGGGCATCTGTGCTCAGCTCTTCCTCAGAGAGCTTCCAGCCCAGCCGAGCTGGGAGGTGGGGACAGCTGATATTTAGGAAACAGGCCAGTGAAAAGTGGCACTCTGAGCAGGACCTTCACCTCACCTCTGGCTGGGGATATCTGCTCCCAGGATCAGTCCCTGCATCCCTGCAGACATGTCACCAAGCACCTCCTAGAAACAACTGCGGTGAAGAGCTGTCAGGACAGCACACTGCAACCTCTGCAGAAGGGCTGGTGACACACACTGATCAGAAGTTCAGCCAGCAGGAGGCCTTTCTGGGTTGCTTCCAAGACCCACTGACACTGCTGTAGAGGATAACTAACCACAGGCAGTATACAAGGTGTTACATATAATACAGCAGAGTAGGGGAGCTGAAGGTTTTGAATACCATTATTTCTACCTTCCTGGAGGTGCCAAAATCCTTTCCCTACCCAGTCTGCTTGTAACTACTCACATAATAAAAAGCATTCCCTACTTCAACTTGGAAAATATTCTCAAACAAATAATGCCATTCACATTTTAAAAAACAAACAAAACCCAAACACATATGCACATTGCATAGCTGGCATAGATACCACAGATGCCCAGTGACTACATCAGGGAAGCACATTCTGGGTTACAATTCTACAACTTTATTCTATTTTTAAATATTACTCAATTACATGAGACAGATTTCCCAGCATCATCTTGCAGAGTCTCTGCTGAAGGCCATGAGAGTGAAGACCTTTTTTATTTCCCAGGACATAGAGATGGTTACAATAACTCACTGGAATTGGGAGAATTTGGGGTTGGCAGGTTCAGCACCTTGTCTTAGCACATGCCTTCTCAGGGCCTGGCATGCAGCCAACAACTCCATCTGCTTCTGCACCAGCTGACATCCTTGAAAACTGAAACACTGCAAAAGTCTTCCCTGCTAGCCCAGCCACTGCTGGCTCATGGACAACCTGTTGTCCTGCAGGATCCCCAGATCCTTCTCTGCAGAGCTGCTTCCAGCAGGTCAGCCCTCATCCTGTCCTGGTGCCTGGGGCTGTTCCTCCCCAGGTGCAGGACCTGCATTTGCCTTTGCTGAGTTTCAGGTGGTTCTTCTCTGCCCATCCCTCCAGCCTGCCAGGGTCCTTCTGCAGGGCTGCACAGCCCTCTGGGGTAGGGGCTGCTCCTCCCAGCTTTGTGCCATCAGTGACCTTGCTGGGGAGGCTTCTGCCCCTTCATCCGAGTCAGAGATGAAAAGTTAAACAAGACTGGGCTCAGCATTGAACCCTGGGGGACACAACCAGTGACAGGGCTGAAACCAGACCCTGTGATGGTGACCACAACCCTTCAAGCTCTGCCATTCAGCCAGTGCTCAATCCACCTCACCATCCACTCATGCAGCTCACACTTTCTGAGCTTGCCTATGAGGGTACCATGGGAGACACTGGAAAAAGCCTGGCTAAAGCCCATGTAGACAAAATCCACTGCTGTCCCTTGTCTATTCAGCCAGTTGTGCCATCACAGAAAGTAACTGGATGGGTTAAACACAAGTTCCCTTTGGTGAATCCATGGTGACTACTCCTGATGACTATCTTGTCTTCCATGTACTTAGAGATGGTCTGCAGGATGAGCCATCCCATCATCTTTTCGAGGATTCAGGTGAGGCTGACTGGCCTGTGGTTTTAAAAACTGTACAAGTATTTTTTTAAATAGATGGTTTTGGTTGTTGGGGTTTTTTTTAATTTTAAAAAAGGAAAGGTCAGTCACAGAGACTACATATTGGACCCTCCTGTTCAACTTATATCCCACCTCCCTTATCACCTTCAGGGGTGGAGAGGTGTTTCACAGACAGGCTCCTGTGGAAGGAGCCTTTCCCAGGCAGGCTCTAAATTGGCAGGCAGCTAGTGGCTACAAGACAATCCCATCTTCTCTTGAAACTCAGTTTCAAGTGCATGGCACATTCTGATCACTGCTGAGGCTTCTGAGCAGTCACCACCTTGTGCTGAAGGAGCATAAAGCATTCCCTGCTTTGCCTTCCTGGATCCAGGGGCACTGGCAGGAGAGTGAGGGGCAGGAGAAGGTAAAAAACACTATGTCAATATCACCTTCAATCTGCACTCCAGATCTTTTTCTTAATGCTATGATGTTGCATAAAACAGTCAACACTCACCATAATGACAAAGGGCACCCAGTTTATAATGTGTACATGCTTTGTTCTGTTCAGACAACATGATCCAAATGCATAAAGGAGCTGAAGCTGGTGGGCACAAGCCAACCCTTGCTCCAGCAGGGTCAACCAGAGCAGACTGCCCAGGGCCACATCCAGGNATACCACAGATGCCCAGTGACTACATCAGGGAAGCACATTCTGGGTTACAATTCTACAACTTTATTCTATTTTTAAATATTACTCAATTACATGAGACAGATTTCCCAGCATCATCTTGCAGAGTCTCTGCTGAAGGCCATGAGAGTGAAGACCTTTTTTATTTCCCAGGACATAGAGATGGTTACAATAACTCACTGGAATTGGGAGAATTTGGGGTTGGCAGGTTCAGCACCTTGTCTTAGCACATGCCTTCTCAGGGCCTGGCATGCAGCCAACAACTCCATCTGCTTCTGCACCAGCTGACATCCTTGAAAACTGAAACACTGCAAAAGTCTTCCCTGCTAGCCCAGCCACTGCTGGCTCATGGACAACCTGTTGTCCTGCAGGATCCCCAGATCCTTCTCTGCAGAGCTGCTTCCAGCAGGTCAGCCCTCATCCTGTCCTGGTGCCTGGGGCTGTTCCTCCCCAGGTGCAGGACCTGCATTTGCCTTTGCTGAGTTTCAGGTGGTTCTTCTCTGCCCATCCCTCCAGCCTGCCAGGGTCCTTCTGCAGGGCTGCACAGCCCTCTGGGGTATGGGCTGCTCCTCCCAGCTTTGTGCCATCAGTGACCTTGCTGGGGAGGCTTCTGCCCCTTCATCCGAGTCAGAGATGNTGGGCTGCTCCTCCCAGCTTTGTGCCATCAGTGACCTTGCTGGGGAGGCCTCTGCCCCTTCATCTGAGTCAGAGATGAAAAGTTAAACAAGACTGGGCTCAGCATTGAACCCTAGGGGACACAACCAGTGACAGGGCTGAAACCAGACCCTGTGATGGTAACCACAACCCTTCAAGCTCTGCCATTCAGCCAGTGCTCAATCCACCTCACCATCCACTCATGCAGCTCACACTTTCTGAGCTTGCCTATGAGGGTACCATGGGAGACACTGGAAAAAGCCTGGCTAAAGCCCATGTAGACAAAATCCACTGCTGTCCCTTGTCTATTCAGCCAGTTGTGCCATCACAGAAAGTAACTGGATGGGTTAAACACAAGTTCCCTTTGGTGAATCCATGGTGACTACTCCTGATGACTATCTTGTCTTCCATGTACTTAGAGATGGTCTGCAGGATGAGCCATCCCATCATCTTTTCGAGGATTCAGGTGAGGCTGACTGGCCTGTGGTTTTAAAAACTGTACAAGTATTTTTTTNAAGGTGTTACATATAATACAGCAGAGTAGGGGAGCTGAAGGTTTTGAATACCATTATTTCTACCTTCCTGGAGGTGCCAAAATCCTTTCCCTACCCAGTCTGCTTGTAACTACTCACATAATAAAAAGCATTCCCTACTTCAACTTGGAAAATATTCTCAAACAAATAATGCCATTCACATTTTAAAAAACAAACAAAACCCAAACACATATGCACATTGCATAGCTGGCATAGATACCACAGATGCCCAGTGACTACATCAGGGAAGCACATTCTGGGTTACAATTCTACAACTTTATTCTATTTTTAAATATTACTCAATTACATGAGACAGATTTCCCAGCATCATCTTGCAGAGTCTCTGCTGAAGGCCATGAGAGTGAAGACCTTTTTTATTTCCCAGGACATAGAGATGGTTACAATAACTCACTGGAATTGGGAGAATTTGGGGTTGGCAGGTTCAGCACCTTGTCTTAGCACATGCCTTCTCAGGGCCTGGCATGCAGCCAACAACTCCATCTGCTTCTGCACCAGCTGACATCCTTGAAAACTGAAACACTGCAAAAGTCTTCCCTGCTAGCCCAGCCACTGCTGGCTCATGGACAACCTGTTGTCCTGCAGGATCCCCAGATCCTTCTCTGCAGAGCTGCTTCCAGCAGGTCAGCCCTCATCCTGTCCTGGTGCCTGGGGCTGTTCCTCCCCAGGTGCAGGACCTGCATTTGCCTTTGCTGAGTTTCAGGTGGTTCTTCTCTGCCCATCCCTCCAGCCTGCCAGGGTCCTTCTGCAGGGCTGCACAGCCCTCTGGGGTAGGGGCTGCTCCTCCCAGCTTTGTGCCATCAGTGACCTTGCTGGGGAGGCTTCTGCCCCTTCATCCGAGTCAGAGATGAAAAGTTAAACAAGACTGGGCTCAGCATTGAACCCTGGGGGACACAACCAGTGACAGGGCTGAAACCAGACCCTGTGATGGTGACCACAACCCTTCAAGCTCTGCCATTCAGCCAGTGCTCAATCCACCTCACCATCCACTCATGCAGCTCACACTTTCTGAGCTTGCCTATGAGGGTACCATGGGAGACACTGGAAAAAGCCTGGCTAAAGCCCATGTAGACAAAATCCACTGCTGTCCCTTGTCTATTCAGCCAGTTGTGCCATCACAGAAAGTAACTGGATGGGTTAAACACAAGTTCCCTTTGGTGAATCCATGGTGACTACTCCTGATGACTATCTTGTCTTCCATGTACTTAGAGATGGTCTGCAGGATGAGCCATCCCATCATCTTTTCGAGGATTCAGGTGAGGCTGACTGGCCTGTGGTTTTAAAAACTGTACAAGTATTTTTTTAAATAGATGGTTTTGGTTGTTGGGTTTTTTTTTAATTTTAAAAAAGGAAAGGTCAGTCACAGAGACTACATATTGGACCCTCCTGTTCAACTTATATCCCACCTCCCTTATCACCTTCAGGGGTGGAGAGGTGTTTCACAGACAGGCTCCTGTGGAAGGAGCCTTTCCCAGGCAGGCTCTAAATTGGCAGGCAGCTAGTGGCTACAAGACAATCCCATCTTCTCTTGAAACTCAGTTTCAAGTGCATGGCACATTCTGATCACTGCTGAGGCTTCTGAGCAGTCACCACCTTGTGCTGAAGGAGCATAAAGCATTCCCTGCTTTGCCTTCCTGGATCCAGGGGCACTGGCAGGAGAGTGAGGGGCAGGAGAAGGTAAAAAACACTATGTCAATATCACCTTCAATCTGCACTCCAGATCTTTTTCTTAATGCTATGATGTTGCATAAAACAGTCAACACTCACCATAATGACAAAGGGCACCCAGTTTATAATGTGTACATGCTTTGTTCTGTTCAGACAACATGATCCAAATGCATAAAGGAGCTGAAGCTGGTGGGCACAAGCCAACCCTTGCTCCAGCAGGGTCAACCAGAGCAGACTGCCCAGGGCCACATCCAGGGAAGGCTTCAGTATCTCCAAGGATGGAGACTACACAACCTCTGTGAGCAACCTGTGCCAGCATCTCACCACCTTCATGAAAAACAAGTGTTTTCTTACATGTAAGTGTAAGTATTTACAGTTTTCTTACACGTAAATGTAAGTGCAACCTCTTGCAGTTCAGTGTGTGACCAGTGCCCTTCGTCCCACCATGGGGCACCACTGACAAGAGCCTGGCTCTGTCTCCTTTATTCCCTCCACTAGGTATTTTCACACACTCACAAAATCCCCTGGAGTCTTCTCCAGGCTGAACAGTCCCAGCACTCACAGTCTCTCTTTGTATACTGTAATCTCTTAATCATCAGCCCTTTGCTGGACACACTCCAGGACATCATATCCCAGTTATTCTGCAACTGTGAGAGACAAGCTCTTCTGGTGATGACAATACACCAAATGGACAACAAAGACTGCTTAGGGGTACTGAAACACCTTCCATTAATTTCAAATTAGCAAACTAGGAAATAATTAACATATATACACACATACAACCATCATCCCACAGCAACAGCTGCTGGGCTACATGTGCAAATATCACAGTTCTATGCCCTACATCAGCTGTAGCCAGGGAAAAAGCTAAAGGTGCTGGCAGAGCCAGCACTGTGACATGGAATATACACTCAATCAAATGTTCCCATGAACCTTCACACACCTAGTAAAAGGCTGCACGTGCATCCCATGAGCTCCCAAAGCACTCAGGGCAGCACAGGCCATGCCAGCAGTGATGGGAAGCCCACCACCATTCCTGGGAGAGATGGCTTGCACTGCACAGCGTCTGAGGAGCACAACACCTGCTGGTTCCACATGCTTGCAGGGATCACGGGACTGCCTACCACGCACTTCACTATGGGTACAGCACGTCACTGTTCAGGGGGAAACACTAAGGGGTTGCTTACACTTGTATTTAACAGGCACACCTGTTTTTGGATACTGATGAGACACAAGGGTTTGGGAAGATGTGCCATGATGATCCTTTCTCCTCAAACACCTCAGCCTGGCATAGCACAGTTATACTGGAGGGACACCAGAACTTAGCTCAGATGCTTCCCAGGGGCAGACTTTCCGGCCCACAGGGCCTGGGAAGCCAGGAACATCACCAACACCCACACCTGCCTCCATGGCAGCTCGGGGCGAGGGGACGAGCTCTACCTTCCCGGCCTCAGCAGGCGCAGCTCTGCAAGCCCAGAACCCCCGGGGCGGCAGGGCCGGCGATGCCCGGAGCCGGTGCCAAGCAGCCCGCGGCCTCCGGTCGGAGGCCCGCATCCCCCGCAGGTGCTGCCAGCGCTCCCGATCCAGGCCGCCGGCCCGCATCCCCCGCAGGTGCTGCCAGCGCTCCCGATCCAGGCCGCCGGCCCGCATCCCCCGCAGGTGCTGCCAGCGCTCCCGATCCAGGCCGCCGGCCCGCATCCCCCGCAGGTGCTGCCAGCGCTCCCGATCCAGGCCGCCGGCCCGCATCCCCCGCAGGTGCTGCCAGCGCTCCCGATCCAGNGGCGGGACTGCACCGCCAGGGGCGGCGGCGGCGGAGGAAGGAGGAACGGCCATGGCCAAGGCCGCTCCTCCCCCGGGGAGGACTCAGCACTTGCATAACAAACGCGGAGCTGCAGCGCATGGAAGCGCTCGCCAGGGGCCTGTCAGTGAAAATACGATTGACGTTTGTTTCTCTCCCTTACAAGCGGAGAGAGCTTCAAAAGATTCGGGTGTCCCCTTTCCAGAAAGGTAACTTTCAGTGTCGCCTTAAGAATTCGTGTCCCCTTAAGAATTTGTTGGGAGTTTTGTTGGGTTTTTTTTTAAAGGCACCTGGCTGCCACAGCGACTGAGACCTCCCCTCTCATTGCCGAGCACGGGAAGGGGGAGTCAGGCCAGCTGGGCTCCTCTGGACCACACTTATTTCCTGCGGCTTTTTTATGCCTTGTGAGAGACGCTCAAGCCTCCCCAAGGCACGGAGTAAGGAAAGTCCAGCGGTGAGATCTGTGCAGCACGGCTGACTAAGCACAAGAACAGCTCTGGTTTTCTTAGATGGAGTTTGCTGAGGAGCAGAAAAGGTGTCTGAGCAGCAGGTTACTGAAAAGCACAGCAGGAACACACAAACGGTAAATGAGAAAAGGTGGTTTCACATTATCTGCTGTTACCTGAGTACTGTTCTTTCTGAGACATCCTTGAAGTTTTGTTTCCCAGAGATACCTACACAAGCTGCTTAATCTTTATGTCCAACAACAGCTCCAAGCATATGGACTATCAGAGATTCCAGCTTTTTGTCCAGAGCACTTAGAGGAGCACTGATTGATGCAGAGCAAACCAAACTGACCCATTTACAGACAAATTCTGTTGGTGTGTGTAATACAGAGTTTGCTGGTGGTTCAAGGGGGAGATGCATGAGTTTCTGGGTCAAAACCACCAAGCAGCAGACTGTTCATATTAAATGACATCGACTTGCCTATCAGTTGTCTTAGCCCCCAAATCTGACTGTCTGTGGCTGCTGTTTCAGAGTTCCCTAAATGAGGAAATGCCCTGTCCTGACAAAGATTAAGATCTACCATAAATTAATATAATGAGCAATAGAAAATTGTTAAAGTATTTGGAGATGACTTCTTAAACACCTGCCCTTTTACCCATGCACAGCAAATGTCTACTTACATGGTGCCTAAAAAAAGAAAAATACTGGAAAGGAAATGGAGCTCAAGGATTAACCAAACAGCAGGTGGCTGTTCTTGCACCTCCACAAAAATCTGCCAACTTCTGTTAGCTTTGTTTATAAAAACTCAATCATGTTCACAGCACTGAAATACAGACAAGCACATACAAATGAAATACAGCATTATGCACAATTTTGCAAGATTTCAGGTTACTCAGGTGCACCTACAATGTCCTGTTTAGAACAAGCTCCCTGACAGGGGGTGGAAGCTGTATTTCCTCCCTTAGTTCCTCACTGCCATGGCAGCTGTCCTGCTCTGCAAATGTAGTCATCACTCCTTTATCTGTAAAATCACTTTCCTCCCTCCCCCAGAAGGTGTTACGTTTTTAGGGAATGTTTAAAACCTATTTAAAAAGGCAGTTAAGTCTAATTTTGTATATGAAAATTCCATTTCAGGTAAATTGAAGAATTTTCATTTATAAATTAATCATTTATAAAGTAAATTCTGTTTTTCAGCTTAGCACTGTTGGAAAATCAATTTGTGAATAATTTCAGTATGTCTAAAATTTCCTGAAGGTCTCCTTGCAGAGAAACCTTACCATAGGTTGTGGCAACAATCTATTTTTCAATATGTTTCCATGACTTCAGTATTCAAGCACACTCATTTGGTTTGCTGCCATTGCCACTGGACAAAGGGATACTGAAGAGTTTCACCATGATGGAAGTGTCCTGAAGCACTTGGAAGCAACCAATTGTCTCTTGTTATACTAAAGTCTATTAGTATAATAGTAGTTTCTGGGGTTAATAGACAAAAAATACCTTTATATTAAGCCACTGATAAAGGGGGGAAGACAGTCTCTCACAGGACTGTGTTTCAAGCAAGACATGAAGTTACCCTCTTAGACAACTCCACAAAAAAGTCCATTAAAAATACACAAAAAATGAAAAGCCCTCCACGCTTCTCAATTCAGCAAATCTGAAATAACCAGAAATGAAAACCACAAAAGCAGTTTCCAGCCAACAAAGGACCCATCAGAGCTCCTGCTGATGCCAGAAGTCCTGATGGGCAATGACTGCACTGCGATGGAGGCCACTTTCCAGTTGTGGTGCCTGTTCATGTCCTCCCCACAGAGACCATGTGGAAAATTCCAGCACTGCGAGTTCAAGGTCGTCACTGAGGCTTTCACGTGGCACATTCACCTACACATCTCAGTGTGTACCCCAGAATAAGCTAATGCCACACGTGCTGAATCTGGATGTGCAGAATGTTCTCTCTGACTGCAGCAGACCTGATACTACATAGGCAAACTGAAGAGTTCAAAAAAAGGTCAAATCCTACAAAGCTGGAAAAGAGGAAGGGAATCAGAGCTACTGAGAGAGGTATGCACAGTTTGCCTTAGAGAGGAAGCCAGAAAACCCCAAGTGTCAGTGAAGCGAAGACACGGACACAGCAGCAGCTCAGAATGGCATTTACCAATGCACAGCGAGACGCGATCCCAGGCTGTGGGGCCCTAGGAAAGGGAGTCAGGCACAGCAGTAAGCACAGAAAGGAGGAGGTTAATACACAGTGAACAATCTTCCACGTGGTGTTCAGGGTGACCAGGAGCTGTGCTGGATTCCAGCCCTCCCTGAGCAGCAACCACACAGGAGGTGGTTGTTGGTGAGGGGGGAACTTCTCCCACCTGCCCACCAGCTACCACCAAGAGGTGCAGCCCTGCTCCCTTGCACACTTCTCTTCAGGTGCACAGAAGGAAACTTTTGAGACACAGCAGATCTGCATGATTTGCACAACTGCATACAAAGATAAACACTGTTTAAGAGCTGAGGAAAGTTTCCTCTGCCTCCCTGAATGCTGCTGTGCAAAGGTTTTGGTCTGGATTCACAGGTTTGCCAGTTGACAGCTTTGTCACTGCTTGTTATCCACTGACCAAATGACTAACTTGCAGGAAAGAAAAGTCACTTCCAAACCACACAGGTGGGAAAGACCACTTGATGACAAGTCCACGCAATTTTTCATTCCTGGAAAATTACCAAAGCTGGAGCAAGTGATTTACCTTGTGCTGGATACAGCTAGCTAAGTAACAGAAACCAAAGCCAAGAACTAGTCACAGAAATTAGCACTGAAGCATCAGTTTTCCCTAAATTCAGATTAGGACCTACTCTAGTAGTTGGTCATAACATTTTATTAGTAGCTACCTTTATCTCCTCTTTCAGCAATGGTGAACAGCTAAGGATTTAGACTATTAAAAAGTGTAAACATTGCAGAATTTAACTAGTTTCTCTACCACATTTTAAGTGAACTAACAGAAGGGCTTAAGTCAAAGGGAGAGGAGGTGTATGATTTTAATAAACATTTTTCTTATTAAAATCTTGATATAGTTTAAATATACCATACAGAGGAAAAAATGCTATTTATAAAGCTACATACATATTTCAATTCAATGACGACAGCATATATCATTCTAAATTCCCTCTCTGCTTATCAGAATGCCTTTTGTGTGTATATATAGTGAGCTGCTGTGCTATCTGCATAACTTTTGTCTAGCTATACATTCCAGGACTTAAAAAATGTTTAAGCTATATACAGAAATATATATACATATAACATATATTTATATGTTATACATACACATACACTTATATACATATACACACAATACATATATATATACACAGTACTTTACATGTATATATGGCCTTTCATCCAAGGGCCTTGGATATTTCTTAGTACATCAAGCCTCACAAAGCTCTGTGAGGAAGGGAGCTTTATTTTACAGACTGGAGCTTTGATGCCTATTCTAAACAGTTTCTTTTGTTGCTTTCTACTAATTTTACACATTTCAGTTAGAGGCAGTTTTGGTAGTGGAAATAATCACAGCAGTTTGATAGCCAGGCAAAAGGTAGATGTTGCTTTGTACCTTTTGTAACTTACCCTCCTTAGTATAAGAGAACAGCCATACCAGCATGAATTTTCTCTATACTAAAATGCCTCTACCTAGATTTGTGAGGCTGTACTGCTTTTTATTTTTTAGCATAGTAGAATCTAATACAGTTTTGAACTTAAAGATATGCTGGAGGTCACAACAGGAAATTTGGAACAGACTCCAATCCTCGTCCATTGAAACTATCCTTTTCTAGGTCATGATCGATTCAGAGGAAGCATTAGTACCTGCAGAAATAATTCTAAATCTCTTTACTTATCTGCAGTTTAACTACACAAGCCCAAAACAGTCAGCCTTATCTAGAAAACAGGATTTTCAGCATCAATTTGGCAACTGGTGATCAGAATTTGTGGTATTAACTGTACTCCATACCTTTAGAATCTAAACAAATGATGAAAACAGAGGCTTTTTTGAAAATCTGATGTAGGTAACTTTTGGTCATCCTAAAACCAGCTGACAGAAAGGAGAACCCAAAAGAGCTCTGGCAAAGGTGAGTTCCACTGGGATTTGGACGGAACATTACTTCAGCTCTTCCCAACAAAAGGGAGAAAAAAAATCATTAATATGGACTAATGGGGTTGGAGAAGCAAGAAAGAAGAACATCACCACCACAAAAGCTCTGATCCCTCAATACCTCAATCTGCTAAGCTTTCATACATTTATTTTGACACAGAAAAAGTAGCTCCTTTCTTTATTAATCGATTTCTAACTCTCAAAAATCTCTCAAGCCCTAGGGGAAAAAAGTCCTGGATTATGGTCAAAGACTGCCCTCCCCAAAAGCAACCAACCACTTCAAAAGTGAACATACAGTAGAACTCACTACAATGAAGTTTGAGAATTTTATTCTAACCTAATTGTCTTGAGATTTTTCAGAACAAGCCACTTTTCCTTCAAACCAATTCTGTTAAAAGGAGGGGTTGCCTGGCCCATTTCTTTCAGGATTCTCTGCTAACTGTAAAATGTGGGCTAAATGTCTTCTGCATGTCAAATTTTCAGCTACAAAATTCAGATTTTTAATGAACAACTATATTTAGTGTATGCTGTTAGCTAAAGTAGAAATGGCTTAATAAATAAAAACTATTGTTTCTTCAGTATGACTTGGTATTTTGTCTGTAATTTCTTTATTAAAAAACTGTAACAAGATACTTAAAAAAAGGCTAGATACAAAAGAAGTTAAGCAGCTCACGAACATTAAAGTTTTCCAAAAAATGTATCTTCAATAATCATGATCTTATAAACATTTTACAGTTACCAGAAAGTGCCCAGGCTGAGTTTACATAGTTAGATAATGTAGTACAAGTGTTGGGTTAGAACTGGTAGTGGAACAATCTCCTGACTGTCTGTTCACTGTAACAAGGATACAAAAAAGTTGATTGTGAACTATGAAATACTGTGCATTGGCCTCATCAAATATGTACAGGGAAAAAAAAAAAAACCACTAAAGGTACAGATTACATGCAAAATATTAGTGATGGTATCTGATGTGCCAGAGTTCAATGCAATATGCAATAGAACAAAAATTGCAATGAAAGTGGTTTCATAAGTGAACAATCCCAACTCTGGGATCTGAGCTCTCAGGAACTTTTTACAAGTTCAATATACATGATACACAACTGCAGCCAACCACAAATTAAACACCATAAAAAAAAAGTTAAAAACACAGAACATACTTAATTTTTTATTTCGAAATTCCCTACTCCCTCTATACAAGAACCTTTGCTGAAACACTTTCCACAAAGGCAGCAGTGAATTTTCAGAACATTTTACATATTTTCCCTCAGCAAAAAGATAAATCACAGTGTAAATTATATTGTTCTGCTGTCATCTTTGGCTGGGGTTAGGCAAAGGAGTTATTGACTAGCAAACTGTTGCAATCACACATTGCTAGTGCTCCTTAGGCCCTTACATTACAAATTTAGTACAGGAATGTTTGCATTTAAATCTTTGAAGTACCACCAGGGGTATGACAGCATTAACTTTCATAAACTTTTATAGACAAATGGAAAAATCTACAAAACTTAGCTAGTAATATTACACAGCAATACACACTTTTTATACTCTACACAAAACCAAAATTCTTGGTCTTAATGGCGAGTAACAATTTTTGTTTCAAAATCTGCTTAGAGGAATACAGTGGGACATAAAGGCGAGAAATGCAAGTGTTTGCTGTTGGAAGATGTTGGTCATCTGGTGGCCTTATTGTGATGGATGGCATAGGCTGGAATCCCTCCTCACTGGCAGGCAATGATGGACTTGAGGTCCAAAAGTAAACCTGAAAAAAGAAGACGGCATTTAAAATTATGATTTACAAGGCTGAGATTCATCCTGCCTACAGACTGCAGGGATAGGTTAAAAAAGAACTGCACTGTCACACCAAGTTTGATCACACTATGTTCTCAATATGCCAAACTAAACTCCACAGTCATGCTACTTGCTTCTGTAGTAGCTTCCTTTACTTCACTTGGTCAACTGCTCATTCATAAAACTGATAAAAGCAACACTCAAAATTATCCTGTATCAACAAATCCTCAATAAGTTAAATGTCCCCAAATCCATCTGGGAAAGTGGTGACTGCCATCAATACAAATTGAATCAGGAATCTCTCACAAACCAGTTAGAGACTACAGAACTGGTACAGACAAAAGGCAGCAACAGAGAGTATTTGGTTTATTATCTCAAGTGTGAAATACTGAGTCATCACCAAAGTGTAACCCTAGACACTCCTTGAAAAATGTGCTCTGGGGTTTCCAGTCCTCAGAGTACTCTTTGTATCCTTTTAGTAGACTGTAAGGGAGAGACAGTACCTTAAAGAGTAGGAAGTTAGACAGTTTTAAGAAGTGTACAATGAATACAATTTACAGGCAAGTTTTTAAAAATTAAATCCCCTGAACAATATTTTATTCTTTCATGCTCCTCATCAGTTACTTCTAAAAGGCTTTGAGAAGGACATGGTATCATTACTGACATCTTACAGAGAGGACACACATATTGCCCTCAGATAATACACAGAAGTCAGGTGAGCAGATGATCCATGAAGAGAACTCAACCTCAAAACCCTACCAGCCCACAACACACTTTAGTAACCACAGTTACTCATCTGAAGAGGAACTGTGCAGGGTGAAACTGCTTCTGTGAGAGACCTGTGAACAGGGAGAAGGACACACCGTGCTAACTTTCAGTTACAAGAAGGCCCAGGATTCCCACCTGTCGTTTCCAGAGCCAACAGTCTTACCCAGCCTACTACCCTGCTCTGCTACCTTAACTCTTCACAAGGTCTCTGCAGGTAGCCACAGTTAAGAACAGTAATGACACCAGATATTCCAGTTCTTCTGCATGTTTCCAATGGGAATGGACAACTTACTAGATCTTGTCTTTCCGTCATACTCATCTTCTCAACTATGGACCAAAACCAACGCTTGAACTGCAGAAGTTTCTCAGCATTTTCTCCTGTGTGAAACAAAAAGGTATACAATTCAGCTGCTACACTGGACAGTAACATTAAGAGACTTGTTTTATGTGTGCTGCAAGTTGGATCTCAGCTACAATCACATTCATAAAGTCCTGATATTGGAGAGTACTGATTTCAAAACTAATAGCTTTGAATGCAAGGCTAACGCTGACGTTAACTCAATATCACTCCCACTCCTCTATCCTCACCAAAAAGCCCAACTGCAGCTAAATGCAATTTAAAAATTATGTAAGATTAAACTTGCATCCATCACATTTACAGTTCTAAAGAATTTTCACAAGAAAGATAATACTACTAGTAATACAATCCATGTATTTAACATCTAGTGACAGCAAAACTGGAAAACATGCTTCCTCCATCCTCCCTTAACTGAAGGTAAATATTTTCAAAGGAATGTAAAAAAAATCCCAAATAATAACTTTATTACAACTTTCACTGGCTTATGAACCAATGCCAGACTTGAAGAAATAGTTCAAGTTTAATGCTGGTTAACTACTCCACACAGAAAAAACAGTGTTAAGTTATCCTTGCAACTCTGTTTATAACTAAGTTATTTCATACCTGATTCATCATTGAAAGAGGTAAAGCTGATTAGCATTTGCACATTTACTTCACCACAGCCATTTACCAAAAGTCTGAAATCTTCTGCTGTCAAATCTTCTAATGAATTCTTTGGAAGTACATCCAGGAGCCCCTTCCTCATTGCCTTAAGTGAAAACCACAAAATGCACATTGTAACTCTGTATTTTTAAGTTTGACTTCTGATCTTCTGAAACAAAGAACTGCACCAATTTTTAAACCCTACCTACTAGAGCAAAAGAAATCAGTAATGAATTGAGCTAGTATTTCACTAGGAGCAGAAGCACATGCACTCTTTTAATGCTAAAATGTTCAGGTATTTTGCTAAACTGAGCTGAATATGATGAGAATTTAAAGAAAATGCATCTTGCATGTTACATTTAACTTTGCTTCCTCAACTCTGCTTCAAAAATACTACACACACACACACATTCTATACAAGTAATATCCTGAAAAGATAGCAAAATCCATATTCAAAATGGAGTACTATGAATCAATTTGCTTCAGAAAAATCCAAAATGAACACAAGTATAAGGGTTTCCAAAAAATAAACAAGAGTCAAACTATTAATATATGCAGACATGGAGATCAAATATCTTAATTCCAGAAAGATGTTTCTGTGAGAATTTGGACCTCAGCTGCACAGGGGTTATCTGGCAGCCCGCTCGCCTGTCTCAGATGTGCAGCAGGAAACCACAATGAGCACAAGCCACAAAGTTTAGATGTAGCATCATATGACAGACTGGCATTCATTAACTGTCTACAAAAATATATTATTCTGTTATTATTTTACAAGGCCTTCAAAAAAGTGAATAGTTTTTAATATGGTTTTCCAGTCAATTTTTACTTTTCTTGCCAGGCTAGTAGAAGTTGTTTTATAACTGATTTTTCCTTAGAACAAGGACACAAACAAAACAAAGGTAGTAAATTATTAGAACAAAGAAGCTGCCAAATAAGAAGTCAAAGTTCCAAGCGGAGTTGTGCCATTTGAGCTCAAGAAATGAACAGATATATATTTAACCAATGAGACCCATTATAAAAGAAATTATCTTTCATTCTATAAGATAAATTACCCAGAGTACTCATTCTTCACAGTATTGCATAAACAGCTATAGAATTTTAATCAACCTGTCAAGACTTCAAAAGAAATTTGATTAGCAACTCCACAATGAGAAGAATAATTAACTGACTGAAATAGTACAGATTTTTTTTTCCTCTTTTTAAAAATGTCCACTAAAGACTCACATGTAGAGGCTGTTCTGCTACTACCAACATTCGGTGTTCTGCATATTTCCGGACATACTCATATACATTCTGAGGAGTGACTGGGATATTTACACCGTTGGAAATAAGTTCAACCTATGGCAAAGACATAAGGAACATTAAAAACAGGGAAGAAGAAAAGGGATGAAAAGGAAATGAGATTATTATAACCAACACAGTATGCTGCAGAGTGATTTAGTGCTTAATATACCTCCAAAACCAAGCAAAATTTACTACTACAGGTTAGTTTTAAAGATTCCCTAGGACTCACTATGATAGCCAAGCTCTATGGTAGGTTCTATTATCATTTTCAAAGGAAAAAAATGTAGGCTTCAATGTCTAAGAACACAGCACTGAATCCAGGAAGAGTAAAATGCTTTATCTGCCAGCTGAGAAGAGCATGGATTATGTGCACACTACAATCTAGATCAGCTGTCAGACTGAAACTACAGAGCCACAGATTCAGCTGTGCTTACCTGCCCTCCACCCTCCTCCTTACACAGGTCTATTGCAAAGGCTAAATCCATTGCTGCAAACACTGCATCAGCATCTGTACTCTGGGAAGCGAGGATAAGTTGCCGAAGGCTTTCATACATAACCGGATCAAAAAAAGCAAAGTCGTGCCAGTTCACCTATAAAAAAGGACAGAAGTTTGAAACATAACACATGTTTAAGAATGTATTCAAAAATATGTGGTATGTACCAGATCTATGCAATAGCAACAAAGTTGTGATACAAACACACAGAAATAAATGCAGTTAAACTCCTACTTTCAGTCTGCTTTCGAAGGTACATTAGAATACTGGAAAGAATACATATTCAACAAGAAAAACATGAAGAGAAGAATTAGAAGGCAGTCACTCTTGGAAAGACACCAGTGGGTATTTAAAGGTAATTTCTGCCATTAACACTTCTTCATTAAAGATTATACTATGTTGGATAACTGATTATGTGATCAAAATTGCACTTAAGGAAACACCAGCAGTAACAAACTTTGCTTTAAGTTTGTTGGATCAGACAGAACTTACAATGCCATTGACTAATGCATCAAAAGTGTCATACATTATTAATTTTTACTTGGCTAGGGTAGCAGTTTTGGTCAAAAGTTTAGGTAATTATTGCTCTGAATTAAATTATACCTATACCTGAGACAAAATATTAATTACAAATTAATTACATGAGCTCTCTCAAATATCCAGAAAAATATTTTTCTGTAAGCTAGGATACTATTGCCTAGCATTGTCTAACACTATTTTTTCTGAGTCTCAGGAAGAGAAAAAGCAGAGACAAAATGTAGTTTCTGAAGGAAGTTGAAGGCTAACCTATTACAAATCATTACATCTTAGTCAAATACCTGACTTCTAGTACATCTACTCTGTTCAAAATCTAGTAAACAAAAAAATTAATAGACCTCAATTTAAAGATATCCATACAGTTCCAGTATCAACTGGGCTAGTTAATACATATGTGGTATGGTGAGAAAACCCAGTTTTACAGATGAGATTTTAAGTAATTACAGGAAATTAAAATTTTTATGTTCAACTTACCTTTCTGCCAAGTAGAACTTTGATTACGTGTCTATTTAACGTGATGGGACATAGTTCATTCTGCAACAAGCACAATCCTAGAATTCTGAAAATACAAGTTTGGAGTTTGTTTTGGTACAGCAGAAATTACACGAGAGATCTTTCAGCAAACTCACATTTAAGAGTTCCAATATTCTAAGACATAAGCTGGAGCTAGCTTTCCAATTTTATCAGTCACAAATAAAAATCATGGACATATGTAATTTTAAAAAAAAGAAGGATAAAAAATTAAAACTCAACAGGAAAAGAAACCTCAAGTTGAGATATGGAAATTCCCCGCTATTTAGGCTCAGGGTGAGAAACAGAGACCATAAAAAAAGAGGTTTTTCCAGCTTGGATCACTGGTACTCTCCCTGGTGTTGTGTATGATTTTCCATTTTTTCAGACTAAGAAGTCAATAGTAGCATACCTGCCAATGTTTCGGAAACAATTCAGCCTTGCTTCTGTGTTTTTACCAGGCCTTGGTGTATAAAACCCTCGTTTCCCAGGTTGGTAGAAAAGTGGTGCATTATCATCCCCATCATCTGTATCATCTAACTCCATATCTACTACACTGCGGCTGGATCCATGGCGCTTTCTGTTTTCCTGGTTTGAAAGTCACAATAGCAATTAACACACTTAATTCTAGTTACTGACACACATCAACAAGCTATTGGCTACTAGACCCAAAGATTCAGGTTCCACTGGTTAAGAATTCCTGTGGTATTTCCCAATGATGACATTTTATACTTTTCACTAATTACTGTTAATCCTTTCAAAAGAAAATGATTAAACAGAACTTTGTCTTGCATGATAAAGAAAGCTTCCAATTGCTTCCAGTTTTAAAATTAACTGATACAACTGAATCTTACACAAATTTTGTGCAACAGGCCATTACCTGCACTTTATCTGAAGAGTCTAGCAATCCAAGATCCAATATACTGTCAGCACCATTCTCCCTTGAGAAGGGAATAAAAAGGCAGATTTAATTTCACAATCACAGACTTACAAAATTATAGAATGGTTTGGGTTAGAAAGGGACCTTGAAGATCATCTAGTTCCAACCCTCCTGCTGTGGGCAGGGACACTTTCCTTTAGACCAAGTTACTCAGAGCCCCATCCAATACGGCCTTAAACACCTCCAGGGATCTACAGCTTCTCTGGGTAATCTGTTCCAGTGCTTCACTATCCTCACAGTAAAGAATTTCTTCTTGTTATCTAATCTAAACCTACTCTTTTTCAGTTTGAAGCTATTCCCCCTTGAACTGTCACTACATGCTCTTGTATAAATTCCCTCTCCATCTTTTTGTAGGTTCCCTTCAGGGACTGTAAGGTGACAATTAGGTCACCATAAGCTTTCTCTTTTCCATGCTGACCAACACTCAATTCTCTCAGCCTTTCTTCATGAGACAGGTACTCCATTCCTCTGATCATCTTGGTGGCCTCCTCTGGACTTGCTCCAACAGGCTGACGTCCTTCCTGTGCTGGAGACCCCAGAGCTGGATGCAGCACTGCAGGTGGGGTCTCACCAGAGGGGCAGAATCCTCTCCCTCAACCTGCTGGTCACGCTGGTTTTGATGCAGCCCAGAACACATCTGGCACATTGCCAGCTCATGTCCAGTTTCTCATCCACCAGCACCCATCAAGTCCTTCTCAGCAGGGCTGCGCTCAATAAGGAATTGTCATATTCTGGAACCAGTCAGAATAGATTAAACCAAAGCCAAAAAGTCACTTGTCCAAATTAAAATATCTAGACTATCAAGGAATAAGCTGCATATATACAGAACAGTACAAGTGCTTTGGCCACAAAATCAGTTCTCACTTCTTGATACTTTACCTGCCATGTGCAATAATGAGTTCCATTGCTTCATCAACTCTTGCTCTAAGGGAATCTTCACTAGCTAGTAACAGAAGTAGCTGAGCAGGAGACAATTCCAACAACATTCCTGTGATTTTACTTGCAAATGCCTGGGGATAAAGGAGTGATAGGTCTTACTATTCTCCTCCAGTTCCCTCATTTTCAAATACGGTCTTATGAAAGTTTTGGTATTTTAAATAGAGAATGCATTACAAGATACCTCCTAAGGTAATCAACAAATTATAGAAACAAAATCTTAACAAAATTAAAAAGAAAATAAAATCAGTCTTACATGTTCTAATATTTTCCACTATGTTTCAATTATTTCAATCATGGATAAGGAAATAAATTGTTACATTACAAGATGACAAGAGCAATCATTAAGTTATTAAAGAAGTCTTACTGGTTGCATTGCTTGCACTCGAGGGTAGAGCCGTTCTCCAAGGGCTTGTCTGTGTGCTGGGAGAGGGTCAGGGTCATCACTAGGATTTCCTTCTGAGGCTGGTCTAAAAGGCCGTGTGTCAATGGACAGTTGTCTTCTGAAGTCCCTTAAGATAATCAGAGCAGTTTGTACTCATTTCAGAGGAAAAAGGCACAAATCCTCTGGAACAATATCATTTGCACACAGATTCATATTAGAATTAGCTTTACTGCTGGAATAGTAGTGTTGCTCATTGCTGCTTGGAGAGAATGAATCAGAAAGAGAGAATCGAAATGAACCAGAGATTGTAGTATTACTCATGTTTTGGATACAGCAGTCAGACATGCCACCAATGGCATTGTTTCTAACACCTCACAATTTTATTCTAGTACACAGTTTTTGTCATAGTTTTAGCAGAAGAGACTGATGGCCTGTGGTTGAGACATAACCTATTAATGCTAAAGTAAGCATAATAATTCTTTAAAGAATTAAAAGTAGAGACTGAATTGCAAGATATAACCCTGGAAATTGCTCCTGAAAAGACTCCTTTAATTGGAGCAGATAAAAGTCTCTTTCCTGACGATATCCAAGGCAATTACTCTCTTTGACAAAGTATCTTCAACAAGTTAAAGATTTATCACTTACCTATCCCTATCTCTCCGAGAACCAGTTCGCAAGCCACTACTTCTCCGCATTTCTCTCTCTCGCTCCCTTTCCCGATCTCTCTCTCCCCTATTTCGCAATCTCTGCATCAGACCTGAAGGGCAAAAAACCTCATAAACTTAAACATCTTTATATTTCTCTCTCCTACCTAAGTTTCACTGTAAGGAAGACTAAGTTTTGGAAGAGCTCAATTTGGAAGACATCAATGAGACAGAACCACTTCACTTGAAGCAGTGATTGGGTTAGCAAGACTTAAGAAAGGACCTGTAATGTTTGTACCAACTTAAAAATGACAAAATAATTTAAGATTCATATATACTTTCAAAAACATTAAAACATGTTTGTGGCAAGTCAGATGGCGCAGCCATATTAAAATGTATAACCTCTTAACAGGTAAAATCTTGTAATTATTACCTGCTGGAGAGAAGGGCACTCAAAAAAGATGAGCACATCTAAAGCAGACTCTTCTTGCAAAAAAAACAAGAGGTTCCTGTTTCTGAAAGCGGGGAGGGGTGAAGCCATTTCCTTGCTCCAGAGAACTAACACACAATTTTTATGGATTCTGGGCTGAGCTAACAAAATATGTCTCTGGCTCAATGCCAGTATGCAAAGTATGTAAAAAAAAGCACCCAAGGTTTTTTTGAGTATTTTCTGTAGATTAACTGCTGTGCATCACTTACTTGTATGGGTACCCTTGTTGGCATTCTGAATGCAATCTAGATTTGGCAGTTTCTCATTTGACAGAAAAGCCTGTGCAATAGCAGTATAAAAGCTTCGTGCTACACCGCTGCCTTCTCCAGGCTCATCCTTAAAAGTAACCTTCACTCTGTGTACAGCCATCGGAGTGGTAGCACACCTGCGACCAAAATGATTGTTGAGCTGCCTCATGGTCTGCTGAATTAGAAGATCTCTGTCTCGATCAACCTAGTAAAAAATACAAAGAAGTTTTTTCTTTACCAGTTATCATACTGAGAGAATTTCAGCTTCACAACACATTTCTGGACACTACTGCACAGACTCAAAAAATACCAATCAGACTGGGAAAAACAACAGAGTAATAGCAACATAACTCATGAAGTATGACTTAAGACAACTGCTTGCAGACTCTGAAATACAACTTTCTCCTATCAATTTACTGTAATAATCCAACTTTTAATGAAAATGTATTCAAAGATAAACTAACATTTTTTACCTCCAACGTTAAATCCCTTGATTGCTGGTTTCTAAGTTTTTCCATCTCCCTGCGGAATTTTGATTCCTTTACTTCAAAGCCACCTAATTCAGTCAAGATCTAAAAATAATAAAAAAACCAAACACAAACCCCAAAATCAGAATAATCAGGGAGAATCACAATTTAGTTGTAAGAGGAACTATCCTTACACTGACAAATACATACCGATCCAGGCTCTGCTCCAACATCTTCCATGAACACTCTACCGAACAGCTCCAAAGAAAGGCGCCAACGTCCCAGCAACATGTCATGAGAAATAACCATGCCCATGAAGCTACATTGTGGCCTGGCAGAAAGAAGAAAAAATGACAGATAGGTGGAATCAAGTTAAATTTCAGCCACATTTAGTGTACTTTGGCTTTTTCTTACCCTCTGCCTTCAACTAAGTTTTTTATTCCTGATAAACAACACCACAGTCTGCTAAGTCCGTGGACAAAAGCACATGAAGCTGTTTAGTTTCAGCAGAAACACAAGTCTTGCTTCCAAGGGGTAATAACTCCAAAAGCATGTCATTTGCTGTTACGTGGAATTCACTGTTACTGGTCTCCCTTCAACCAAGACCTTAATTTTGTTTTAAAAAGCTGTAATTTGAAGTGAGTGCAGTTCAGTCCCTCACTGCATTAAGTGTGGGCAGCACCACCGGACACAGATGGCAAGCTGTCAATTCCAACTGCTCAACTCAGCTACCCAGGACATCACAGGTCTGCAGCAGGAAGTCAGGGAGTAAAGGAATTTGTCTACAGTTCACACAAACCTCAAAGACTGTTCAACTATTCACTTTAGAAGCTACTAATCACAAACTACAAATGCAAACTAAATTAAGCTACCCATCTTAATTTAAAAAAGACTTTCTGGAGTCCCAAACAGCCATTTATCAGAGCAGTAATATTTTAAAGAGTAGTTTTTAACTCAGCTACCTGAAAGATGTGAGAGGTGGCCCTTCACTTTCTGTCAATCCTATCTCTGCCAACAAGCTGCTTTTCAGTTGTGCTGCAAGATCGTGAGCTGAAGGCCCTGGTTTTGAACTCTCAGATTCTTCTGTAGGCACATTTTGTTCTTCCCCTTCCTTCTTTTGCCGATTTTGCATGCTCATAACATTTTTTAAGTTGGCTGCATAAGACATTTTAGTTGGAAGAACCTAAAGGAGAAGTAAAATTTAATTGCACTTTCAAAGCAGCCTAGAAGACTTTTTCAGCACATATAATCACAGATGTATATTTTAAATCACACAAAAGTGAACACTGTAATTGACTTATTGAAACCCAGTAACTTCAATCACTTCAATAAAAAAGGAAAAGGAAAAGGAAAAGGAAAAGGAAAAGGAAAAGGAAAAGGAAAAGGAAAAGGAAAAGGAAAAGGAAAAGGAAAAGGAAAAGGAAAAGGAAAAGGAAAAGGAAAAGGAAAAGGAAAAAAGAGAGAAAAATTTTTTCCTTCTGTATGTTTGCATTTCATATGCTTGCCAATTAATGTTCAGACTGAAGGCAAGTCAAATCTACAGGACTATAAGAAGATTTAAATCTTTTTATCAAAAATAATTATATCATTAACATTCCAAAATTAACTCAGAATTGTACTGCTGCCTTTAAAAATATTATCTGAAAGCTCCTATAAATCAATAATCATGAGGTTTCTACATGAAGGATACTTTTCATAAAGATATCAAGTTTTCACAGGCACTGGACTTTTAAGTTACCATTCTAAAAACTACGTAAAATTCTCTCTGAAAACATTAAAGTGTCTTTTGCAGGAATGAAGGTTCTAGTTTAAACTACCATATTGTTTAGAATAATAAAAGCTTTACATTTACCTCAAGGCAGTTTCTATCCACTGTAACTTCCATTAAGCACTTCCCACTGTTGGCAGAAGATGAGTACAGCCCCTGACTGGGCCGGCCGAACAGATCTTCTTTGCGAGCATTTGGCTGAAAAGCAACAAAAGCGTTCTGGGTCAATAATATACTTCGGTGAGGAATGAAAAAGCAAAGTGCACTTTTCTTCCAAAACACCATCTCTGATGTCACCTGTAATAGATGTGGCTGGTCTGCCAAGGGGATGGCCTCTGCCAGAGGCACCTCAAAAGGATTGGGTGGAATGCAGCCGAGGAACGTCATTGAGTCTGACCGTCTGAAAAATGGATGGTTTTGGCCAGTCTCTGCTGGGAGGGTGTCATCATCTTTGTCGTTGAGTGTAGCACCTAAACATCAGAGAAGATTTCAAATCAATTTCATACTTATGAAAGCAAAGGATATAAAATCCCAACAATTAATATCCTTCCCTCTTAGCTATCTGTCTGGAAGAGAATCTCTGCAAATTTAATGCTTCTCCAGGATGCTTCCACAAATGCTTTATCTTTATTAGTTTGCTTAGTTATCACTTTTATTCTTTTTACTATAACTACCTTTACTGAACAGGCACTCCTACATTGTATATAAGAGTATACATTCTACCATTTTCAGCAGTTTCATCAGATCAAAAAAATCAGTTTAACTCTGATTCAAATTTTAATGTAGAACGGTGAGTAAGGACAGAAATGCTGCAGTTTAGTGAGAAAGGAGATGAAAAGATGGCTCTGAAATGAGAGGCAAAGAAATATGCAATGGCAGAAGAAACTTGGTAAAGTAACAATGCTAAGAAATCTTACTAAAACCCAACTTTACATATAGAAGCAGCAAAATTTATTCAAAGTCTCAGCTAGCTGAAGGGAAACAGGACTAAGAAAGTCTGGCATTTTAATATGCTATGTCAATTTTTGTATACTAACTTTGATTGGTATCATCATCATTTTCATGTTCTGAATCTTCGTTGTCAAGACCCAGTTCCAAAAGCTCGCGAGTTCTTAAAAAAAAACCCACCAAAACACCAACAACAGAGAAAAGAAAAGAAAAAAGAGTCAATCATCTTAAATAAATTATTAGGTTACACATCTACATATGTAGCATAATCAGGAAGTGTATTTAATAGTTATAAATAACAAAAACAAACTCTAAAACTGAAGCACCATAGAGAACTCACATATCCTCACTATATCACTCAGAGTTACCCTTAGAGCCACTTGGCCACCTACCAATTTTGATCTTAAAAGTTACAGCTTTGGGCAGTGATGGGTACACTTGGTTTTAAACACTCTATCAATATAAAAATCCTACGAAACCTGCATTAGTGGAAGAAATATGCAAGTGAACAGTATTCCAAAATTTAAAAATAATCTCACTGATGTCATTTCAGAAGATAAAATGTGCAAGCTGCACATTAAAAACCTTCATTTCATTGTACTATAAAAAGGGTCAAGAACTTTGATTAGTATTAATTTCTGACAGTTTATGCATTGTGAAATGTGTTCTGAAAGTAGATGAAGACTGATAAAAGTTCATTTCACTCAAACTACTAATATGTCATCTAACAGAAGCAACTGCTTGAACCACTCACTTTTAATTGAAAAGGTTTAGGCTTCATAGTTTTAAAAGCATTTCATGCAAATTTTGCAATACTTTAATGAACAGTTATTTGACAGATTTCAGTATGTGAATTTTTTTGGGGAAAAGCAGCTTCTGGAAGTATGTTATTGCCTGGAAAAGGGTTAAAGCTGTGGCTATAACTGCTCAAGTCAGACAGTACAAAAAGTTGATTACTGCATTATGTCGTTCTTATTTGTGAGGAAACTACTGTTGATAACATCCCCCTCTGGTACACCTCTGAGGTCATAACAAACCTTTCATTACCAAGATAAATAGAATACAGTATTGCAACTGAAGTAGCAGTCCGACAAATATCTAAAATATCAATATATCATATTTTACAGTTACTAAATTTGTAGAGAAAATGAAAAGTTTGATCTGCAGTATTGAAAATTAGGAGCAGAAAGGGGCAGAGATCTGCATTTAACTGTAACTAGGACTGCTTGAGTACATTACCTAAAAACCCAGTAAGAAATGAGAACAGATGGTGTAGACTACCAACATGTGGACATTTCTATGAGCATTAATTGGCATTTGAAATGAAAAAAACATAAAAAGAAATCTTAAAACATCTTAAAAATTAATAAATGTACCTTGTAAAATGCCACAGTTGAAGTAGCAGTCAACTCAAGGACATTTTCAGCTACTGATTTCCCTACTGTGCTTTAAATATCAAGAGAGTCTCAAATGCACATAAGCAAATGGAAAAAAAACCACGAAGCCCATTATATCAGACAATGACATTTTCTCCAGTGTCATCTCTAACGTGTTTTGACAGATATCTGAGTAAGTTATCACGTCAAGTGCATGTCTCCTGTCATTAACTGAGGAATTGTCCTGAGTATGTCTTTTAGAGGCTCTGCTAGGGAGCTAAAAATCCAACTCAAGTTTCTATAGTAAGAAAACATTTTACAGCATAAAAAGAAGTACAGGGTACTGCAACAGGTTTATCAAACACAGGTACATTATACACCATTACAGAAACTCTTTTTCTAATATATGTTGCTACACACAAGCTGCTGCTGAGGAACAATGCCAATGATTGAAACAAAAGGGCTTATGCTACATTTGCTTAAGTTTTTTTTCTAGAAGTCATCCTCAATACCTTTTCCTTTCCAGCTGAGGAGTATCCAACGTTGTCTGTTGATTCATTGCTTTAATCCAATAAATAAGGGCTTGAAAAACATATGCTACGTGCTTTAGAGAGCAGACATCTAGAACAGGAAGAACATCTGAGTGCTCATCGTTGTGAGAACGCATCAAGGACAGTGCGTAGTTCAGGAAGTCACCACGTGCTGACATCATTCCCTGACGGGCACTGAGTAAAGTGGCACGTCTGGTGAAGGAAAAGGATTGAATACAGAGACATCAAGCATCACAGGAGAACACATGTTTTATTGATAAGCCTTACATTTGAAAATTGGATGTAAAAACTCAATGAACTCCACACAAAAATAGTGATAACAAGCTACAAGCATAGAACAAGCAGTTCAGATCAGTACATTGTAAACAGTTAATGCTCAAGATGAATCTAGTACGTCTGAATAAACCAAATAGTAGCAACAACACAGGAAGCCAACTTAAATCAAACCAGTAACTACATTCCAGTCCTGCAAAATTAGATTCCTAAGATGTCTGTGAATAAGATTTGACTATCAAACTGGTAATTCATATTGCATGCAGTAATCAAACTATTTTCATACCTTCTTCCCTCAAGTGTTCTCAAGCTGGCTTCCTCACGGGCTGTCATCCTTTCCCTTCTAGCTGAGTTCTGAGAAGCGTGGAGAGGATGATTTGGATGCCCAGGATCACCAGCCGACGATAATGCTGAACCGTAACGCAGCTGAGCTTCGGTAGAGTCCATGATACTGACCATCCAGTTCCAAGTAGGAATAAGCTTTTCTTCCACATAATTCTACACAAGATGGGATTTAATTAGTTTTGCAAACAATAGAACTAGACGATGAGAATGAAGTCTTAACATAAACCTCTACCTGATTCCCTATGAAGAGGCTGTAAAACCACGCTCAAGAATGACCAATGATCAGTCTCTGAAAGCTCTGTTGAGACTGCTGACTTATTCTGGTGGTATACAGCTCTCAGCACTTAACACTTGGGTATCTATAAAGTATTTTCACCATCTCTCCTCTCTTTTGGGCATCTCTTCTACTTCTCCCCCTATAACCACTCAGCATCTCCCAGGTGCGCACAACTTGGCGATTTTAGCTTAATTCCTGGCTTTCTATGAGCTTTAACAGCCCTCACCCTGCTGTGGAGTTCACCAGCCAGATCTTTCACTGTTCTTCACCCCTTGCAAATTACTCAGTGAAGACAACAAAGTTAGGACCTGCACAGAGAACTGTGTCTGCATACAAGTCTCACCTCCTGGTCTCACCTTTGCTTCACCTGTTCCCACTACTGGCTCTGCAGCCTGCTTTTCTTGCCATCTCTTAACTCCATTGACCTGTTGGATTTTTTGATCCAACATCAGTCTGCTTTCTTCATTCCTCTGCATTCTGGTCTTCAAAAACATCCCTCACACTTCTAATGCACTAAACTTACAGAACAGTCTCAACCCCATTTCTGTGTCCAAACGAAACCTCCACTGTTCAGCTTTCCCACATTAATACAAACCTTTTACTGCCTCAGCTGGACAGATCTCCTGTTCACTTTTCTCATTAAGAACAGAAAATTATTTTAGCCTCCTCCATAATAAAACTACACTCTCTTATTTCTTTTCCTGTGTTTACCACAGTGTTTGATCCCAGAATATCTTTCTAACCTTCCTCTCACAAATCAGAAGTCTTTTCCTTCCATCACACTGTGAAAACAGCCATACAAATACCATGTGGCTCAATTACAAGTAATTGTATATATATTGTCATCAGATTTCCACATCCCTACACAGCACTACTAACAGAAAATATCATCCCTTGATTTCCTGCCCCTACACAGCAGCTGTGTTATTCTGACAGCTGATTCCTGTACTAAATTCAGTCCATATGATTTTACCCTATACCCTATATGCCCAGGTGCAAGTTGACACATACTTTCTGAACACTCTGGAGTCCCTCCTCCCTTGTCAGTTTCTGAAATTAATGTCTGTACCTGAAGGGGAAGACTCCTTTCTGACACGTATTTTCTCTAGAGATGCATTTTACATATACCTTCAAAAACAGACAATCAAGAGCACTGTATAAAAAATACATGCATAACATGTAAAGGATGACCATGTCTCTGATGGAAAGGACAGTGAAAAGTACATTTACCTGTACAAATCTTTTATTTCATTTAATTATTTGGCCCTTACTAACTTTTCTCTTATATAGACTCAACAGTTCATGTCAAATAGAACAGATCTCTAACAGAAATCCCTAGTCAATTCTGACTTAACTATTAATTACATATCAGTCAGATATTGTTTAAACAAAATCAACTTAAGCTCCTTTTTTTAAAAGAATATATGTATATGAAATACTGCCAATTTAATGAAATAAGTAACCCACTTAATACTTTAGCCCACACTCTCTCTTAACATAAGAAGAGGCTGAGAATAATGGGACACTTTAGACTGAAGAAACAAATTCAGGAGGATCTTAGCAGTGTGTACCAATACCTGATAAAAAGGTATGAAGTATACAAAGCCAGACTCTTCTTAGTGATACCCAGTGAATGGACAAGTAGCAACAGGTACAAATTTAAATACTTAGTAAGTCCCTTTAAACTCACGAAAAATCCTCTTTCACTGTGAGAGCTCTCAAACACTTAACAGGTTCTTCAGAGCAGCTGTAGAGATATTCAAAACCTAACCAGACAGTCCTGAGCACCCTTTTCCTGTTGACCCTCAAAGAAATTTAGACTAGCCAATATGCAGAGGTCACTTTCAATCTCAACAGTTCTATTGCTTTACTTAAAAAAACCCAGCTGTATTGAAATTATGTTTCTCTATGAAAATTTCCATGTTCTTACCTGCAAGTTAACTGCATCTTGGTAAGTCAGCTTCACTGCAGCTGGAATCTGGGAGTATACCAAGTGATTGTATTTGGGAATCAGCCCCATCAGATCAGATATCTGCCGTATCACAATACTGTATGCTCTTGCTAAGCTGCTTGCAGATGTTAAATAGCTGCTTGCATTGCTGGCTTCCAGTGCTGCAGCAGCTGCTGCAGCACTTGTACTGATGGTACCACTCCGACGTAGGTTGGAGGGATCGATATAAATCAAGCCCGCTGAACTTGCTAAACATAAAAGAAGAGATGACATTAATGAGCACATTTAAACTTTGCTATTTGGTTTGTGTATTGATTGATTTCAGGAAGATTTCCAGAAATAAACTTGTAAATATTACTGATATCACAGCTGTAACTAGCAAATAATCACTAACTACAGTAAGCACACTCAGATCTTAACTGCAACAGGTGTTTTTCTTTTTTTACATTCAAAACTAGAACTAGAACGGTCAAGGTAGGTCAGCTGATGTACGACAAAGAGGTAAGAGTTCATCCTTAAGAGAATAAACAAAAGCAGAGGAAGGAGCAAAGCCAGGGCTGGCTGGCATTCATGCCATTGACTCAGACTTGCCTGCTGGAGTTGACGTACTAGAGGGAGCTGTGCTGGTGGTCCTCTGGTTCTGGGTATTCCGTACAGCCCACTGCATGGAGCGGGGAGCCTGGGCAGCGCCATTGGCATGGGAGCTATTTGTGGTTCGCTCCAGAGGCTCATCAAGCATGAAGGTCTCCTGCTCTATGTCATCACTCTGACTGCTGCTGCTATCAGAGTCACTGGAATCATTTGACTGAGAGTCATCTTCAGAAAAAAATGCTGGAACACTGCTAGCTCCTGTTGAGAAAAATAAGCAGTAACTGACAGCTCCACCCCTGTGCACAAATACATGTATCACATCAGCACAGTAGACTTCTTCCATGAGCAACCTACACTAAACTAAAATGGTTCAAGTACCACTACTGAAGACCTTCAATAAATTATCCTTATAACATACTGGTAATTCTCCACAGGTGCAATAAAAAAGCAGTATGATTACTTACACTGCAAAATATAAATTAAGATGTAATTTGATTTAAAAATTCTTTACTGATTCTACCTCTAAGAAAAGAATTCTAAAAATGATGTTTCCAAATTGGACAGTAAGGCAGTTGCCCTCAAAATCCTGTACAATGACTGCTCAGGTTTTGTGTACTGATTTAAACCATAAACAATTGTTTTAAACTTCTACACTTAAAAATAAGTGAGACTATTTCATTTCACTACACAAGAGTGCAATGTAATCTCTAACACATGCAGATGCTCCATAAGGGCAAAAATTATAGGTCACATCTCAATGCATTTCCTTGTCCAAGAAGCCTGCATAGTACCTTACTACAGAACAAAGGAGAAACAGGAAATCTGGGGAGGAAGGAGGATACTTACTCCTAATATCTGAATTTAACCAGTTAGACTAGACCCAAAGAGATGTGGGGTACCTGCTTCTGACCCAGCAGTAGCTGCAGTGACAACACTTCTGCGCCCACTGGCATTGTCCTGGTTACTGTGGTTACTCTCACTGTCACTTTCTGTTTCAGCAGCAGCTAGCAAATCCAACTCCATATCACTGCCTGTAAAAACAAGCAACAAAACATCTCATGTTTAAAAGACAAAATTATAATTACTGTAGTGACTCACGTAAGACAGAAACAAACCCCAGACCCTCTTACTATAGCAGAAGTTAATGGATGTGCAGGGAGGTCTTAACAGCAGTGCAGACATCCAACAACACTGGGAGAATGTTTTCTTATTTTCCAGCTATTAGCTACCCACTCTCACTCTGCACTGTACATGTACATTCAACACATATTGAAAATACAGGCTTTTAGGATTCAAAATAAGTCAATCAACCAAAAGACTCCACAACTCTTCATACACATGTACCAGGACAATTTACCATATGCTGTTTCAACTAGTATTTAAGGAGTACTTGAAAACTTAAAAAAATTTTAATCAAATATACAGGTTTTATTCCAGTTGTAAGCTTTAAGAACGAAATGTTTGAATATTCAGCAAATCAGTAAACAGATTTACTGTACTGTAAATGGACTGACTGGAAACACAAAGCACAGTCAGAAAGAGAAGAAGATAACTTGTTTAAAATCCATAGCTTTGGGTCATCTAATCCCAAACTAAGTAATACAAGACAAGTCCTAATTATTTCATGATTTTCATACAGAATTGATTAATTATGTCTAAAGTATTGAACCATAATTTAGTACTTTGTGATTAGTTTGAGAACTACCTTGCCAGGATTCAAATTGCTTTTGAGAACACATTTACTGTCAACAATATTTTACAGTAGCAAACACAAAAGGTAGAATACATTGTTAACCAAGAATATAATAACATCTGATCCCTCTGGGACCTTAATATTTTCTCATCAACCAGAAAAAGTTCATGTACTTGTCTACTACAAGTTATCTCTACTTTTACATATCTCCTTCTGTAACATGAGCAGTCTGGAACCCTTGGATTCTCTCTACTCATGCAGATCTCCCAAATCATTATCACTGGTGACTCCAAAGATGCTTTTTTTTTTTTTTTTTGATGCATAGTTTTCTCATTCAAGCAGCAAATGTACAGGATGTACATTATACATACCATCCTCATCATGCTCATCATGCTGGCCTTCTGCTTCAGCATTTTCTTCACCATGTTCTTCCTGTTCATCATGATGGTCTTCTTCACCAGCCACCCCCTCAACTACCTCAACCTGGAAAGAGATTGTAATATTATGCCAGACTGTCTTCAGTATCAGAGAATCTATCTGTTTTCTAAAACAGATTGCAAGATTTGATTGAAAAAAAGACATCTTAGAAAGATGACCTCAAAATTCAACTGATATGAACAAAAATATGAACTAAATAGAGCCACAGTAGCTCTACATGGCTGTACAGTTTATAGTGTTATGGAAAAAAAAATCACATGCACAAATAAAACAGCCTTGGGCATTAGATTTTAATGCTATAAGGATAAAACTGACTACAAAACTGAGAATTAGTTTCTCAATACTGAAGAAGTATCATCTGCTGAAAGACCCTCTAGCTCTCTAACAGAACCTACAGAGTAGCAGCCATGTGCTGAAAGACTTTAAAACTTTTGTAACAGGGAGAAATAAAATAGAAAAGAACAATTACAAAGTTCTATTAACATGCTTACAGCACTGTAGGGTTTCAGGAAGTACTACTTAACATCTTTTTCATTTCAGAGGTCTTGATGCAAGGATTTCAGGTTCAGATGTTAAAGCCTGGGCTAAAGTATTATGTGTGCCATATTGAGAAGAAACTTCAAGTACAAAAAAGAAAACTGACCTCTTCTACATCAGCTGACACGATATCATCTTGTTCTTCATCCCTGCCACGAACTGGTTGTGACTGGCTGATTCGTCTTTGCTGAGGATTCCTTATTATGTAGGATGACTGAGACTGACTAGAACTTAAAAGAAAAATACATAAAGATAAATCCTCCAAGAAAGTAGATCTGGACCTCTGGGTATCACTTAATGGAAAGCTAACAAAAACTCCAAAATAAAACCACCTTTAAGAAGTCTTCGAAAGAACAGATAGGAAGCTTTAACAAGTTTTACCTGCTAGACTGGTCAGATGATGGTCTGGGTGGCAGAGGCTCCACAGAAAACAGTTCTTCACTTCCCTGCATAGCATCTATACTAGTGCTAGCAAGGGTAAAGGGTGCTGTAGGACGTGCAATTCCCATCCTGACTGGAATAATTAGAGATTCTGCTACATTGCACAACTCTTCAACAGCATAGGGCAGTAACGCCTGGAATACACGTTTACATTTCCCAATTGGCTGTGGAATAAAATTGCTGGGGGAAAATACAGAAGGATAAATGTCAAAAAGATCCTTTTTCCCCAAGAAACTTCATGGCAATATTAACTGTCCTAATTTTTTTCTAAAAAAAATCATCTTTAACAGATACATGCATTTGTGTGTATAGAAACAATATGCAGCCATTCATGTCAGTGAAAAGCATTTATCATCCAAAAATATATATGCAATATTCAGTGATCAATTCAAGACTAAGGCTTGATATCTAAATCTACTACTGACAAACAACCATAAACTGTAACTTTAATATGTTTAAAAAACCTATTTCCAAAAGCCCTAACACTGTAAACAAAAGGTTCAGTATATGGACATGCAAGTTTAACAAGCACTGCATTAAGAAGTTACATGACATACCAGCAGCTACTGTGCATCTTTCCAAATCTGTCTACAGAATGCAAAATAATTCAGATGTTTCTGCCTATTGTTGATTTTTACCAAGTCATTTTATAAGAAAAAAAATTGTAAATAAAGGAAAAAACCCACCACAATCAACACACATCTCCACCACTTACTTTTTCTTTTTGGAGGAAGCCATCTCCACGCTAAGAATGACAAACACTCTTGCCACAGAACGCAGGAATCTCATTGTAACAGCAATAGCTTCTTCTCTGCGTCCTGGCGTATACTTGTTTTGTAATTCCTTCACCAGAGTACCCAGCAAAGTATCTAACAGCTGAAGAAAGAGGTCATTACAACTCATTAGTTGTGTGTAATTTTGAAGCATGAAACAAGAGAGATAAAGACTCAAAGAGAGTTCACAGTCATAACAATATAAAGTCACAAAACCAAGATTAACTTGAAGTTACTTTCAAATTAGTTTCCAAGCATATGACCTGAGGTATCTTATAATATCATATTATTCAGCAAACCTGTGTAAAACATGGCTAAGAGTGCTTACCAGAATGTCTGCTGTGCATTTGACAATAAGGCAGTGTGTAAAACAGTCCAAGCGAATAGTTCCACTTTGCTGATTAAGGTAAACTTGCTCTTCAGGCAGAAGATGACCTATTCTACTGCTTGCACTAAGACTTGGAAAAAACAAAAAGGAAGGAAATAAATTTATATAAGTCAGCAGGTCTCAAATATCAGATCAAACTTTACATCAACAACTATGTGTAGATACACACGGGTCTTTATTTTCCTGGGAGCCAAACATGATCATGGACTTCAGTGCATTCCAGTCCTGTAAAACACGTTCCAGAGCTAGCTGGGCAAAACGAGGAGGTTCTAAATCATGATCGGGCATATCAGAATCTAAAAAGACAAAAAAAAATTATAAGGAAGAGGTACTGAAATATGGAATTTGCCATTTATTTCACTGGAACAGCTCTCACCTTCAGGATTTGCAGTTTTACGATTACGATCTTCCCTGATTCTAGGAGGTCTGTACTGGCAGTGCTCTACAGTTTGTCTGGCAACTGTCTGTACTAAAAACAACAGCAGATGTTCTCCCCTGTAATGAAAGAATTGTTAGTGGAAATATGATATACAATATATATTTACAAAATAATGTAAAAAATTCTGCCCTAGTCAATGCTAATAAGAACTTGCCTGCTGTTTGGCATGGTAACAAGATTTGTGGTGGTTAGGAGGCGGTAAAGGAGGTCAAGGCGAGCGGATTTTTGTCCAGCAATAAGCGTTTTACACTTGCACTTTTCCCAGCAATCACAGTAGGCTGTTGGGGATGTTCGTTTGAGCCTACAAGAAACAGAAAGGGTGAACTGCAACACTGTTCAGTACCACACCAAATCTTTTCTACACAAGCTGAGGGTGTTAGTATACACACTTAGATTCCTGCTGGAGTTTTTCATTTCTGATAGTAGCAAATGCCAAAACCTAGCTTAAAAAAGAGAAAGATAGATTTTATATGTGGCAGCACTTGATGTTTGTCATCCATGTTTCCTACACTCATCTTAAGAGGGCAGTTTAACTACAGAGCTTTTCATATTGCCTTAATAAAACACATCCAAGATCATTTATTCTTCCCTAAAACAGCCCCCATACAAGAAAGTTAAGCTGAAGATACTCATGACATGCAGTAAATAAAATCTCAGTAACTGTTAACAGTGCTGAGAATATCTTTATAATTGTATTTGTTAGCTAGGATATTAATGCTGTAACTTTTACACCCTATAACAGCAGCACAGAAGACATGCAGCTTCAAAGCTTTGGGCCAGGTTGATCTGAGATTTCTTGATCATTTGCTCACTTTTCCCATTATTACAGTTGATTTTTTAAAGATGAATATGCTACATTGCTTTCCAAAAATTCACAAGTATCATCTGTCATCAGGATTCATAAAACTCTGAGGGGCACCCAAAATGAAAACATAGTATTATTTAGATATAATGTTCTCACAATATTATGCACTTTGAGAATTATTCATTTACTCTAAACACTACAAAGTGGAAATTACAAAACCACTTCAAGTTACTCTTTCAATTCTGACCTAACAAATCTTATACAGTACATGCAAAATTGTTTTATTAATCTTCTGTTTTTAAAGTCTGGAACATTTCAAACAATGAAAACATGTATTAAGTATCAGTAAACAAAGGAAATCACAAATTATTAGTTTAATTATAAGAAATGGAACACAATACTTACTTGCAGTCATGTCCTTTGTGACAGACCCTTGCACATTCTGTGCAACAACAAAGTGATTCCAACAGGCCACATGTTCGGCATTCAAATATATCCTAAAAGAAAAGAAAATATTATGCATAGTTTTTTCCTAACAGTACTTGCAATCTCACAGTATTTCAGGTTACAATAAAACTGCACTTGTTTAAATTGATGCCTAAACTTAGAAGTAGAAGTGAAGAAGAAGTAGAAGTAGAAAGTGAAACTGAGTTGTTAAGTTAGAATATTCAGTGTTTTCAAAAAGCCATGTCCATCAAAATTCTTGCCAAAGTTAGCCAGAGGGGAAAAGCCACACCCAGTAACAACCACGTTGTGAGGAACACAGTCAGCTTTGAGAATACAGAGCAGTTTGGGGAGGCAGTAACTACATCAGACTTAAAAGTTACAGTAATTTAAACAATGCAATTAATAATTTAAAAATCAGATTAGTAGATTAACACAATGCATGGTTGAAACACACTCCTATTTTCTTTAAAAGAAAAGCTTACTTGGTTAATATGTTCTGCACCAGTCCAGGTAAAACTGCATGTATCATTACAACACAAAACATACAAAGGAGAGTCGTCTGGATTTGTACCAGAAGGACAAACCATTCCCATAAACACATCATCTTCTTTTTCACTGGAAGTTGCTTCAGCTAAAGTAATAGAATAACAGTGTTAAAAACAAGCCCCCTGAGAAAACAACAACAACAAAAAAAAAAACCCAACCCACCAAAAGAATCCATTTTTGCCAGATGCTTGCCATTACAAAATCTCATATACCAATAGAAGTTTGAATAAAACCTCTTACAACTTTTTGAGAAAACTTTCTGTCTGTCACATTATTTCTTACAGAAGCCAGAATAAATTTCTGACTGAAAAATACAACCATTATCCCTTCCCCAGTTTTAAATTCACCAATACTTTAATCAAATCAATGAATCATCATTTTGACGGATTATGGATATCCATATTCTTAAAAGGAATATTCTTGTCCCACACAAAGTCCTACAGAACTGTGGTGTGACAAGGTCTAATGTGCTTAAGGTTTTTCCCTAAATTTAATTTCACATATATCTCCTAATTAAATATCAACATTAAAAGAGAGTCACAAAAAATACTTGTTTATATACAAGTCTTTTCAGGAACAGGATCTAGCTTGGCATATCATTGTATCATATCAGGTTTTTTCAATTTCAAGAAAGAAGTTTCATGTGATACATTTGTGCTACCAAAGAACAGTATCCTAGTCCCCTGGCTTATAAAGCAGTGAAATGCCAAAAAGACTGTAAAGAACACAAAAGCAATAATATTCATAGAAATCCATTGCAATATACAAACTACAAAAGAGAAAGATACTCAATAATGGCAAAATTTCCAAAACATGCAGCAATCTACAGTGTTAAGAACAACTCTGCACACATGTCAAAGTTCAGAAGGAAACCACACACTAACAATTACTAAAACTGTTGTACCTTTAGCAATTTTCTGTGCAGTTTCTAGAATTGTAATTGCAGCAGGATATGCCCGGCCACTAACTGCTGACATAAATGGTGTCATGCCTCTCGCATCCCTAGGCAAAAAAACCCCAACAGACAAGTTAAAACACTGATTTTTTTCATTATAACAGCAGATGTAGGATGCAAATATAAGAAAAGTTAGCACTGCTGATCTAGTGCAAACAGAAAAACCACAGAGTGAATAAGCAGTCTTGTTTACTTCTGTGAAACAGATACACTTTTAAAGGATGGCAGGACACAATACAGCTGTATTTTAACAATCTCAATTTTAACTAACAGGCCTTTATGTAACCTGTTTTAAAGGGCTTCTAGGTAACTGATTTCAGGATAGTGAGATCTCATGAAAATCCTTACTTTGCTGACAGCAGTTCTCGAAGATAAGGTTGTAGAACAACACTATCACACAGCAACTTCAGTATGAAATGGGCATTTGCCTTCCGATCCTTTGATTCCACTACAGATGGTTCTGTAGAAGGACCTGTGGCAAGAAAATAAAATTGCAGAGAAACAGTTTTTCCTCAAGAAATGACTACCTGCTAAAAGCAAGTAATTCAGTAATTCACTGGGGTGAATAATTGGTAACTTGACTCTTCAGTGGTTTCAGCAACACTTCAATGAAGTACTGTGAATTTCAGTTCCAAATTACATTTGAAATACAGAGTGTAATCCCAATCTCATGCTGATTACCATGGTTTTACATATTTGTCATTCTCCATGTATGTTTTTACATAAAACATAGTATGGTGCTTCATTTATTTTCGCACACTTGAGAAATTCTGCTTCAATCCAATCTTCATCTGATAAGAGCCATTTTCATATGCAGAAAGTCTGTGCAAGCAAAGACAGCTTTTGAGATAATTTTCGTTCTAAAGCATAATCGAATAAGCAGTATTTCCTCACCTGGGATTGTGGAGGTGCTGGGTCCTTGGCCGGTGCCAGTCGCTGCTGTGGTAAGAGATCCCACAGCGGGGGCCAGGATAAAATCAATGTCACCATCTTTCAGTAAACAGAACAGCAGGATGTATATCAATACATAAAAACATCCCTAACAACATGCTCTTGCTGCAATGTCTAACACACTGCAGGTTTTCTGTATTTAACTGGTAATCTTTCCCACAAACGGCCACACTCCTAGGTCCGTAATGTAACTCAGCACTACAAAGCAGACTTCCCAGAAGTTTGACACCAGCATTAAAAAGACACATACTGGATTTCAAAACAGCTGTTAAGTCTTCAGTAAACTCTTAAAAGTTATCTCAATGGCATTAGACAGATTTCAGTGTGAGACTAAAATAGATTATTCACCTTAAAAGCCATTGATTCTTTATGAACTCTCTCCTTCTACAGTCTAATGTGATATATGAGCAGACTTACCTGGATCCATTGCAGGAGGATCTGGAACCCAGCTGGGAGGAGCTATTGGTGGAGAAACTGGGTCCTGGTGATCACTTGATGAAGCACCAGCTTCATGTCTGCCCAATCCAGCAGCTCTCAAGGATCTTCTCATCATTTCCCTTAATCTCAAACTAAATACAAAACCAAGGCAGAAATACTCTCATTTTCGTTTATAATTAGAACATATTTAAGAAAAATTTCACACTAAAAAGTACATCAAACTTCTCTTTATCACCATTTTATTTCAGCATAAATAACGATGAGGCAAAAGATATTTTTCATTACATTTTGTTGCACCAGAATGTTTTAGCCTTGGAAGAGGAGTCACTGGGCAATGCTTCAAGACAGATTTGAGCCCAGAACACATCCGTAGGCACCACAGCACTGCCTCTTGCAGGCAGCAGCTGATGGGCCTTCTTACTGCTATCTGACATTCCTTTTAGCCCAAGCTCATTGCCAGGAGTGTTAAGCTTTTGCAAGGATTTGCTCTTGTTGCTACTCCTTTTTAAAATCTAACTACAAGAAGAGGTTAATGAAAGGATAAAAAGATGATAGAATGCTTAGAATAAAATGAATCAACTTAAATTCTCTTCTCCAGTGGTGTTACATTGGTCTCACTATTATTCATCTGTGGAAGTGACCACTTCCCTCAGAAATTCTCTTAAAACAAGCCTGGGCACGATCACAGTAATTCTGTGGTACTTAATACTTCTTGGTAAAGAACACTAGAGCTTATCCTCAAATTCCCTTTCCCCACAAGGAAGAACATTTCCACCTCACAACTGACAGACAAAGCATCAACCTCAGAAAATAGGATTTAGAAATATCCCACAATTAGTTCTCACATGAAAAAGGATTCAAAAGACCATCAGAGCTCTAGCTTGGTGCTTAAAGAAGTGAAATCTGACTTTAAGCTAGCAGAGGCCCATTGTAAACTAGAGCCAAGGAAAGAATTAGTAACAGATTGGTAGTCAATACAGAAATTAGCATACAGAAAACAAAGAAGAAAGCACTACTCAGTTTACCTTCTGCTGCTTGATGATCCTGCCCTATTTCCTGGACCATTACTTGACACAACAGAGATTGCATTTGCAATAGCTTCCACAGCTGAGAGCCTTTCAGCAAACGTGTTCCTCTCAGAGCGCTCTGCTTCTGAAAAATTAAGAAAAGCGTCAGTGCTAGAATTTTACTTGGAAAAATTATAAGAAAGGAGTATAAATTATAAAATGTCACTAATTTTTTTTTTCTTTTTAACATTTAGAGAGACAGACTAGGTTCACATACAAATTTTAATTTTGGATGAGCTTAACAATGATTCTGTACAAGCTTTCAGTATCATCAACAAACAAGGTCCTATTGTGTAGCCAAACCCAGACACTTGCTGAGTCAAGGCTTCAAAACAATGATAAAAACCAAAGAAAACAAAACAAACAAACAAACAAAAAATGGAAAAACCCACACACAAAACCAAATAAACAAATCCACCAAAAAAACCCACACTCAAACACCAGACCAGGAGAACAAGAAAACAAACAAACCACACTTCCCAATGAGCATCCATGAACAATGTAAATCTGTGGGCTTGTAGCATACACACTCTAGGTACAAACATGCTTAGAGGAACTGTGTTTTGAGTATTAGAAGGCAGTACAATCAGTTTACATCAGAAAGAACTAGCATTTCTTCTAACATCTACAACCCTAAGCACCATAACACCTACAGATTCTACTCAAAATGATGACCAAACTTTGTCAAGTGAGATACAGATTAAAGTGAGATCTGGAACATTATTTTTAAAAAAACCAAACCAGATTTTGGTACAAACTAGAAGGAAAAGGTCTATTTCTGAATAAAGAAAATTATTTCCTTAAAGTGACTCTGATCATTCTTTCAGGACATGTCTCAAAGTTGTGAGGGCTACTGCTGACTTTCTATTCAAAGGCTTTTCAAACTAAGAGCCACCATTCTCTGCACACTTATTTTCACCACTGACAGTATTAAGGACTGGATAGTTCCCTTTTGTTTTCCCTCCTTTTTAATTTTTTTTTCCAAACAGAAAAATACTATTAATACCTTTCATTCAAAGAATGAAAGAGTAAGGTAATCTGACAGTGTGTCAGCTGTTACAGTAAGTTTATTCTTTAAATATTTCTACTCTTCGCTACCTTAAGTAAAAGAATCCTAGGTTTTGCTTGTTCACAAGCATGTGCAGGCTTTAGACAAGGATCACAGACTACCCAAAGCAGACAACTATTAAACAGTTAGCAGTGAGAGAATACTACTCTTGTGCCCATAGCTACAAGTTGATTTGTAGCTGTAAATGAATTGCCATTGTATTTGTGCCATATTCCTTTCTCAGACCCACTAGCTCTCCTAACTCATGACCCATCACTTCTGGACCCCTCACACAAGGGGTCACAGCTCTTCAGAGTGATCCCTCAAGCAACAGAACCATTCTCTGAAACAGAGCTTTCACCTGTTCTGGAGAAAGTAATCTGTAACTGAATTTTCACTGTTCCACTTAGAAAGTTAAGTTTGGTTTTGAGAACCATCAATTGTAAATGCTTTGGCTCTAAGAGATGATTTGCTGTTCTATTGTCTAATGAAATCTGCCCCAGTTCTCCAGGCAAAAACCCCTCAGATTTTATGTGTTCAAGCATCACAACTTCTCAATGATTTCACATACTTTGGATATTTCTTTTGAACATGCTCTTCCCAAGATCCTTTCTATTGGCAAGACTGAGAAGATATCAATTCAGAGAAACAGAGCAGCCTCCCCCCAGCTTTGCAGGTCTGGGGCCACTTTTCCTGCAATTCATTTATCATTTATCTGACACTGCAGGAGCTACAGCAAAACTAGGCACAGGATGTGAGAGAGAAGGGAAAAAAAAAAAAAAAAGCTTATCCCTGCCCTCAGTACTTTCTTTTTGGCACTTCAGAAGAAACCTGTATGAACAAGAGTGAAGATCCTCAAACAGGTACTAGCTGGGAAGTGGCACAGTGTTCTGAAATTGTTAAGAAATGTCATATCTGTATGTCTGGAATGGAAGCCTTTACTTCTAAATCAAACTTCTTTTACAGTTTAAGAGACAACCACATAACTCACAGACAGTAACATAAGTCACCGCTGCCCTCCAGATGATAAACAGAAAATAAGCTTGTCCTAATATCCATCACTAACAGTTACAGTGGAAGCTAAATGTGACCTGAATATAAAGACATGAATCTCCTTCAAGGACAAGTTTTATGAGGGAAAAAGAGAGAGGCAGAGGAGTGTTACAAGTCTATCAGGTTCATGGTTTTCATTTTTCAGAAAGTTAAATCACACCCAAATGAAGTTACTGACAAAAATGTCAAGGTTGCAAAGACAAGCACTCAAATTAGGAAACGTCAGATTAAGTTTGCCTATGCATCCTTATTTCAACTTCCTTGTGTGCTTATAGGAACACAATCTTACACAGTTAGGTTTTGTTTGTTTATTTTGGTTTGGGTTTTTTGTTTTGGATTTTTTGTCACCCCACGTGCCCTGCACCCAGCAACAAGACCCCTGCCTCAATCAGTGCACAGGATGGACGACACACTAAAGATGAAGGGTTGTACAGAGAGCAGGCTGTTTATGCCTTGTTTGCTGCAACACTAGGGAAGGGTGCAGTAAGGCAGCAACAGCTTGGGAAGGAGAGGGGGAAACATTGTGTTGTGCTTAATGCCACTGAACACCGTTTTGGAAACTGGAACCTATTTGGGCCACATCTATCAGCACACAGAGCTTTGTGAAACAAGTTTTTACAGATGATCGTGATACATTTTACTCATTTCTGGACACCTAAAAGGTGCCTGACTCACAGAAATAATTAACATTCAAAGCACAACTAAAACTACGATTAATCCAGTTCTAGAATTCAGTGTTTTGAAGTAACACCTACTCAAAATCAGGCCCTAGGCTTCTCAAACAGAACATTCAAAATTAGTTAATAGCTTTGAATACAGAAAAACTTCAAGCTACAATAAAACTCCAAGCAAGAGATGAGAAAGCTGCACATTTCCCCCATTTTATAAATAGGGATATGAGGAACAATTAAGGTCTATAAATGACTAAGATTCAATGACAGCACCATACAAAAATCCCACAAGGAAGTTCATTCATTATTCAGTGCAGGGTTTGTATGGTGTGCAAGAGTAAGGAATGGGGCCACACACTGAATGATGAGGATAAAAAGAAATATTGAATAGCTACCCATTCGGTGAGCACCGTCCATCTTGTGCACTGAATGAGGTAGTCCTGTGGAAAAAATAGTATGACGGTGTAATTAAAGAGCATTTCACAACGCATACGCGTGTACAGCACATGGGTAAACTTAATTCTGCCACTCCCTCATTTTTGAGTGCTTGGCTTAGCAACCTTGTTCTGCTAACATGCTTTTTACCTAACAGTATTTAACAGACAGTTTTAAATGGTGTCAGTAACTGGCATTAATAGGTCATTTTAATAGGTCATTCTTTCACATTTCTTAATATGTGTCAATGACAAGGAGCATTTCTAATTGAAGATATTAACATACACTAGAACACTTCAGAAACATTAAATACCATTTCTCATAAATTTTACTAGTGATATAAAGGGGATACTAGTGATACAAAGGTAGAAAAATACTTTTTTCATCTAAAATTAACACGTGGATGTCAAAAGTTTTTACAATCAATAGAAACAGCTTAGTGCTCTTAACTATTGAATTCTTATAAAATTCTCATAAAACCTTATGAGAGTAATAAAAATGTTGTCTCAGCACTTTTAAAAGGCCAGGACACATTCTAGGTGCTAAATTTTAATATACCCATATATGAAGAATGCAGCCTTTATTTCTTATTTTCTTGAAAATGCATGAAAAGATTATTTTCAAATTATTTTCATTATATTGTTGAGCTCACCCTCTTCCTCTTTTGTTTCCTTGTTGCTGGTTGGAAAGCATACGGACACACAAGCGTGCAGAATATTGCGGTTCCCGTCACATCTGTGGCCAAGGAAGGTCTGCAGCACTTGGGGGTTCTGATCCAACACAACTGCTTGTTCAAGATTCATCAGGTATTGTCTGCAAGCCTCATAGTCACATCGAAGAATGTGCTGCATCAATGTTTGTTTCTGTACTCAAAAGAATAAAATATTTTAAAAATGTAAAGCACAAAAGGTAGATACAAGCTTCATAAATACTTCTAATTGTCTTCTAATTTTGAAATTAATAGGAAGGTCTTCACCTCCAACACTGGCTGGAAGTTAGTGCAGGAGCTGTTCAGAATATGCATCTCAATTATAGCACTGTTAAAAACAGAGCTGTGTGCACTGAGGCACAGACAAGGAAAGGAACAGAACAGCAGAAGCCATCAGGCTCACAAAAGCACTCCTTTGCTTCACAGTTGGATTCTTAAGATAGATTATTTCCATTTCATAGCTTCATGTAACATGGAAAAAGTGACACAACTGAAAAAGCCTAAGGATCTACACAAAGGAGTTCTAACCTGGTTCTTTTTAAACAAGTGATTTATGTGCTGAGAAGTGGATGATTAGAAGCTGTTGAAGGTCTGGGAGGTTCCCCCCATGTACAACCAGTATTCCCACAATGATGGAATACTACTTCGCTGTGAAATCAGCCTCAGTCTAACAGGTACTCAGTACCTCCGGGTGGCAGCAGAGCACACAGCAGCTCTGTCGGCACTGCCCCAAATCACTGACAGGAGTTTACAAGTATGGCATATAAATCCACAGCAGAGCTACTCATACAGCACCACTGATGAGGACAGAACTCCACAGGTGATTCAAGTGAAAAAACCTTCACTTTCCTCTCCTAGACTCCTAGTGCATGGTCCAAAGAGGAGATTAAAAAAAAAAAAAAAAGAAGAAAAAAAAAGGAAAAAAGTATTGCATTTTCAGGGATCCAATCAAAACAAGTAATTTGATCTCTGAGAAAAACTGCACCAGTGAGCCAAATGAAATTGTACGGTGTTAGGAGATATAAAAAGGTAACCATTTCAAAATCAATGCCTAAAAATATCTTACTAATTAAAAGCCTGATCCAGAAGTCATGCATGCCCTAAAAAGGATCTTTCACTTTACTTGGCAAATTTCTTGGTGTTTTTGTGTTTCTAAGAAAATCTTTAGTTGAAATTAGCTGCTTTCAAGTAGTGAAAATACAAATCAGTATCTAAACATGAAGCTGCTTTAAGCATAACTTTATAAAAGCAAAAGAAAAAAAAAACCCACATAATTCTGCAGCAGAGAAAATATTTTACCTCAACAGCCATAATGATAATAGCAGCTTTCTTTTTGATGGTCGAGTTAGCAGGAAGATTTGTTAAGGAATGAACACCCATTCCAAGACTACTAATAGGTGGAAGATCAAGCCAGTCAGGGTCTCGTATCCCCCCCATACAATCTTTTGCCATTGGATAGATTGTACCATTTCCATCTCTAAGAATAATAGGCGATTCCTATATTTGAGAAAAAAAGTTTCATTATTAAGTCTCCATGATTTATAAATATTATCCTTCCCAAAAGGTCCAGTTCTTCTTGACTGACAACAATTACAACAGTTTATCCAAGATTCTCATTTATGTCATTGACTCCTATACCATTACAAGTGGTGCAACATAAGATAGGTTTCCTTCTGCAAATGCCTGAAATGTGCTTAACATAATAAAGATTATTAAAGTGTCTTCCTTATTATATTAATTACCATTACCAGTGAAAAAAACAGTACCTGTACTTTCAGCTTACTTAAATGCTCCAAGTAAAGCTGAATATATTGAAATGAAACATTCAAATTTAATTATTTTGCAAAAAATGTTTCCTTCAATTATCCTAAACAAAGTATACCATGTTTGTGGAACAGTTGTACAAAACCTCAATCATTTTTAGTGAATCTGTATTTTCAGTCAAATACAGACTGATTTTTTTTGTTAATATTTCCATTTACTCTCAAGAGTAGATTTTTATCTGACCCAGTTCCAAAATATAGCTAGATCACATTCCAAAATGCAGCTAAATAACAACTTGACACTAATCCAAGAACCATTCTGTCACCTTTTTTCCCTTCTTTTTTTACATTCAAGGTAGAGTTTAAGATGTGCTTAGGTAAGTTGATTGCTATTCCCCTTGTGCCTTTAAAATGTTAAAGGTAGCAGCAAGTTTTTCATAACGTGTTTGAAAAACTATTTTTTGCTGGACTTTGGAAAAGCCTTACAGAAGGCTGTACCATCTCGTTCAAAGATGACAGAAGTGAACTGCAGTGAGGTTAAATAATTGAGACACAAAACCACAAACCTGTCCAGCTGTAAAAATAGCAACACTTCTCTCATTCTGACCCAGGAATGCAATGCTGCTAGTAGGGAAATTATTTTCCTGTTCAGCCTTTCCTGTGGCAAGGTCAAATATGCAGTATCGAACCCAGTTCCCAGTTTTCAGAACAGCATGCACTCCTTCAAAGACACATGAAGAAAAAAGTTAATGTGTTTTATGGATGGCATCCAGTAAAAGAACTCCTAACTAAAGCACTTTCAAGAAATTACTAATATCAGTGGAAGCACCTGTTCATGTTCTTTGCAAGTAGGTGTTTTGCACTTGGATGAGAGGCAAATATAAAAGAACCAACAGATTTGGACTCATGGAGTAAGTCCTACTTACCTTTTGAATCTACATTAACTGCTAGGATCTCTGTTTTCTCAGGAATACACAGCTTCTTGGGTGTTCTTTGAAAACAGTCAGGAACTTTTGGAGTTCCGCCAGTTTTTACAACCTGAAAACACATGTAAAATTTTAAGCTGCAATTAAGCACACATAGAGCTGACACTTCATAACACTGATTGTTTTCCCCATGTTTCACAAACACATACCTGCAGTTCATCTATTCTGAGCAGCCTGCAGTCTTGGAGGAGAGAAGAGGGATCAGGATCCGAATTAGAACTGCTCTGACAGTTTGCATTATTGGAGGTGCCCGGAAATTTCACAGCAACGTAGGCACCATCCACTTTTAGCACCTACAGGCAGAACACATTAGAGTTTTACCAAAAGGCTGAACAGAATCTGATTTGCTTCAAAATAAACCAGACCTTTATCAAGTACAGGAAAAAATTTACAATAACCAGTGATAAAATTGTAGTGCTCTTGGTCATTAGCCTTGTCATTTTGTTGAAATTACTGCAATTTGAAAAACTTGGATTTCCTAATGACTTCATAAGCATCTTGAATCATATCAAAGGTCCCTACACTTCAACACCCTTCATCCAACAGGAGCCAACATCAACTGACTAGAGAAGCTCCTACTCGTACTCCCCTGGTCTCTTTCCAACTTCTGCCTCTGGGAAACAGCAGGACAACTCCATGTTTAATAGCCTGAATAGACCTTTCTCATATTAATTTGTGCAATCACTTTTGTAAACAAACCATATTTTTGTGGCAATGAATTCCAAACATCAGCCAACAACTCTACAACAACAAAGTCTACACTGAGTCTCCTTCTTTAAGTGCCTATCAGTTCTTATACTACAAGATAAAGGAAAAAACACCTTTTTTATTTGTTTACTTTTTTTGTTTTGACCCCACCTGAAAATTTTTAGTGCTCCTTCCTCAACAGGAGTGTACACAGTGGAAAAAGGACTTGTTAGTTTATGGGTCTATTACCTGTTCTGTACACTCAATGATCAAGTTCTCCACTCAGTCTCTTAGGACTGAAGGATACAGACAAGCATATCCAGACAGTCTTCACATGTGTGTGTCTGTCCTTCTCTGGCTCCCAAGGAAACAGAAGCTTTTCAGCTCCACACTGACACAGCATTTCTAAGACTGTAAGACTCTCTGAAGAGTTGCTGCCATGCATATCTAATCAGAACTGTCAAAACAGGCTTCCTTAATACAGGAACTTCTTGTGCTATCACCAAACAGCAAGGCCCTTTGAATTTCCAGTTGAGACCATAACTTTCTCAAAAGGAAAACAAAGCTAAGGCAGAACAGGGTGGGGAAAGGACAGACAATGCTTTTAATTATGAGCAGAAATAAGAACTCTGTATGCTCTCAGTCTCGATCAAAACTAGATATAAGCAACTATCAGTCTTTAATAAGCCTTAATTTCTCAATAGTTTCTACACAGAAAGCGTGTAACAAACAAAGGTCTACATGTAGTCAACTTTATCTAAAAGGTCTCCAACAATGAGAAACATCTCTCAAATTTTCAAGATACTGTGTGCAAGAAAAATCCAGGCACTTCCATGTTTTCTCCCAATTTCTCTAGCTAAGTGCAGCCTATCAAGTGCACTAGAGAAAATGATATATTGATGAACCTTGAAGCATTAGCAGATTTTTTTTGTAACAAAGATTACTGCAGATAGAGCTACAGCAGTTAGTTACTCCCTACATGCTGAAACTTCACTCTAGAAGCAGAATTACAAGTTCTAGTGTGAGAGCATTATTGACAGCTGTAAGAATACTACCCAAAAAATTCAAAATTCAGACCTAGTCAAAAGATTCGCAAACATCAACCACCATCTGGACTACACAGAGATTTCTATTGAGATTGGGAAGACAACTCTCTAGACAAAAACTGTGGTTTAGTAAAAAACATTTATTCCATGTACATTTAGATGTTTCTAAGATAATCAGACTAACCTGCAAGCCTGTAATTGCACGCCAATGGTTCAATCAGAGCTTCCAGTGCATGTAGAATTTTTTTCTTTTTTCTTAAATGACTAAATGTTGCTACAAAAACTTTATAAATTTGGGCTGCTTTCTGAGGGAAGCACACCTTCAGTAAAGGTACAATTCCCCAGTCACTAACTATCCTATCTCCATAATTAAAAGGTTTCATTACATGCTTTCTGGCTGCTCTTAGTGTTATCAATTGCATCATTTCTCACTTAAATTACTTTTGATGTGTTCAAAGAAATTACAACAGTTTTTAAGTGCTGAAACTCTTATAGCATCTGCATGACAAATATTTTTTCTTTCACATTCTAGAGGAAAATCATGTAACTTTAAAAACTGGAAAATATGCTTATTGAGATTTGGCTAAGAAGATCATCACCTCCTCAAAGGGTAACTAAAATGACTTCTTTAGTTAAAGTTACTGCTACAGCTCTTGGTTGTTATACAGGAAGGAAATAAAACTATCCCCTGATAGTGAGCAAGGAGCCTGAGTGAAGCACTTGATGGTAATTTACATAGAAAGCTCCAAAGCATGAGTGTGGTGTAATCAGCCAGCACCAAAACAAGATAAACACGCAACATAAACATTCCTCCTTAAGTGAATTTATGTAAGTCTGAGATAATTGAAAAACACATTACAAAAATAAAATGCAAAAACATAATGGATTGAGATGCTTTAGCTTATGGAACTAATGTACTGCTGATACTGCAAATGTTAAAGTTTCACCAGTTAGAAAGAAGCATTTTACATAACTACATATACAATATGTGCCTTATGAGGACTTTGAGAGAATGAATCAAATGCAAAATGCAAGCAACGAAATGGAAGTTTAAAGAATTTTTTCTGAGAAGCAGAATACCTTTTTAGCGCGTTTTCAACTACAAGATAATGACACCTGGTCTTTCTTTTTATTGGAATAGAAAAAAAGTATGTGAGAAACTGAGAGATAAACACAGTTGTCAACTCCTTTATCCTTCCTATCCACCACAGTCCCTAACCACAGAATGCCACTGGAATCACTGAATCTTTCCCTCCAGAATCACCACATTCTTGCTCAAAACACAGCAGCAGAAGACCAGGGAAAATATTTTTTTATTTCCTATCCAATCTTCTTATTGGAATGGAAGAAATTTTAACATCACAGAAAAAGCTTCTATCTCTACCCCAAAGGTCTAATGAGCACCTTCAAAGAAATACTGACAAAATTTTAAGAAGTACTCAGCTTTGAAAGACTACTAACAGATTCCTAATAGGGAGCAGGTAACTCTTCTGGGGCAAGATCCAGTCTGAGCTCTTTCAACTTATCCTTCTCATTAGAAGGCTTCAGTCTCAGACAGAAATCAAAGGAAAAAAGTCAAGTTCGAGTGATTGACTGAAATAATCCAATACAGAGCAAGAACAAACTACTCAATCCAACTTTATGTTTTACAAAATTCCTAGGAGCTGATAGGCTTTTTGGGTGTAGGAACTGCAAAACTGGTAACACACAGGAGTCTCACCTGGTTGAGGATAACTCTGATGACCAGAAGGAGTTAGGGGAGGCCCTGGACACTGCCAATGGAAAGCCTCAGACCAAAACAAACCGCAGCTGCCAAAGAAGAAAAAAGCAGCTCCAACCCGGGTTCCCCATCCCTCTGTTCCAGCAGTGGTTTCAGACACCACTTAAGCCATTTCAGAAGAAGAGATCCAGAAGCTAATGTGGTTAAGCAGAATAACCCAAAGACCATGGGATCAACAGAAAAAAGCTTTTATCACTCTGATACCAGAGAGCAGTAACAAAGGCTTATTTCAGCCCCAATCTTTTCTCAACAACACTGAAAGAACACGCCATCAGACTTCTCACCAATGCTGGCAAGAGATGGGACAGGTGCCAGGCTATGTCATTCCATCAGTCTTCCATTAGGCAGACAATCCTGGAATGATTACCTCTTCCATCCAGTGATGGACATGGAGGAATAAAGGTTTCATTCCAAGCCATGAAGGATTTAAATTGAAATGAGATTGGAAGATAATAAATTCCAAGGAGCAAGAAGACGACTAACTACAAGAGTGTATCTAGCAGACATGCTTTCTTCATTTCTTTCAAGACCATCAGTGTAAGAACTCTTGGACTCTCATCACACTCTCTGGTCATTCACTGCTTTGGCATCATATATAATCCACACTCACAAAGCAGTGTGTAAAATGCAGGCTGCACGATCCACTGGTATCAGAATTATCACAAAATCTTATCTTGGATCTTAGCACTCAGGGGAGAGCTGTTACACTATCAACAAAGTGCCCAGAGAGACACAGCATATTAGAAGTCAACACCTTCTACCTGCCCACCATTCTACAGAACACAGCAGGGGCTGTGGAAGGACTTTGAACAACCATTTTTTAGAGACTTCATGAAGCTGCTGCATACATCCAAAAGAACGAGGACATAAAATTTCTAGAAACAAAACTATTTCAGGAACACAGGCTGCACATCAGTAAATCTGAACCCCTTCCTTTCCTATCTCTAAATTCCACCTCCTGAAGACTACATGAAAATTTTCCTTTTTGTGTAAAACAAAGAATTATATAAATAATTTTGACAGAAGATCATGGCTACCACATCTTATTCATTTATTTTAAAGAACATAAATGTTCAGACTTTCAGATGTTCTTGCAGGTAAAAGGACAAAAATAATTGTTTTATTCCTCTTACTCCTTCAAATCTGAATCATTACATAAAGCAATATTTTTGGCCTCAGAAATCAATTAGTTTACTGCAATTGACTTTATATTGTGCTCTAACTATCACAAAATCATCAGTGTGTATATCTCAAAGAGGCCCCAATATTCACATGCTCCACAACCACGTATTTTACTGGATGACAGCACTTTGAGAGAAGCTAAGTGTCGCTCCATTGACACCACACTTTGTAACATCAAGTTCTTAAAACTCAGAGAAGTTTCAAAGCCTTTCTCATTTTCTGAAACACCAAAGCTAACATGTTCTGAGGTTACACTGGAATAGCACATGCTCGTGCCACTGAAGCCACCCATAACAACACATCAAAGATGTGACTTTTCAGATTGTCTGTCAGTAAACAGAAGACCATGGAAGACAAGATTAATGTATATCTGGGTGGACTATAAAAGGGTAGAACTTCTTAACTCATGAAGTCCTAAGAGCCCAAACCCATCTAATGATGTTTTTGCAGTCTGAACCTCTGTACACACACATTCAAAAATTACTTATGGATGCAATAGTCAGATTATTCAGAATTCAAATTCTCTTTGTGCTTAATTCAGGTCACAACAAGCTCAATTACAGACATTACTGTTTCAGAATGAACATTACTCTGGAGTCTGTAGGAGAAAACTGCCAAGAGCAACTCTTCTTTAGACTAAGGTGCCTCTGGTTTTTCTTCACACCATCACACATCTGATCCAAATTACAAACAGAATATATAACAAGGCTTAAACTTGTTTATTGCCTTGTAATAAACTGCATTTCTGTCTTTAACCTGGACACCACCAGGCAAAAAATAGTTATGATTTTGTCTGCTGGATTCTACCTATACTCTAAAGTATTACAAAATCATAAAAGGAAAAACATGACTGGCAGTATACATCACTGGAAAGAGACAGGATCCTTTATGAAGGAAAACAAGCATTTTTGCCATAAACAACTGAGCTAGAATAGACTCAGCACCAGTAACTCTGTTCAGAAGACATGCCACTTACTGATTTTAGCACTTCAGTGAAAATATAAACACAAAAATTCAAGCTCTTTTATACTGAATATAGTAGTTCTTGATGCAATGCACAGACACCTTTACAACTGTATACAGAAATAGTAGAACAGTCTCTGTACTGAAAATCTTAGGACCTAAACCAAGAAGGACTTCCCCAAAGCTGGTATCAGAGGAAAACAATGGTTTCAGCAACTTCAACTAGATCTCAAAATCTTCTTTACAGAAATTGTAGTGTTACAATGAACTAAGTTGTTCCATATTCCCTTCTGCAGAAATGACTTAAACTCGACAATGCAAATTCATTGTGAGCCTGCTCCTTTCAAAGATACTGCTCAAGGCAAACCTCACACTACCACACAAGTAAATCCATTAGGGAGGCAAGTAAAACAACTCTTGCTAACTTCAGCTGCCTTCTGTTGGACAGTTCTTGATCTGGTAACATTTTTTTAACTCTTCTATGAATCAAATAGAAAGCAACCCAATCTCTTCCTTTTGAGGAAAACCCTACTGGCTTTCTTGTTGCTTTTATTTTTGAAAAGCACACCAGAGAACAATCCAGAGGACCTAACATCACGCAAAAGTGCCAAAGGAGAAAAGAGTATTTTCCTCTACATGGCTTTTGAGTCAGAGCAAAGGTTTACTAGAGAAAAAATGAAAACATTTAGAAGAATTAAACAAAGAGATTTTCTGGAGTAATAAATCAAGTAACTTTATAATCATATTAAATGAAGCATATAATTTCTACCCAAAATATTTTTGTTCTTTGGTTGCCAGAACATGAGATTCACTCAAATATTCTACCTATGTGTAAAAGTCAGTCACAACAGGTGAAACCCTTCACAATCTCATTGGACATGTGGGAGTTATTGCTCAAGACAGCAAAAAAATATTTTTGATAAAACCACACCTCCTTTTCTTAATATTGTGGTTCAATTTAAAATTTTTTAAGATCATCACGTTTTACTCACAACACACATCCACACTCAATTATTATCATTATGTTACAGACAAATACAAATGCAGCAAAAGTCATACTCATCAGAAATACTCTCAAGCTTCCCCAAAGTATGATTTTTTTTAAACAGTTAGCTTATCTAAAAGAAAAAACTTTCTTTTTTTCCCCTCTTCAAAAACTGTGGGACATAGTATTTCAGATTTGAGACAAACCTTGCCAACAGGAACATTCTTAACATCTTCCACAAACACAACTTCCCTCAGAGACCACTGTTCTTCATTCACTTTCTCCTCCTCTTTTGGGGCAGGAGTAGATCGTCGTCGCTCTGAGGCAAGAAAGTTATTACCAAAAGAAAGACTTGAAATACTTAATCAAAGCATCAAAATGCAGTGTTCAGTAAACACCAAACCTCTCCTCCAAAAAGATTATCAGCATTCAAATGCAGAAATTAACAAGAGCTCAACAAGAATACAACTTTAAGAATCAGAGTTACCTAACAAGTAGATCATGTCACTTTCAAATTTTTCTAAGAATTTGGCACTAATAAAGCCTTTATGATAAGCAAAGCAATTTTTAAAGATATTTAATAAAAGTAATTAGAATACAGTATTTTTAAAAATTTTAAATAATACAGTAATTAAAATACAAAAAATTAAAATACAAGGAACAAGCCCTGTTTTGGCAGTGCTCAGATAATCATGCTGTAAGTAAAACAGCCAACACTGTGAGACCATTCAGTCAGCCCTGCTACAGTGCTTTATATCAACCTTAAAAAAGTCTGCTTGCCTACCACACATGGATTACTTGGTAAACTTCTAGAAGAACAGCAAATGAGGCAGAAAATAGCTATCTGGACTAATGGCAATTGCAATGCAGTTAGATTTGCTGCAGACTTTATCTGAACAGTAACTGTAGTACACTCAGAACCAAATCTAAATACATAACATACCTAAATTAACACTGACAAGAACCTTTAATCTTCCAAGTTGAGTATATAGTGTAATTAATACCATCAACATATTTGAAGTAAGAAGCAGAGAACTTCTAAGCTAATTGCACAGTTAACTTCAAACACTAGTTCAAAAGCCCAAGTAAAGTCTTCAGTCAGTGAAAAATTACAGTTGAATGAACTGCAAAAGAAATCAATAGTAAAAGACTTCTAGTAAAATTAGTGAGTACTGCAGATCTGAGCATATGAGATTCTCAGTCACTGCACGAGGCCATTTGAGTCATTAGGTCAACGCTTCTTAAAACTGCAATTTGTGAACAATTAGAAGAAAAAGCTTCAGAGAGAAGATTTCTTCAAATGATGGCATTGTAATTAACATTTTATAAATTTATGTGTTTAAATGGAGAGAAAAAATGCTTAAGGAGTCCAGTTACATGAATTTGAATGTAGCCTTTCAGGTTTTTAAGCACAACTTGTACTATAAAACCTCTCTGACTGCTTTCCTATGTTATAATGAATGTCTCATTTTAGACATTTTCTGTAATAGATACCAACTACTGTTTTCTGCACTGACATTCAACTGCAAGGCAAGCTGTTCAACAGCAGCTTAATCTTTAAAGAAGTTTTCCAAAACAAGTTCAACTTCTGGGCTGCAAAGAAACTCACTATCACAGTGCAATTAAATATAACTTTATCTTCAGAATTTCCTCTTGATCACCTCCTGAAAGGTGGTGATTCTGAGAACTGCTATGCTTGCACAGCTACACCTTACAAGGAGTAGTCACTGCTTATACCTTTATTTAACACTGACAATTCACAGATTTATTAGAGAAGCCTTTATCTATATTGCAGTACAGACTGAAAGACCAAAGGATTCTGAAATTAGTACATAATCACTGCAGAACTGTCTTTTATGGAAATTTTTATCTACATAATTATTTGAGGTTATACTGAGCTACACATTACTTACTATATGGCATTGATGCACTGCTGGCTATTGAAGATGCATCACTACAAGTGGAAGCTGGGGATGGTGGAGGACCCATCTCAGTTTTCACTGGTTCCTGCTTGCTTTCAGGTCTAGAATAAAAGTTGATACTTAGAATGAAGAAAGAAAAAAGTGAAATCTTTTCTGTGACAATGGACAAAGTGTCAGTGTATCCCAGCACTGTTCCTTTAATAATACCTTAAAGAAGAAGCTCCACACTTGCTAATGACCATCCTAACTGACAAAGCTATAAATCTTGATGTTGGGAATGGTGCAATGCTGCTTAATCAGGGACTAGCTTTTTAACATTACCTGAGCATAGATACACTATTACAGAAAATAAACATGATGAGCTTCATTTGAGGACAGAAAGAATTATTAGCTTTATACAGTAACCTGAAACTCTGGAACTGCTAAACATTTTCAAGCTTTACTTGAAATTGTTTAAATCTGTTTTAAGAAACATTTAAATGGCAATTGTCAACCCAAACTGTTTTGTTTTTTTTCAAACTATGGAGAGGTTGAAACAGATCTGTTTCATCTCATGAAGAGCCAGGAAACAGCTGGTTCCATTTTCTGCTATTAAAATGTAAAATCTTGGAAACTTTATGAGACACTGTAGGCAAGCCTTCATTTAATATTCCTCCTGCATTTCATATGTCCATAGTGATTTCACACAACTGAGACACCTTTCCTGCAGTGAGCATTTCTGCACATCTAGCCAAGTTTACAAGAAACCCAGTACCTTATAAAGACAGCAAAATTTTCAAAATTATAAAAATCTGACCTTCCTTTTTCATTATTACTCCCCAATTCAAGAGAGTATCAAAATGTGACTGTTCTCCACACTTACTTTGCCTCAGTAGTTTTGCTGGCTTTCTCCATGTTTTTCAAGCTCTCAGGGGACCGAAGCTGAAATCGACAGCTGTCATTCATGTTCCAAACAGATTCCATTAACACACCAACTTTAGGAATTCCAGCACTGATTGAAAAAGCAACTGCTCCAGCATGATAGAGGGGGTTATTTCTTAAACACACCTACAGATAGAAATAATTATTTCTATGAGAAAAATGGATTCTACTGAGGGAAATTGTATGTGCATTATTTTCTTGGTGGCATATGTAGAAGTCAAAATAGAAAACTTATGGAATTGGGTGAAGAAGAAAGTCAGCATTTTGTACAGAAAAAGAAGCTGTTGTGCAATTCACAGCTGAAAACAACAGCTTTAGCAGTGAAAGTGTTTAACATATAATATTTAGATGCTCAATCACAAAAGGAACATTTAATCCAATAACAGAGACTCATCACAGTGTCAATTAGAATGGTTTTAGAATCAAAAGAAATGTGCTCCCTGGGAAAGAGCTGTTTTGTCTCATAGTAGTTCTTGTACTAATCACAAAAAAAAATCCTCTGTACCAGTTATTAGCCTTTTTGGAAAAGGCTTCAAACCAAAGGTCTATCACACTGCATAATTACATCAAACCCAGACATTAATACTGCAGGCACTTAAATGCCTAATCATTTACAAAGCTATTTGTTCTATCAGGAATTGTATTTCTATACTTACTTTCTCTCAAAATACAGAATCAGTAGGTAAGTTAAAACAAAAGTACTTTGCATGAGTACAGCTTGTTCTTGTGTGCAGCAACAGTTATACTTGTAAAACAGTAACAATACTAACAGGATACAGTCATTTACAGTCATATAATTAAAACATACTATTTTAATTTCACATTATTGGCACCACTTTTGTGCAGAACTTCTTGTGCTAATTAATTTTGTTGTGTTTTAAGAGCAGGTTGTAAGCTCTTCATATAGCATGGTGAAAGAGCCACTGGTGACAGCTGTACTTGCCTGGGTTCCAACAGTGATGTTTGGCATAGAGGAGATACCAGTACTAGACTTCGGCTTTTTATTTTTTGCTCTGGCCTTTTCTAGCATTTTCTTCCTTTGGCTGAAAGGAACTACACCCCTGTGGGAAAATGCACATTATTTTTAAAAGGCTGTGAAAGAAAAGCATTGTTAGTAATTCTAAACAGCTTACTCCTTCTGCTTAATGTAATCATGGGCAAACATTCAAGTGCATGTGCCGCTTTCTCCAACATCTCAAAGCACTGCAGAAATGTCATCTTTTTCTATATGTACCCCTCACTTTCCAAATTCATCTCAACTGCCCCAATTTACTAGGAGGAGGAGGAAGAGGCAGAGCATACAAATTATTTCACTGCCAAATGGCTTTCCTTCCAGTCTAAGTGCTGCAAAACCTCTGTCACAAGTGGTATATTCCAGTCACAGCTTTCAGGATGCAGCTGCCTCTCTGAACTTGAGGATATCTTTCTCACAACCAGTGATAATTTCCAGAATTTGCAATCTCTGGGGAACAAGATAAGCTTTTTTGTTTCTAAATTCTAAAAGCCTCACTTTCTCTCTGGTACATGGCTGAAGGAGTCTGAGGCTCTTACAACAGACTTCCATTGCAAGATGGGGAAAACCTCACATCTTTTGTAGTTGGATCCACTTGGTTTAGTTGAAAATCAAGCCTGCATACACAGTTAAGCATGCTTATTATTTTGATACTTCATGTTTTTGTCAGTGGCATATACATTTAGAAGCTTTGATTCAAGAAGCTCCTTCATATTAAGTAAAACATGAAAAGCATCAGTCCTGTGAAACACTGGAAATGGAAATCCTGTCTCATGTACCACAGATCACTGTAACTAAGGGTATCAATAGTAACAGAAGCTTCTGTCTACATCAATCTGGTAACATAAAACCACCACGGCCACCATTTAACCAGAAACAGACGTGTAACTTCATAAATTGCTTCCGAAGACTACATACAAATGCGAGCAGAGTCCTTTTTGTATTTTGCACTGATTATTCCAGTAAAGATGGAAGCTTCTAATAGCCAAGTATATCCAATGCTACAGCTTAGCAGTTTCTATACCAAGAGTAATTAAAGTGTGCCATGTCAGCCACGACATAATGAAAGAGTCAAGAACCAGAGACGTGTAATTTTGGGATCTGGGATTAGAAGCTGGAATAAAGTGTCTGTGTTTACATTTACAAGTCTAGCTACAAGTCTACTTAAATATTTTCCAGAGTTAATAGAATTTAATGAGAAAGCTGTTTCATAGGATTAATTTTCAATGCTCTGATTTCCAGCTTATCATCAAGTATTTAACTCATCCATGCCTCAAAGCCACTTGAACTTTAGGCATGATACATAATGCAATGACTCCTGACACACTGAAAAATAATGAATGCTGACAACACATTAGTATTACTCAATGAATTCACTTAAATTAGAAACTCATTTCAGAGGCCTTTTGGAACTATTATTTCTGAGGGTTTATTTTTTGCTTTGTTTGTTTTGGGGGTTTTTTTGGCATAGGCTTCTTAATCATGAAGTTGTTAGTTAAAATATTTTATCTAACATTTCATATTTTATGTTTTAAAAGGTTGTATTTTAACAACAAGCTCCAGAGGGAGTATTTGATGTTATTTTCCCCTTCTTTAAGGTTTAGACTACAAACTAACAGACCAAGTTTTCTAACAGAGCCAGACAGAGGAACATTGACCTCATATGTGGGTAAGTTTGTTCCCTATTTATAATCTGAAAAAGGCCCAAAAGGCATAGAGAAGATTATTCTCTGATCCTGTGTAGTACGATACATCTGAATGCTAAAGCATTTAGAGACATCTCCTGAAAGAATGACCTTATTCTGTTAAAGATGTTATAATTGGATCCAAAAGCTTTAGGCATTAAAGAAGAGAATAAATATATTTTAAAAAGGGAACCTAAGATCAAGTGCAGATTTACTGAACTCAGAACAATGATGGTTCAGTAGTTTTGCAACACCTCTCAGAGCCATGAAAACAACCAGAGCATCTACACTGCTGTATACAAACACAGTATTTACTTACCACCAATACAAGTTGTTCTCTAGTTGAGCACACGTGTAGAGAGCACAGCAATGTAAAGAAACAATCCGTTCTCCCTGAAGCTCCGAGTACGTCTGTGCAGTGTGTTCTAATTTAGAGGCTACGGAGCTTAAAGTTTCATCTACCCATGTAGCAACCTAAGGGAGAAGGGAAGAGAGGAACAGAGAAGGTAGAGGGAAAAAAAAAAGAAAAAGAGAAGTTGCACATCAGTTGCATCTTTAATGTAATGTTTACTGGTTTTGAAAGGGGGGAAAAAAAGGAATCCCAAAACAAAGAAACAGTTATATCCCTCTGGAAACTTATCCCCTACCATCTTTTCTTTCCCCAAAAGAGCTTTTCAGAATTGTCTTCCTCTCTATTCCCAGTTCTCAACCTTAATAAAAAAAGGTTGGGGAAAAAAAAAAAAAAAAGAAACCTGTCATAAAGTATATGGACATGTTGGTTTCTTTACCAAATCAGTTTCAAGTTCACTCTAACCGTGCTGAGAAGCATATTTAGATAATTTACTTTACATCACTGAAAGTTTCAGTGTCCTTAGTTTTTCTACTAAATCTATACAGACCATTAACAAGCTTCTCTATTCTCAAACCAGTGTCAGTTTCTACTGTAACAGCAAAAAGTCAAGTGTTTCAGATAATCAGGTAAAGCAGGAATCTTTTCACTGTTTCAGCTGTAAATTTGATAGATATCTTTTTTTAAAACTTTTTACATTTCTACAAAACACCAGATGGGGAGGAAAAGAAATGAATGAGCAAATGAATTAAGTACCTTCTAGTGCAGATGAAGCTGAAGAAACAACTTCTCTATAATATACTGCAAGCAATTGAAAAAACCCAGCTTTGTCAAATTGAGCAACCAGCAAACATTTCCTACCTTGTTATTTTCCGTGGCAACAGTGGCTCTAATACTATTTGCAGAAAGTAGCACAATCTTTTCATTGGTTAACCCCAAGAACATGGCTCGTGGATGATGTAGCGAAGGATTCTTTAGAAACAAAGAAGTATTTTAGATATTCAAAACATATAAATAATTCTGAAGGGGAATATTTAAAGCTATACAGTACCTGTGCATTTCTGTAAGGCTCTGATTCACTCCACTTCCATTGATAGAGTTCTCCTTTACTGCTAACAGCCACGAGCTCAGAATATAGAGCTCCAATAGAAATAAACTTTGTTCCATCCTACAAACACAGAAATACGAAGTCTGAGACAACACTATTATAAATGCATCTATAAAAACATATAAATGCAAAAAAATGAACTTGGAATTGGGGTTTTTTGAGCACCCTGAGCATGTTGAACCTGAAAATAAAGATATATCCAGACTGTCTCAAGATCAGCATGCTCCCACACATAAAGCATCATCGTTTCTGATGAAGTGAGGGAAGAAATAAATAGGTATTATTTCCCTGAACTCATAAATAACATATACACAGCAATTAACTTGGACAGTTTATTAAGAGCTTACACGGTGGTTTAAGAACATAACCCTGCTCACAAAACTAAAGATGAGAAGATCTCTTTACTTGTGGCATTGGGAAAAAAAGTTTCTGCTTGAAATTCTAGTTGTTTGAAATTAACAAGAAAGCAACATAATTCCACTATTCCACTGCTAAGTATAGTCAGGAAGATATCTTCCAAGCTACCCAAGAAATCAATTATCAAATTCACCATGTTATCCATTAAACAATTCTTATCTTTTACTTCTGAAAGTTACTGCAAAAACATCAAGCTCAAAAAAAATCAGTATGCTGCATGTCTCAATAATGCATCACTATAACCTGACGTACTGTGAAAGTTTCTAATTATTGGCTATTCATCTTGCCCTTTTCTTCTTCTTAACATCTTGTCAAAATTCATCTGGTATCTTTCTACTACTTACGTAGCATCACTTCTTTTTTTTGCTTCATCCTGCACCTACAGGGACCTCACAGGTCTGATTTCCTCCCTCTTAGACTGGATTTTGTACCAATGTTGCTGCAACTATGCAATGTTACAATCTCATTTTTGCAAATTCCTGTTCCTCTTTACATTGAAATGGATCTCAAACTACAGAGAATTTGAATGATTTCACAAAACATTAAATTTGTTTACTGAGAAATATTTGTAAGGTTTCATTGCTCCTCAGCAAGTACAGCTACAGACAAATATTTCTTCCTGCAGTTCCTTACTAGTAATAACACAAATTTTTCTTCCACTTACAGCTTCACAAGAAATGAAAAAAACCCACCCAACTTAAACTGGTATAAAATCAAATGCTGTCTTCTACAGCTACAGATCTGAAAGAGAGGTACATGATATTGAGTCTTCTCTGGTATCCCCCAGATCAGTATCTTTAACTGACTCTCAGATTACAATACACCACGTTCAAGTACCTCAGCCATCTGAGGGGAAACTGAACCCAGTCAGCCATTAAAACACTATCCAGTACATTTATTTGTCCTCTAAACTAGAAGACTTTTTACCACAGAAGTTTCAAAGCGGAAACATTTTTACTTTCCTAAGTCTGGATTTACACTATTTTTTTACTGTTTTCATGCCCAGAAGTGTGCATTCCAAAAGGTGTGAGTGACACAGGATTCATTCAGTACAGCTCTTACCAAATGCCCACCAATTTTTTGGGAAAAAGAAAAGCAGCAGGAGAAAAGGACAGAAGCAATTCTCTTTTATACCCTGATAAGAGGCTCTAGAATTAGTTAAATCATTAGAGAATTGTTTTGTTCTGGAAGGCATCTACCAGCACAGCACAGAAGTAATACAAATACTAATCCACATCATGATTATTAATACATGCCATGGCATAAACATTGCACATTCTGAGAAAGAGCTGTCATCAGAACCTACTGTAGTCTAATGAGATGCATTTCCACTTCATCAGCATAGATGAATCTTGAGAAGTTACCAGGCCTAATGCCTCAGAGTTAAGTATGGGAAGCACTTAATTTTTGCTCCAAGACACTCTCATTTTGACTTTTCATCTTGCTAACGTATCTTTCCTACACTAACAGCTTTGTACCAGAAGCTGAATATTAAAGAGACCTGCCAATCACAATTTTTCTCCCCCTTCCATCCAAATATCATCAGTTGTGACCTAAGTGCTTCAGTATCAATGCTACTTCACCTCCAGAGGGCCATTCAACCAACTGCCCAAAGATGTACGAACAACACCAGCTCTGCTTCTGTAAACCTGACACTGCGTTCAACTACAAATCCTCATTTCAGACCAGAGAAATTAACACACTTGAAGATGATGCAGACTATTGATAAAATCTTAGTATCTCAATAGCTAAGCAGAACATACCTACTTGAAAAAACTACAGGTTTGGTTTGTACCTAATTGCAGTCAAGCAGGGAAAAACCAGCCATACTCACCATTACCCCATTACAAAGTGGCTCTGATACTCATGGCACGAGGCTGGTGCACATATACAGGGCAAGTGCAGACTGATAGTACTACAGTGCAACAAGATTTGAAATATCAGAGGAATGTACTCATTGATTTGGATTCCTGAGCAGTTGATGACATTTATTTGCTGGAGAAAACTCAGAATCTGTGCAACATGTCTATACACTGTCAGTCTCAGATTTTTGGTGAAACTAATGCATTTGGGAACACTATCAGCTCTCCAAAAGTTTCATCCATGCTCTCAGGCTGGTACTTCACCTCCCACAAACAGAAGTTAACCACCCTCACCAGAGCCTACTACAGAGTTCTGTCCCAAATGCTACAGGTCAAAATAATGAAAAATGAAGGAGAAATATTTGCAAACATGACTGGTTCTTTAGTTATGGTGTCTTGTGTGCTTTAGCTTGCCCCCTAGCTTACTGTCTTTTCCATTAACCTGTCAAGGCCTCCTTCCCGTTTTCCAAAATGAAAGAAACATCTGAACTGACCTCTCTGCTAAACCATCTCCCTCAGGATTTTCACCTTGAAGAATTTCTGTTGGAAAATACTACCAACAAAAATTTGTACTGGAGTTATAGCAAGAAAGACACAGAACCATTTCTTATGAATGTTCAGCTGAAGGAAATGATGGAAAGTATAATTAGTTTTGAATAAAAGCAGAAGGCCTTTCCAGCAAGACACCTTCATTTACCTGGAAGCCTGGAAGCTGGGGTTTATATAAGTGCACATGTAAACAGTAAGTGGGAAGCAGTTCAGTATATATAAACTGCACAGGCATACAGTTGGATATCACAGCAAAACAAACAAAAAACCCCCACACCAGTAATAATGGCCATAGTAATGTTACCAAAACACTGATGATGAGTCAGTATTCCAAATCCAAACTACATTTATTCTTTGATGTTAAATTCCTGCAATGTCTCTCTACCCAAGCTAGATTTTCTCATTCTAAGCTAGGAGGACAAAAGCTGCCAACTTTCACTGAGAGAAGTTCAACGTTACTAGAGGAGGAAAAACAAAACAAAACAACACCACCAACAAACCCAAAACTAAGAAAAAACACTTTAGACACAAAAGATCTGGCAGAGAGCAACTATTAGACAAACATTTCTTTTAGGTCTCAGTTTGAATATCCAAAAGAAGACAATAGCATCTAAAGTCATGCTGCTGTTAGCAGAATTAAGCCTCTATATTCACCTCTGTTTTCAAGCTTTCTATCTAGATTTAGTCTGAAATATAAAGAGACACAGAAAAGAAAGTGTGACAGATCAAAAAAGCAACCTCACAGATCCTGCAGACAGACAGAAATGGGAACACTAGACTATGTCCATAAAATTTGGTCTAATAAACATAGATGATCACTTCCACTCTTAATAAGTTTTTTTGGTTGGTTGGTTGGTTGGTTTGGGTTTTATTCTGTTTATGTTTTTAAAAACTCATCTCCCCAAACATCTACGTAATCCATAAAGACAATGACCACAAATACTCAATTAGGAACATATAGCTGGTGTTCCTACTACTTTTAACTCCTGCAGTAATTACTTCTTGCCTTGAAAATGGAATTAAGGTTACAAAGAAAATCAGCTAATCACAGCCAAAGGATTTTGAAGGAGCAACCAAGTTATGGATCAACACAAAACACAACTGCAAATAAATGCCAATTTTTACCACTGTAGTTTAAAAGCCCAATCCACTCAAACTGAAAGTATCTCTAGGAATAACAATGTTTATCAAAAAACCTTTCCTTGATGAAGCATAGTTTATATGGTTTCATGAGTTTACTACTGCAAATTAAATGCTTTGAGCACCCAAGCAAATAAAAGAAAGAAAAAGAAAAACCCCAACTATTATTATCTACAGCAGTATCTTGAAAATACAGGGAAAAGAAAATTAAAACAGTAGTAACAGAAGTGCAGCTATAAGTGCACAATAAGGAATATGCTTTATTACATTATCTCACAAAATTAAGATGCAGCAGTCAAAAAGGCAATACATAGTATTTATCTGGGGAAAAAAAAAGATCTATTGCACATCATGCAAATAATAGATTAAAACAATTCCATACCTTATCTGGCCACCACTGCAAGTCTTCTCCTAAAGAAACAGGACTTTGAACAGGTGTATTCTTCTTGTCCAGGTTTGGCTCCCCTTCCTTACTTGTTGAGCCTCTTTCATTATCAAATGAGGCTCCATCAAGCCACCTTCGCTCACGCAAACGTAAAACGGACTCACGTTCACGCAACAGCTCAGAGTCTCTCTCTAAGGGAAGAAGGAGAACTGGTATGCAATTGGGTCACACCAGTGGGATAAAAGTAAGCCACTCTCTAGTAAAGACCCTTCAGGATGCAACTAACAGCAGTTAATCTACTCACACAGATTAAAAATATAGTCCTGACATGCAACATTCAATATATTATCTCTTTCAACAACATGTACTTTAGAATTACTAAAGGTAAAATAAGCTAGAAATAAAGGCTTACAGTTTTGTGCACTATGAAAAAATGCTAGAGCAATTTCACTTACATCATAAGAGTCCAAATACATTTAACACTGCTACTTAAAGTTTTCAAGTACAATATGCAGTTTTGCAGTTTTATGTAGTTACAACAATAAAAGAACCTTAAGTCTATATAGTCCGCCAGATAGCTTTATGCAAACCAAAAAAGAGCATTTATTAGAGAGTTTCATAGCACCTTTCCCAGAAAAACAGTAATTTGAAAAGGTTAAAGAAAGCAAGCATTAAAAAAAGCTCTCATACACGTTTGATAATCCAACCCCTTTTGTTTAAAGCAATATTCCATACGACTGGATTTAATAAATTAAAGTGTATCTGCTTTGAGTAGATCAGATGAAAACTTTTCAAGCGTTGGACAAGCTTTTAAAAGGATCCTCATAGGAGAATGTTCCTTACCAAAATGCTTCCCCTTCAATTGGCCTATAAACTGTCTAAAGCCAGTACTCTGCAGTTCGCTCATGCAGAAAAATTTTTTAAATCAGGTAATCAAACTAACTTTCCACGAGTCAACTATGCATGGAAAATAAGGACTATAAAATTCGTGGTAACGTCTTATATAGAAAAACCTTAGAAAAGGAAAAAACAGGAGGAATTTAGAAGGAGTTATGTCAGATGCTGAATATTCACACATGCACATAAATGCATTTAACCTACGAAGTACCTCACTTATGCTCACAAAAATTAACTGGAATTACATATATGAGATGACTGCATTATTCTATCATAGGTTCAATGGATTATGCCAAGTCTTGGGTCTTTTGCTGTGTTAGACAAATGGGAAAGTTTTCACATAAGCCAAACATGACAGCCTGTCTTACAGATGTATTTCATATAAGTACTGTACTTACTTTCTAGCAAACATCACACTGACCCCTGACTAATAATTTTGTAAAAGGAACTTATATGTTCAGCAATTAATATATTAAAACATGTTCATGAAAGGCAACAAAATTGTACTAACTGAACAATCACACCAGAGGTTGGATTAACAGTTTGGAAATACTCTAGGTATTTGTGGCAACAGCCTCAAAAAGATAGGAAATTGCTACATAGTCTGTTATAAATCTTTCATGTGTATAATGCTTAAAAGAAAAAAATGCCCTAACCCTGCTCAAGGAGTTTTTTTTATCACCTGCCAATAGTCCTCCTTATCCAACTATAAAAATGCTTCAAAAAACTAAAATTTAGATTTCTTCTCCCTCCTTATTATCTAAAGTTCCTCATTCCATAAAGGTAACTTCTGTCATGGAACAACTAAGGAAATGTGAAGAACGGTGTACAAAAAGCAACCCAAAAGAAAGAAAGAAGAAGGAAAAAAAAAAAAAAAAGCAAGTATTAAGAATGCTGCATGTCATCGATTATTACTAATTTTTGAGCCAAATTATATATTTGTAATGCAACCTATATATTAGTAGATACATACACTACAGTTTAAAATAAACTTAACATGCAATAATTTTATAATATCTTGCAAGACCAATGATCAAAAATTGTATTTAAAATATACGACTACCAATGCTCTTGCAGAACTTACCTGCTAACAGTCAGAATTCATTAATAATTTTAATGAGCAGCAGTCTACTTGTCTACTCTATATTTGACAACATATCACAGTCTACTTGCACATTAAATCAGCATCTAAACCACCAGTGTGTACTATCACTAGCTTTTTCCACAGCAAACTACTTATTACAAAGAAAAAAGGTGCAAAATTACCTCTGGATGAGCCTAGCCTGGAAAGTGATGAGCGCCGAAAGGATGGATAACCAAAGTAACTAATATCTTCTGAAAACATAGCATCAGCATCAATAATGACACTTGGGTGAGCAGAATGTATGTCAGCATCCAGAAGAGACATAAGATCCTCTATAAGAGGAGACAAGGGTCTTAAGTGAATAATCAGCTACTTAAAACATCAGCTAGAGAGACCATCAACTAAACAAATATCAAAACAAAAAAAACCCCTATCTATTAATTGAATTTCTGCTCTTCAGATTCACCAGTGCAAACTCATGTGCCTCCTATGCAACCACATTTACAATCAAGCTTGGCGAACTAGTGAACAAAACCAGCTTCCCTGCAAGAACTGCTCTGTCACTTACCTAACCACATTTCCCAAACAAGACTTTCCCAAAATATATTGTTCTGTATCCCAGAAATTCAAGCTTTTGACTGTCACTTGAAAGCACAAAGCACTAAAATAAGATAGAGACATATAGACACATGTGCACACACACTCATGCACGTAATGCAGAACTCCCAAGATGACCTAGAGTGAAGGGAGGACAGAGCTGACAGAGAAAGGCCTTCACACAGCCACCTTTGAGGCCAAAGACTGCACGTTTCTCCATGGAATGTTTCTTTCAGAGAATGATGTACTCATTTAATTCACAAGCTGGCAACTTGCAGCTCTCAGTACTGCTTTAAATGGTAGCTACATCAACAACAACAACAACAGTAATCTGGAAAAAGCACAATGTTTTAATACCATGCAGTTTAAAAAAAAGACCCAACCAAGCCAAAAGGTTGAACTTAAACTAAATACTGTGACTGCTCTAGATTCTATGTTAGAAAACTTGAGTTTCCCTGAAATAATGACCATCATTAAAACGCAAAAGAATCTCCTTCCATTAACTAAAGCTTCTACCCACACACAAAAGAGGCTACTGGAAATTCATGTGACTTATTGAAGTCCAGCAATATGGACTGTCAAGACAACTGAACCTGACCACCATCCTGCTACAAAAGGGCAGTCCTACTTCCCTCCTTCATCCCTGCGGCAGGCACCTCCTTGGGACAAGGGGGGATTTCTAAATCTACAACTAATGCATTCACCTGGCTTGAAACAGAAGTTCAGTAGGTATAGAAGTACAGTGGGAATGGATCTTCAGACTGACCTAATGGAGTAATCAGAGCTCCAAAAGTGGAGCTTCACCACATGCTGCAAAACTGACCACATCCTACTGCTTGCTGCCAAAGGAAATAGTTCTGCCCTTCCCAAACTTTCAAGCAAAACTGACTCTAAAAAAGAGAAATGAGAATCAGGCTCTCCAAATTAGGTTTCACTAGCCCATACAGGCACACAGATCTCACCCCCATGCAAGGGAATGGCAGGATAGTACCTTCTGGCAGCAGGACAACCTCCTCTGCTTAAACCACCCGTGAAGCTCACGTGAGGCTATACACAGACCCCCTTCAGGAAACATGGAAGGAGCACACAGAATTTCTGCACATCCAGTTCTCAGCCTCTATCTCATAAGCATAAAATGAAACAGTGGCTAGAACACAAGCATTCTTAACAGCAGAATCTGATTATTATGGGTCTTTTTCTCAGTGTCTGGAATGAAATGGACGGAGGAATATAAAGCAGAGGGTATTCAAAAACTGAAAAGGATCTGTAAATCTGCTCCTAGAGCTGGTATTAATTCACTTAAGACTTTCACATCCCTGCACATCAGAATATTCATCCTTGTACTTCTAAACTCTCATCTACAGGAAATGTTAACACATGTCACCGACTGTCCACAGAAAAACAGCACTGTAACCAGTGAGCATAGTGGATGCAGAGCAAGACCTACATGATTACTTTTTGCATTAATTAAGTAATCCACTCAAGTGTAGACTGTGCTTCTAAAAGCACACCATTTGGGACCCCACAGTTCACACGTTACACTTTAGGAAGTAATCCATGACAGACTGCTTGGAAATCTTAGAAAAAATTCCATGTGGCAAACACGTTCTACCTAAAACAATTCAAATCACTCAGAGTACCCTTACCCTGCCTGCTACTGGCTTTTCACAATGATAAAGCTGCAGTACACCTCACCTTCAGTGTCAACTCATTAGTAACAGACTTTCAGAGCCAGGAACACAGATGAGATTTTGTTGTATTTCCCAATATTGACATACTGCTCCCTCTTCCCTCCTCCCACAGCCATCTTTTCCTAGGTAAGCTCCAACCCCTCCACAGTCTAGCAACTAGTTCTGATATCTTTTGGTCAGTGTCCAGGAAAAAAACTGCAAAGAACTCTGATCTCTTTCTAGGAACCGAATTGCCCAGTACAGAAAAGAACTTTCCATTTTCTCGTTCAAAATGGACAATACCTTATTTTTTTAAGGTAAGCTAAGTGAGAAATCCTCTTGACAGAAAACACACACTAACTTGTGACACACACACCCACACCCATACCCACACATTCCACCAGGGTCAGGCATCTTGAGCTTAGTTGTGTTTCCAAAAAAACAAAAGGAAAGTAAAAAGTCAAGCTATCAGACGTAAGAACCAAAACTATGTGGGTTTGGGCTAAATACGCATTAAGATGAGTAACGAAATGAAGCCTTTTCTTACCCTCTTATTTCAGCTTCAAATCAGATTTTAATTTTCTTCCAGTATTTCTGAAAGAGATCCCCCTTCTTCCATTTTCTATATCAGCAAAGAAAGGTGCTAAAACCAGTAGGGATAGGAGCCAAATCCACTCCCCTTCAAACATCACTGGAATTTTTTTAGCGCTGTGAAAACACAGATACTGCAAGGCTACATCCAGTTTAAGAATCCAGAGTTTAAAAAAAAAAACAAGACCAAAAAACCAAAACAAAACCAAAACAAAAAAAAAGAAAAAAAAGAAAATCCACCAAAAAAAAAACATTCTCTATGACTTTATTTTCTTGCTCTTCAGACAAATCCCATGGGATTATATCATTCATCTCTTGTGCTGTGTTAGACTAGAATCACACTGCTCCCTTCACATCTAGGTGTGATACTTCTGATGAACCTATTTTCGTAAGAAAATATCCACAATTCACTACTAAATACCACAGAAAATTGGGAGGAAAAGAATATCCAGTCCAGAAGAAAGAAAGAAACAAACAAAAAATACCCACACCAAAAAAAAATATCATTAAAACCCCTTAGTTTTCAGTATGCACATAAGCAGCAATTCAAACAGCATTATCACTGGATTCATTAACTGAAGGCATTGCTTAGATCAATTCTGAACTCAAGTAGAGCTCACTTTAAACCTTTTCCCTTAAGGGGGCAATCATTTCTCTCCCCTTTTCTCAGCTGCACACTTTCATGAAATATTCAAGTATTCAATGTGTTCAGTACCTCCTCCTCTTTCAAGTTTGGATTAAATTGGCAAAACTATGACAGTGAAGGGAGAGAAACATTTGTTTTGGTTTCCTAGGAAACTAGACTAAAACAGAACTCCAGAATTCATTATTGATAAGATAATATTTCTGCAAAATATTACGCAACTTGAAGTTCACAGAGAAAAAAAACAACAACCCAACAACAAAGAAAACCAAACCACAACAAAGCCACAAAACCCCCAACCCCATTAGCTAATTGTTTTCCCCAAAGGCAAACCACTGAGCTGATCCCACACTACGCTGTGGTTCCCATCTCCCTCACTGGAAGGCAGCACAGCAAGTCCTGCTGCCACACCAGCCCATCTCTCTCCTCTGCAAAGCTGCCTGGATCTTGTCAAACCCACGTTTCACAAGGCCCACGAGACAGAACCCACTGTACCAGGCTGAAGTTACTGAGCAAATATACTCAGTAACTCATCTGAGCTACACAAACAACAAACCATTTTAACATCTACAGCATCTCTATTCAAAATATTAACAGAATACAAAGCCCACAAGAAGTCTCTAATACAACCTGGTATGAGCCTCATAGAGGCTGTCAAGTCTTTTCTATGTTAAATGATCTTTTTCTATATATATTTTTTACCTTGATTATTCTCCTTATGTATTTGTTATGAAACAAATGAACCCATAGTCCTCTCTGCTAAGTATTGTAAAACAAAAGAAACAGGACTAGATTAGAGAAGCCAAAAAATCAAAGTACACTGGGGTCCAAAAATAAATACTTAAGAGACACTTGTTGATAGCAATTTGTACAGAAAAGTAACCTTCTGCTCTTCACTTAAGACATTTTGAAGAATTCAGTAAGAACTGAAACATGTTTTTTGCTACCTCAAAGAAAGTCAGATGCATAACGTTTACAATACTAAGTGGAATCACCACAACTGATATATTAATGAAATTATGACCCATTAAACAAGAATTTATTAATTTCACAGTACTTGGAAAGTCTCTCAGCTTATTAATGATTTTATTATTATTTTTTAAATCATATGTAAAGTGCTTTAAAAAAAGTTTCTCTGTCTTGGAAAGCTTAGAGAAGTAACCCCTAAATTTAAGGGTCATGAAGCATCAGACATGCAGAAGGCAGAAAGACAAAATTAACATATGCTGTTAATTGAAATGCAAGAGCCTCAAAAGTCGAGAGGCAAAATCTGTCTTGTTGCTTCCTATTTTTGTGCTTGAAATGAAAATCAAAAACCTTTAAAGCATTATTTGACAAAATTTTAAAAAAGGTTCTTTTATGTGTCAGAACAATAAAAAAACCTAACAACTGAATGCATATAGCATTTATCAGTTATCCAGAGTTTTCTCTTACGATGTTATAGTTCCAAAAGGGCATCCAGACATGAGATGACAAGTGAAAGCAAGAAGACTGCAATGTTGCTAGAGCAAAATACTTTTAAAAGAGCTATAGGCAACTTTCTCTGGCCATTTGGTTTTCCTGAAAACTAGCTTGCATGGTCATGTGGCACAAGCAAAGCTGGTAATTTTTACTATTTAATGTATCAACAGTAGAGTCATGACAGCACTGTCTAGTGTTCAGCTAGACTTCTGACCAGTTTCAGATATCAAACTAATTCATTTCTGTGCAACAAACTGATTTTCACCCATAAAACTTAGGACAGAGAAGGCATAGCACATTGTACAAATCAGAAATTTTATCTTTGAAGACTGGCGTTAAGACAGATCAAGTATCATTTCAATCATCAATTCCATATCTTTTCCCATAAAAACTGGGAAAAAATTAGCCCAGTTTCTCTGTGGGAGAAAATAGGGGGAAAACCTAATTTTAGGACATTGCAATCCCTTACAGGAAATTTACTCTGAACAGGGAAGAAGATTTAAAGATACAGCCAAGGAGAATTTTTTTTTTCTGGATATCCAGTGAGGACAGTGAAACTCTGCATACTACTTTAACCCATCTCAAATAGATGAGACTCACAGACCACAGTGGAGGCACCTTCAAATAAACATTTTCAATCACGAGTTGTCAGATGGTCCCTATGAATTGATCCTTAGGATCACAAGAGGTACTCAGAGAACAGTTAATGCTGTAGAAGGCTGGTTAGTATGGTTAAAAGCAGTAATTTGCAGTAGAAGTTCCTAACTGTGATTTATCTTCTGAAGGCCAGTTCAGAAGGAGGAATGCATCTGGGTGTGCTGAAGACTAAGAACTGCTTTGAACACTTGGAAACTTAGGAGAATTTACTTCCTCCAGTGCATCTGTCTAATGCTATTAAACTGATCACTAACAAATAAGACTGAAATTAAAGATTTTTCACCCCTTTCACCAAAAGATTCTTGATTCTACAGCAAAATAAAGATGCTCGACAGATGCAACTAAAACTAGAAGAAGCAAAATGAAATGCAAAGTTTTGTTGCAGAAATTAAAAAAACCCATTCTCTAATCACATGACTGACAAGATAAAGATGGACGAAGCCCATGAACCTTCCTGGTGAACCAGATGAGCAGAAAAAAAAAAGAAAAAAACATTTATTAGGAAAATATCAAAACATCATTTTGACATACAGAAGAAAAGCTACTATGTAGTCAGAGTTCAGATGTGTTCTTTTCGTGCAATGCAACTAACACAACACTGGATTTGGCTGCTACGTTTTCAAATCTGTTCACTCAGCAAAAAAAGATTGCCTAAATTATTTAGCCAATGTAAAAGAAGACTCAAAGTCTTTTATAAAAAGCAATTGTATGGGACAGGTAGTATTTCAAAAACAGCTGCACTTGTATTACAGGATTTTGCCATTATAGCCAGAATAGCATTTAAAAGGGAAACTGGAGATGAAGAATCAATTCTCAATCTAACTATAACCACTGTAAACTGTTTTGCCCTCTATTAAGGCTTTTTGATTTTAAAAAAGCATATAATTTTTGTTCTAAAAACTTGTATAAATATTAAGAATATATGTTAGTAGTAAAAAACATGCAAGTCACTAGAAAGTTTAGAATTAGCTTTTATGAGCAAGCCACACAGCAGTCTCAGCATCTTGTTGAGCAGCAAAATAGATGAAAGTAATGCTAGTGTTACAAAGCCTGGGATCCTAAAAGAAAACATAACTTTCATGCCTCCCACAAACAGTATCAACAGTTATTCTTCAGTGACTATCCTAATCCCTTAAGACATCCCAGTCCATCTTTTGTTTTGTATAGACTTTGCTCCTATAAGCAAGACTTGTCTTCGCCATGCACCTTGCACAGCACGGAGCTTGCTATCAGTACTTAAATACAGAAAAATAAGAACACACTGGAATTTTTAATCAAAACTTGCAGGATACAAACCTCCAGGAAGATATGATTCGCTTGCTGTGTCATCCCCATCATCTCCATCTTCATCATCACGACTCAACAAATTATTTACAGCAAGATTTACATCAAGATTTGTTCGTTGGAGTTCTCTAATAATAATACTTCTGGACTTCCCTTGCAAAACAACTTGTGCCTGTAAGAGCAAAGTGAATTGTTTACTGGTCATTCTCAGCTCACCAACCACCATTCTTAAGAAAATGTTTAATTCTAAAAGAAGACTAATAAGAATCAAAAGTCAGTAACAGTACATACAGACACAGGCTCATATCAGGTTTTCACAGTATCCTGTACTAGATATCCAGCCTTCTCTCAGTTCTAGTTAGGCCACTGAATTCCAACATTGGCACTAAATTTCCTAATGGAATCTTAGAACTTACTACTTAGAATGTTTAATGATGTTGTTAAATAATAAGCAAAATCTGGTTTTGATAGTGTTCTGTATGTTTCTATTAAAGTGTTCAAACTTAGTAAGTCAATCAACTGCTGTGCCAAAAGTACATCTCGATCCCTGTAATTTGCACTGGTTTCTCTTTCCACTGCCCTTCAAACAAAACCACCTTACTAACTCTATTTTTCTCATCATTCTGTTTCTAAAGGCTTATCATCAGCAGTTTCTGCAAAATTTAAGTTTTTATTAACAAAGTGCAAATGCAGATAAAACCTTCCAAACATCAGATGCAAAGAACTTACAAAAAACCAGAGAAACTTCGGTTTATTCCATTAAGCCTAGGGCTCAGAGCATTTTGTTTTTCCATATTACCCTCTACTGAATGTCAGAGATGATGAGAGTTTTGAAAGACCACAAACAAAAGAATGTAAGGAACAAGTACTGAGTATTTTCACAACAGAGTAAAAACAAGGCACCACGTAAAATGGTCTATTGGTTAGTAAAAAAAAAAAAAAAAAANAAAAAAAAAAAAAAAAAAAAAAAAAAAGAGGGACATTCTGGCAGCACACAAAGGTAAATTTTTGTCATAACATTTTATGCCAGAAGTTTAGAAATTTTTGAGACTTCCTAGAATCTACAGACCATCTGTGAAGGTCTTTCCCATTGCCCTGCTTTAAAGTTACTAAAAAAATGTTTTAGACACCTTCTGTTTTAAAGGTAAACAAAGCATGTCATTTAAAAATGAAAAGAATAAAAAGAAGGCAAAATAGCATAGCAAGGGAAGCAAAGCAGATTATCTCTGGCCTAGCAACTAGTGTCTGTATTTTGAATGTAGACCAGCAGCTAGTTCTAAACTAATACTTAAAATGCATTAACTAGTCACATATTTTTAATGTATTCTTCTTTTCAAATATAGAGAAAAATGTTTTAACAGACTTAACAGCTTCTTCAGACTTTAATGTATTAAAATGCAAAAGTAGAGCAATTTATACCCAACATTCATAAAAGTCACATTTATAAAAAATTAAGTAGAGGTGTCCATGAAGAAAAATCATCAGTATTTTAAAGAGACTAAATAAATTGAATGTCTTTCATTTACATCTAAAATGGATCACTCCTCCTATCAAACACAAAAAAAGTCAATCTGCCCTCCTTCATTACATTCCTTCAAGAAACTTAACATTTGATACTATTCTCAAATATTTGATTTTCTCACTAAATCTCCCCTGTGCAACCAACCACGGCCTTCCTCATCTACATTAAGCATATACCTTGTCTTGGGGGACGTTTGGGAAGTGAAAATTCTAGAATCCAGAAGTCTATCACTTCCACTACGTATTTAAGAATAAAACCAAGTCAGCTAAGGAAAGTCAATTTCTTCAATTACATGCCATTCGTCCTTGGAGAAAAGGCACTACTACAACACATTCGGGTACACCTGCTCCGAGAAGCTCTCCAAGTTTTTGGCAACAAGCAGTTTCTAGTTCACCTACCTGTGAAATCAGCTCCTCTGGAATGACTGATGCTGGAATCACTGGTTGTGGTTGACTCCCCAGCAGTCCAGACCCTCTGTCACGTCCTGTGCGTATAACTCTGGTCTGCCTTCGAGAGTCTCGAGCTCCAGCAGATGATCTACCAGAAGATCCTCCTCCACTTCCACCAACCCCTGAACTCCAGCGACTTCTAGAAGATTCAGATTATTTATTTTTTTAATATAGCACCATACTTTGGAGACTACTTCAAGAAATCTTTAGATTTATTATTAATAAAAATACTGCAGTTCGACTTCATAGACAAACACTATAAAAGTAACTCAGAACTAGAAAGAACAAGAACACCAGGAAACTGATAAAGTTCTGAAATATGCAGAAGAAATAATAAAACCAGGACTCCAACTGGAACTTGCACTCTTTCCTACTCATGTAGCTGCATGGATGTATACATACAGAAATACATAAAAGGATCAATTCCCAGATTTTCTAAAAGCAGTCGCAGAAGTGTAACATTTAACATTCATCTGTCAATTTCCTGCTATAAAAGCACACAAGCATCAACTTCACTGCCAGTGGCTCCGACAGAAGATCATTATACTTAGGTGGATCTTCTAAAGATTCTGATACTTGATTACATTAAGAAATTCCTTAAGATTACATTGGAAAAATCAAGTAATCTTCTCTACTGAGAAAGAAATCTTACACTAAATAGTTCACTGATCCTCATGTATAGTTTTCAAGAGAAATTCTACTTTTTACCTATTCCTATTGCAGAAATCAACATCAACTGTACATATTGCAAAAACGTGCCTGAACTGACTGAAGGGTTTCTTCGTTTCTAGGAATCAGTATCAAAGTAAGGCAACAAAAAGACAGTGATTTGTAAAAATAGACATCTCACCATCATTACAACTATCCACTAATAAATAATCATCACCACAGAACTGTGTCAATGCAATCTGCTCTGGATTGAAGACAATATAAGCTGCTGTCATGAAAGACACGACTCTAGTTTGTTCTTTGAGGTTAACTCAGCTTTATCTTGTAATAAACCTTTAAAGGATATTGGATATGGTGTTACTGCTACTTAATAATCTGTATCAGCAGAACCTTCCTCCTATCAACCACTTCAAGTCTCAAACTCCTTTCAAGAAAAACATTTAAAATCAGACACGAAAATAAACATATGTTCTCTGAATCAGTATCTAATAAATTTACATTAAAAGTCTATCATACGTAGCTATTAAAAGCTAATTAAGTAAGAATACTTGTCTTGCATTTTATGCCTTCAGTTGATTACTAACACCCTTTTTTAACTGGGTTTTCTTTTTCCTCCTGACAAAACCCTGCAACCAGAAGAATAACTCGAGTGTCTGCTTAAGACAAGGCACTGTTAGATACATCTACATTTTCATAATTCTAGCTGGCACAGACAATGACAACACAAGACAAAAAGCAATTCCATGATGTCTTTAGGAAAAGTCTTGTCTCATGGGTTAGAAAGAGAATTCTTAAAAAAAAAAAAAGATACTACCGAAAATAGAAAAAAAAGGAAAAAAAAAACAAAAAACACCAAAGAGGAATGTGACATTTTAAATAAAATGAGCCACTTAAACTGTTCTAAAGGTGGGAGGGTGGCTGAGACGAAAAGAACAGGGCTGAGGGGAAGTCAAATTCTACCTACAGTGCAACTCTCAATTCAACCCTCTGCAGGGAGGTGTGGGGTTAAAGAAAAGGTTCTGTATTAGGCATTAATACTTACTACAGATGCATTTTCTACTTTAAGTTATAAACTATCAGTGGCATCACTTAGACATCCAACAGTTAAAGCCATTTCTATTTGTGTAATAATTCAAATATTCCCTGTGTGTCCTAACTTTGTCCTGTTAAGGAGAATAAGGACACAGCCATTGCTATTAAAGCCAGCTAAATATAAAATAAATATTAAATAGAATAGAAATCTTTCATCTCATTTCTGTTCACCTACTAGTTTACCACATCTTTCCACAGTGCAGTAGCATGCTAGTAAATTTCCAAATCCAGTTACCTACTCTAACTGCTCCACAGTTTGAATGGTTTTAGATTTAATTTATTTAGATAATTATTCCCTCCATTTAACAGACTGGTTATGGTGCCTACTGCTATTCAATTAGTTCAGTGACTTTCAGCTACCTAGTTCTGAGACATTCAAGAGAAGACTTTAGGAACACTTCAGGGTTGGTCTCTAAGATTCAAACAATTTTAACACGTTATGCTTAGCTAAGAATAAGGGGGAAAAATGTGTTGCACGTCACACAGTAAGTTCTTAATCATGAAAATACTAGTTTGTCTTTAATGTTTAACACATGGATTTTTAGGTTCAGATGTGTAATGATTTCAGAAAAAATTTGGAATATTATGGGGATGGTTATTCTTCATGTAACTAAGTCTCAAATGAAATTAGTTTATTTGGTAATAAAAACCCAACAAATTTTCTGGGAATTCATGGAAAAGATGCAGTTTCTTCCTCTTAACAAACCATTCACATTCACAAACCACAGTTCTCCTTACTGCAGTTAGTAACCTCAGGAAGCAGCAGTTAAACATGTCTTACAAATACATGTAACAAAGAGATTACTGTCAGTATGGAATGAAAATTACCTTTCTATAAAAAGGGACACCATCAATTTTAAAGCTAATAACAAGAAAACTGCATCTATACAGTATATTTTGCATACAGTACAATTTTAAAGGTTCTGAGAAACAACCTTTTCCAAATGTTCCTCTTCTAGGAAGGTCCTATGTATAGGACTCTGGGTATCAAAACATCGCTGGTGACTTGGGGCAAGGGAATGAAAGGCACAAAACAATGGGGCACATAATGAAGGTTCTTCCTGAATAAATGCACTTATTTCACTTTATGCTTCTAGCCTATCATGGTTTAAATTGATAGTGTCCCTCTAAAAGACTGCTTTTCAAAATCAAGGAACTGAAAAAAACATTCAAAAGAAGACAACACAGCCTAAACCAAATTATTCTTCACACATACATGAACTCTCTGTATCCTGTGTGCTGAAGGGTCACTTAAATGTCTGTTATTTTAACCAAGTCAATCAAGTTATTTGTTTTTGTTATACCCTACCTACATAACTGCTGTGATTATACGTTCCCTTAGACATACTGCATACAACTTATATATGTGTATACACATATACTCAAATAAGGAACAAACAGATTGCAGCCTCAATCCTATCAAAACTTACCCAAGGGTGTTGCCTGCCAGTCTGCCCAGAGTTTCAGAACCAGACAGAAACCATGGGGAGTCACTAGTCCTGCCTGGCCTGGATGTCCTTCCTGCCCCTGAGCCACTGCTCAACTTTGAACTGAAAGTAAAAGATGGTAAATCAGTCACAAAACAATCCCAAATGGGTTAAGAACAAAACCTGGAATCCCAGGTTGAAATTCTCAGGGACTTAGTCTGGTAACATACCAGCTTAAGCAACACCCTTGGGGAATATTCCAAACTAATCTAACTGTATATGAGGAGGTACACTGGAAAAGAAAGTGGAAAGCATGCCTAGCAGACCTTTCGTACACCGGCAATCCATAATAGCACAGTTGCAAATACATATTAAGCTAATTAGTGATGTGAGTTAGCCACTGTGCTAAGTTTTCCATTAGTGTCTATGTAAAGGTTGTAATCAGCAGGTGTTCTATCCATAAACCTGAGCCTGAGTATGCTACTTCGATATTAAGTGGTTTAAATTCAAATGTGAACCATTAATTAGTCCTAATAAGGGGCACTTACCTGGACCAAGGACCAAAGGTCTAGAAAGTGAACCTTGCCAGATGGGACCACTTTCAGAGTGGATTCTACATTAAGCTTAACAATTTAACACAGCTTCTTTCTTAAGGATTATTTGTGGAGGAGTTTGTTTCTTGAAGTTAAAGAGAGCCTGTCACTTCTTTCAGAATCACATATAGTCTTTCTTCCTACACCAGTTTGTCAAGCTAGGCTGTTTGGCTGCATCACCAGAACCATTGTGTCTCTACTCAAAATATTCCAAAATCTACTTCAAAAACTAACAAATAAAAACAAAACCAGAAAAGCAGCCAAGCTGCTTATTGAATTAAAAAAATATCTTAGAAGAAAAGTATCTCTTACCCATCACTATTCTCGGGTTTACCCAATTCCAATCTGTCTGGCTGAACTGAAAAACCAATCCTGCAGACTCTACCATCCTGTATTTAGAACAAGAAAAGCAAGTGTTCAAAATGCAAACATAAGTCAAGTTTACAAAAAAAAATTAAAATGCAAGTCTTTGGCTACTGAAGAGTGTTAATCAATTTAATGTTAGAATAAGTAATTTTAACTGTATGGTTTCAAGCTTGTTATCTTAGAAGATTTCAGCAACTTACCTCCAGAAGAAATGCAGCGTGATTTGGTCCCACCACACACTGTTTAATAGTGGCCTGTTCCAATACATTCAAAGGCGGGTGGCTGAAAACAAAAAGTGAGAATTTATAGCATTTTAAAACTTTTGAAGTCTGAAAAAAACCCCAAAAAATCAAGTTGTGCATGGAAGAAAAAATGTGCAGTGGTGTTTACCAATATGAAAAACTTTCAAAAATTACTAAATGTGCATTAATTGAAGCACACAGCACACAAAATGCAGGAAAAAGATCTTAAAAGGGGATAGTTTTCATTTAATCTGATCAGCAATAAACAACAGGGCTTATACCTCATACTAAGAAGTCACTTTGTAATGAAGATTTTAATAATATAATTTATCATAACTGAGAACCTCTCATTTTCTTCCTGTGTTATCTGAACTGTGTTATCTGAAGCTTTTCTGGACTTCAGTATCAGTGGCATTGAGGATTTCTAAGGCTACATCATCTACAGTATAATCATCTGCTTCTCATGGCAGTTAGAGAAATTGTGCTTTCCTAAATGATCTACAGCAGCATGTGATATGCCTTACCTGTTTAAATTATATTTGTTCAGTTTCTCTGAAACTTCCCTTAATCTGAAAAAGAAAGAAATGAAGCTGTTATTTGATGACATACTCCACAATCCACAACATTCACTCACACAGCATATTTATGATGTTATGGGAATAACTTACTACCACATTTATTGACGTTTAATATAAATACTACTTGATGCTGGGGGTCTGTTTAAGAACTGGATGGTGTTCAGCTTCAAATCAGGTTTTTGTTTTGGAGGTTTTTTGCTCTGGAGTGTTACCCTTGCCACAGAACCAACATTTGCTTGCATTTTTGTGTGTTTTGCAAGTCACTATCAAAAACCACTACTCTTGCCTTGTTACAACCATTCACAACTTTGTGCACAAAATAAACATATGAAGCAATGACCATGAACTGTAGATATATTTGTATTTCCTTGTATAAGCTTGAATACAATATCCCAGAGGAGAAAGGATTATAATCTTCTAGGAAATCCAAGTATGTGGTATGTAAGAGCCAAAAATATGACAGTAAGGACCACAAAACAGAAAACACAAGGAAACAGATGTACAAAAACCAACAGCAAAAGGGACAAACAACAAATTCTGACTAGCAGAAGAAACAATTCAGAGAAACATCACTATTTATAGGGTTATGTAAAACATTACCTTTACTAAAGGTAAAGAATGTTTCCTAAAGTTCAAAAGATCAGAACAGAAGAAAGGGACAACCCATATACCACTCCTGCTTACAGGATACTGTGTCCAAAAGCAGAAAGCAACAGAGTAACTTCACTTCTAAGGTAATATCTAATGTACTTCATAAAGACCCTCTACGGGCAACAAAGACACTGGCATAGGATCGGGTAGGCACGTCAATTAAAGCTTGGGTTCTTCTTCCCAAAGGAGAGGAGCAATCTGAAAAAGCCCCTATAGAGCTTCCAATTATAGTCAGAGTATTTGCATTGTATTAAGACATATAACCAAGATTAATTCTGTAAAAAATTATGCAAGGTCTTCTGAATTAAGAAAAAAAAAAATCTCAGCTTTGGTACCATGTTCATCCTAGCATAAATCAGCAACACCTAACAAAAAGACAGGCACTCTGGCACAGTTTTTCTCTGTTTGAATCCATGTCTTTAAATCCTTCATTTCAGTTTCTACACACAGACTATGGACAACAGACTTCAGCTACTTGCAAACTCTGAGCATGAGAAAGAAAACAGTCTAGAGGTCCAAACAGTGAAATCTTAACATTATCAACAGTGTTTAACTCCAAAGTATTTGTCCTCGGGGGGACAAAAAAAAAGGAAAAAAATCTCTGTTTGAGAAACAAGGTATTTTATACTGATAGAAGTAACTCCCAAGCCCAAGAAGAAAGGAAAAGTGAAAAGAAGACCGCAGGAAGGAACTGAATGTGTTTAGAATTGCCTTTTGCTATCCAAGCCAAGCTGCCGGTTTGTAAGTAGGCGATTTCACACTCCCAATTTCTAGCCACAACTACTTCACACAGGCCAAGAGTACATTTGCAGATTAGGTTTCTGTGATGACAACCCACAAAAGCAGAAGAGAAAACAAAAACCTCCCATGCAATCTGTGCAAAAGGTACCCTACAAGAGTGAACTACTGTGGAGACTGTGGAAAGAACCCCAAGTTGAACAGTGTACACTCCACACCTTATCATACGATTTTATACAGCAAGCAGGTATTGCTGCATAACATCTGACAAGTTAAACATCCCTGAAGTTTCATGGGTTTATCACCAGTTTCCCACAGGAATCCTGAGCAGTTTCCCATTAACATTTCTCTCCTGGCAAGCATGAGGAATAATTACAGAATAGGAAAACCTACCTTTAAATTCATTACACTGCCTTTGAGAAAAGCTGACAGCAAAAAAAGTGGTGCTTTACTGGAGATGGTTACTAGATTAGTTTTGAGCAACATTTAAAGCTTCCTTATCTGAGCCTTGTGTCACAAGACCACACCACTACCAAAGAAATAGACATATTTAAATTTGAAAAAAATCATCACACTCCTTTTATATCTGTAAAAAAATGAATATTAAATAAATATGCTCAGAAAGCTAAGACTTGAATAATCAATGAAGCCATGAGTAACATCAATCTCAAGAGAGTAGGTCTATCCACAACAAGCACAGGCCAAAAGAGATCTAACATTGCTGTAAAGAGACTGCTGTCAATCTTCAAGAGGAGGGAGCAGAGAAAGATATAAGCAATGCTGAAAGACTAAACTCTTCTACAGAAAGAAAAAAAAAGAAAGTAAAAACTATCTCATGCCTCAACCATCTCACATGCAACTGCTGTAACAGCGAAATTAACAAGTACTGCACATAAATTTCTATACGTCCACAAGGAGTTGAATTTGATGCAAAACACCACTGGAGCTGTTCCTTGCTGGGCTGCTGGTTTCACCCCTACTCCTTTCCTTTCTTGTCCTGGCATCAGCATTCACATGAACACCAGTCACAAAACCAAACCAGCAGGAAAACAAGAACAAAGAGGAAAGATGTGTTTGTATACTCTGTATGGAGAATTTCTCTGTGCAAATAAAAACTTGAAATAATTTCCTACAGCAATCTAAGCCTTTCTACCTGCACAGTTGCAGGGTATTGTACCACTGACACTCTGAAGGGAAAAGCTTATTTACCACATTTCTGAAGGGAAAAGCTTATTTAAGATCAGGGTAATCTTAATAATACAGTGCAATAACTGCAAGTGATGGTGCTCTGGAGAAAGAGGTACATGCAGAGATTTAGTCAATTCTCACATTAAGGTCAACATTTTCACTAAGACCTTTCTGTGGTAAATGAAATTTCCAATATAAATGCCCTGACAGACTATGCTTTGAAAAGTTCTCATTAAAGGCAATTAAACTATTTCAAAGGATGAAGTTGGAAGTAACAAGTATTTTCATCACAAACATTTTTGGAAAAATGCACTAGCTTGGCAACACTTTTAGACAAAAAGTTTAGTGATTATGGCTCCTGTATCAAGACACACATTCTTTAAATATTATTACTAAAATTAATCCAAAAACAGTCATGAGGAAAACAAAGTCAGTTTGTCCAAGCCAAGTAGGAATTTCTTTAATTTCAAGTTTTGCAGCTCCAATTTTTAGCCTCTAGAAACCAATCAGAATAGAAGGGATCTATGCTCACACTAAGCAACCAAAAAAGGCTCTAGGTCAGGACTACCACAGCTCAGATTTCTGACATGGCACTTTTATTCAACACAAGACATTACTTTTCTCAAAGAAGATTTCTATTTCCAGACAAGTTTATCCCAGGACCCATCCTTCCACCACATCTTGCTTTTTAAAAGCAGGTTAGGCTCAAAAATGCAAAGGAGTTACAGAGAAACTCCATTTCAAAATACTGAGGGTAAGAGTTGCAGAGGAAGAAAAGGTAATTTTTTAAGAAACCAACCTAATAAACAAAATGTAAACCAACCAAACAAAAAACCACACAGGCACACACACAAAAAACAAACAAACAAACAAACAAACAAACAAACAAACAAACAAACAAACAAACAAACAAACAAACAAACAAACAAACAAACAAACAAACAAACAAACAAACAAACAAACAAACAAACAAACAAACAAACAAACAAACAAACAAACAAACAAACAAACAAACAAACAAACAAACAAACCACCCCAAAGCCAGCTTGATATGATGAACAACTTCAAGTAGGGAAATGAGAAATTAAGCTACTTCAGGCCTGGTAGATTTTTCTAATTGATCAGGTGTTTTTAAGACAACTTAATATGCCAATGAAGTCTATAAGTCAACAAACTTCTGAGACTTCCACACCAGAGCAGACAGAAGTATGCAAGTACTACTATAATGCTTTTCTAAGGGAAGGCTACTACTACTACTACTACTACTACTACTACTACTACTAAGAAGAACAAGCAGATACCCAAGGGGACACACCCATATGACACAATCCATTTAAGCACTGGAGAACAGTACTACATACCTAGCAACACATAAAAGGGAAATACAACCTTCATCCCTGTCCCTCAGTGGAGATCCTCAAGTGCTCTGAGCACAGCGAGCCAGACCCAAGGAAGCACCTGTGGCCAGTTTAGAGGTTTTGGCCCAGCAGAGCTGCACAGACTCCAGATCAAAGCCCTCTCACACCTGCCTGTCTTCAGTCACATGGAAATGAGCTCCTGTGCCTGTCTATCAGTGTAATGAAAACAGAGTCTCAGAAATGCAGAAAATGGACACCAATGAAAAGCTTAAGCAAATACATTATCTTTGTTTCCTAATCCCAGGGTAACTTCGATGCTAGATGCTGTCATTGATGTGAAGTTACACCCAGCTATCTTCCGTGCCACAATAGAGCACACAAAAGGATCCTGCCCCCAGCTGCTGTCAAGGAGGCAGCCTTCCACAGCTACACCTTTCTCCTACTGGAATAAATGAAGATTTAGAGTGTGCTTTAAGTCATTCTGGGTAGAAAGGGGGAAGAATCTATAAAATCAAATGCTAAACTATCACACAAAAGCAGGCAATAAGTTTTCTGTAGAAAATAAAGTAATGTACGTAAGAAAAAAAAAAAAAAATCCCAAGCACAAGTACAAAATGACAGGCTCCAAGGTAACCAACACTACTCAGCAGGGTAGTGGGATAGTGTGTTTAGACTATAATACACAGATCACTGAAATGAACTAGATGGCAAAGAAACCCATTGCTCTACTCAGTCAGTAATCAGGGGAACCATGGCTTACACTCTGTCCTCTCCACATTTCAGGAATTATAAATTAGGACTATTTGGTTATTATGTACTAAACAAACACCTACTGCCCAGGAAATCCCCAAGCTACAAATTCTTAGAAGTTGGAAAAGCATCACTGTATGTTTGCCCTTCTCTAACACAGTTCTCCTGTCAATCTAGCACTGGTCTCTGCCACAAACAGGAGGAAAAGAAGATGGACTTCTTGTCTGACTTGAACAGCTGTTCTTGTATTTCACGGTATCAGCCAGCACAGGTTTACAGAACATGGCTCTCAAACTTTATTCCCTATTTTGCAGGATTGTCAGTTTGGTTGATAAAGGTAGTTCTAACCACTTAGTAGTTCTCTCTGGAACACACTGTGCTGAATCTGTAATCTGCAGTAGTATGCTAATATGGCAAACATCAAACAAATTAATGTCCTGAAAACAGCTTTCTGCAATGTCACTGAAAAGTCTTCAGGTGATACAGTGATTGCAGAATGAAAATTCTCTAACAGTGGACCATTACTGTTTAATGATATAACAACACTGATGTAGATAATGACCTAAAGTGACTATAAGCCCACAAGAAGTTTAAACCATGACAAGAAAAATTAGCAAAAATAGGACAGTACCAACAACATCAGAAGGTTAAAGACAGATAAACATCCATAACTAATATTCAGAGTTAAATACACACTGCAGAGGCAGATAAAATTACTTACCCATTTTCTTCCCCTTACAGAGAATTTAAGCATGTATTTTATTTCTAGTTTTAATAAAAAAAGGCAGATTTCATATTACTGTATAGAAGAACAACGGGAGAGCATTGTATATTGCCTAGCAAGGCTTTTAGTGCTGTGTTCCACAAAACCCTCACAGAGAAGCTGTTGATGTTCAGGCTGGATGAGCAGACAGTGAGGTGAACCAAAAACTGTCTGAACATCTGGGTCCAGAGGGCGGTGATTAGCGTCACGAGGTGTGGCTGGAGGCCAGTGACAGGCTGTGTGCCCTACAGGTCAATACTGGTCCAGTCCTGCTCAGCACCCTCACTAACAATCCAGATGACAGGGCAGTGGGTACCCTCGGCAGTCTGCTGACACCGCACTGCAAGGACTGCTGGACACGCCGGAGGTCACGCTGCCATCCAGAGCACAGCAACCTCATGACCACCAAGGGGAGGCAAGGCACAAATCCCTGCACCTGGGGAGGAACAACCCACATGCAAAAGAACAACCACGTGCAGAGACTGTCCAACTGAAGAACAGCATGGCAGAAAAGGACCTGGAAATGCTGGTGGCCACCAGGCTGAACACGAGCAAACATGCCTTGCAGCAAAGAAGGCAAATGGCATTCTGGCTGCAATAGAGAGAGTGCTGCCAGCATGCTGGGGCAGACAATCCTTCTCTTTATTCAGCACTCATGAGACCACATCTGGAGTTCTGGGCTCCCCACTACAAGAGAGACATGAACATACTGGACAGTCTAGCAAAGGGACACAGAAATGATTAAGGGACTAGAGCATCTCTCACAAGAGGAGAGGCTGAGAGAGTTGGGACTTCAGCCTAAGGAAGAGAAAGCTCTGGGGGGGATCTTATCAACATATATGAACACCTAATGCAAAGGCAGTAAAGGGGACAGAGCCAGGCTCTTTCCAGTGGCACCCAGTGACTGGACCAGAGGCAGCAGACACATCCCAAAACACAGGAGGTTCTGTCTGAACATCAGGAAACACTTTCTTTGCTGTGAGGGTGATCAATTGTTCACACAGGGTGCCCAGGGAGGTTGTAGAGTCTCAACCCTTGGGAGTTATTGAAAAGCCATCTGAACACAGTCCTGGGCAACCAGCTGTAGATATCCCTGCCTGGGAATGGGACCAGATGATATCCAGAGTTCCCTTCCAACCTCAGCCACTCTGCAAGTGATATCGAGGACTTAATGCTTTCAGGATGTGATCTCCACACATTTGAGGTGAAGGCACAGCAGCAAAAGGAGGGGACTTGCCATTGAAAAACCAGGAGGTCATGTTTTGCTATACAGAATCCCCCTAAGGTCAGTGGCACGGGAAAAAAGTTACACCAATGAGTCAGGAAAGTGTCAGAGTTACACACTCAGTAAAAAGATTCAGCTGAAAGTACTCTGTTTCTTTAGCAGGAACAGCAAGACCAGGGGCAGACACCTGTAGAATTTGTGAAAGGCCTCTAACTAGCAATGAATTTTTAAGATGGGCGACTGGTTCCTCTAGCTCAGAATCTACTTACACCCTTTCTTCACATTTAAGTGACACTGAAAACATCTCCCTCTGAATTAAAAAAAAAGAAAAAGAAAAAAAAAAACAACAGAACAATAACCCTACACCGCAGTGCAGAGGATGGCCATAGCCTAACCAAGAGGAATACAAACAAAGTCAATCATGCTTTTTAAATAAGCAAACACCATAAGCTATGAAACAGCATGGCCCCTTTTCTGAAAAAAAGTTGTAGTTAACAGTCTGAATACGAACAGGAAGAAATCACAAATGGTATGATCCTGACAGGACTGCCACAAAGCAGTTACAGCACTCCTACAAGCTATTTAGCATATTATCTAGAGGATTTAGTAGTGAAGTAGATCTACAGCTACAAGTTGCCTAAACACCTAGTGTTGTTTCTGGGGGAAAAAAAAGAAAGGAGAACTACAGGAGAAGGAGTCAGCCTCAATCTGAGGCCCTTCTATGGTAGTACATTTCCAAAAGTATAGTTTGCAAATCCAGACAGAAATCTGTTCTCTGGTGCAGAATGCATCAAACCATCATCTTGTGGTCCCACATTCTGTCCAACTGCACAAAGTCCTTGCAGCTGTTTTGTTTAACATTTAGCAGAAGGCTATTTCTTTAGCCAGAACACCACAACAGCTAAACTGGACCAACCAACTCAGCTGGATGAGTTCTGAATCTTAAAACAATTAAGGCTGTAAGTTATTTAACTATCCATCGTTTTAGGAGGTATATCCTCTTGTGATAATAAAACACAAATAATGGGAATTTAGAACCCCATGGTTCTAAATCCAAGGATACTTGAAAAATACACATGTGATAATAGCATGAGCCAGTGTTACTACACTGAACAACAAACAAATGCTAGCTATCAAAATACAGCTAGGAAGCTGTACACTTGTTTAACTAGAATGAGTGAAAATTAAAAGATCCCATTCAGGCAAAGAAGGGAAAAAATCCTCCTTTTGCAGTCAGAACATTGCTGTAACGAGTCCATTAAAAAAAAATGCTATCAAAATAAAAATCCAGTCACTGAAAATCATAGAACCTTTTTGTGTCCCATTGTGATAAGATTGTTAATGCTCCTTCAGGAGTTAATTACAAGCCACCAGGGAGGCTGTGAATTTATCAGCATACCATCTTAAAGTCTGGAGAGCCAGGTTCTGGGCCCAGCTGAGGCTACTGCAGGAACCCAAATCTTCTCTTCACCATTTTCCTTTGCTCTAAGCTTTTGGGAGCTGTGATCACTTTGTGCAAAATTGGAAAATGGCCTTTGATTAGAGCATTCAGATGCTATAAAAATATTTTTAAAAGTAAGAACTGTCACATTATTAAAAACTTTGTGTCTTGACTAGAGAAAAGCAACAGCATGTTTTGTACAAGTGATTTTATTAAAAACAAAGCACAAACAAGAACTGAATTCTAATTGCTTTGCTATAAAGTCCAATGACCTTATTCTCATTCTGAATTAGTTTTAGCAACAGGGAAAGATCACTTAGCATGTCCAGTCCTTTACTTGCCAATTCCTCCAATTCCAAGCCTTGAAGTATTCAACAAAAATGCTTACATCACAGTGTAATCTGCATGTCACTTTTTCAAACTTGATAAAAACGGCCTTTTAAATACCAGACCTCCTCCTCACACTGCTCTGTCTTCCACTAAAAACACATCTTCAAAACCTTTCTCTCAGACGCTGCATCTTTGATTTAGATAGGAATGGACTGAGGCCTGGAATAAAGAGCAGAGAGCGAGCACCAGGCCAGAAAAACAAGCAGCCAAATCGCTCTGTCTGATGCACAGTGCAGGCAAAATAACTCAAAAGAAACTCCAGCTTCTGAGGTGCACAGCTCAACCCAAGACTTTTTTGCACTGCCAGAAAAAAGATTCTGTTTTCCATCTGCCTGCACTCCAGCCATGAAACTGCAGATGCTTCCCTCAAGTGTACCCAGTGCTCTGGTTCCCCTGGAAGAACTCCTGGAGCAGCACACTGAGTACCTCCTTCTTCCTATTTTGCCTAGGGCCATAATATTTCAGGTAACAATCTTGCCAGATACAGATTCTGCACCACAAGACAAAAAACCAAACTTTGGCCATTCCAAAAAACCAGCCTGTTATTCCCCAGGCTTCCCATGAGGAGCAGGGCACTCCTTGCCAGATTACCTTCTGCCTACCCAATCTGCCCCACAATGCCAAGATACTATGATCTCTATCATTTGAAGATTTAATTAAGTACCTTTAAATTACTGCTCTAGAGACAGATACATTTTGTCAAAGTCAGTGAACTGTGTATACAATGACTTTAAAAAACAGAAAATGAGAAAACAAAAACTGCTGTTAACAACATACTGTAGCTAAAGCCCAAGAAAAAGAGTTCCAACAATCTAAGAAAGATCTTCATTAAAGATCAGACAACAATAACTCAATTATACTAAAAAATGTTGAATGGATTAAAAGCCATAAATTCTCTTTAGAAAAATATATCTTGATATTTACTAGAGAGGAAAAAAAAAGCAGCTCTGACCATTTTCAGGCTAGATAGAGAACAGCAAAAATTCCATACCATAAATGAAAGAATAAATACAGAGACATATTTAACAAAATTAATTCTGCAAAATGAACAAGAAATCAAAATGATACCACCCTTACTGAAGGAAGTGACAGATCCCAATGGCTTCAAAAAACAACAGAGTAAGGTGTACATTCAACTTTATTCACACAGCCAAATATTTATTCTCCAGTTAAGTTTTTGGAAAAACACTGTAGCACAAACATTTGCCTATATTATGTTAAGCCAATGTCAGACTCCACACTGACATCTACATAGAGAAATTACAATTTTTAGTAGAATCCAGAGATCCCAATCAAGATCCATCTCACTATCAGGACTCCCTACATATATAGAAGATATCCATCCCAAAGGTGAGAAACATAAAAGGTTAAGGAAACATAACAGATAATAGAGAATGAAGCATAGTGAAAGACCATAAGCAAATTTTTTGTATGCTCCTTTTATCACAGGTTTGGACTAAACTAATCAACAACTACTTCTATAGTGCATAGAAAAAAAAAAGACAAAATTAGCATCCAGCTTAACTAGAGATGATGGCAAACAGGCTGCAGAAAGTAACACCAGCAAGACCTGGGTACAGAGCAGTTTCTTTCTGGGCTATCTTCTAATGAATAGGCAAACTACAGCTGCATGGTTATAATCACCCTCAGCTATCTGAGATATTTTGAACTGATTCATCTGACAAACCAAAAACACTCTCTCGTATGTGGATTGTTTTCCAGGCTTTTTTTTTTTTTTCTGAAGGCAAATTTCGTAAGATTGCTGAAGTCTCCAGCAGCCTTGTTACCTTCATCTGCTGAGTTACACTAATGCTGTCACAAATTAAACTGGCAAACCTCATGGCTGGCAATAGAACAACCATGATAGCAAGAAATCCCAATACAGCTAATGTCCAAAACAGTACTAATCATGGAAATGTTTTCAAAGTTTTTTTTATTCTGCACTCTTAATGTGCACCAGAATGTAAAAACTAAATCAGAAAGATGAAACCAAAATATCTTTGGGCATCTTTTGTGATAAAAGGCAGTAACCAGTTTAATGATGAAAAGCTGTCCGAAACATTACAAAAAATACACATTTCCTCTCCACTGCAGATGTAAGCAATTTGAGAAATCAACTCAACAGCAACTGGCTTGGAATTACAAAAATAAGCAAATAAGACAAATCATAAAATGTTACACTAAAAATAATTTTTAGAAATGCAACAAAATCAAGTTGGGATGTTAAATATTCACTGTACCAACATGGATTGCTACTGTAAAACACATTGCACTTCAAAGTGCAGCAGCCAGGATTTGCTGAAAGACTGTGTGAAGCATATTTAGTATGAGAAATCTGCCTGACAAGTGCTGGGTGTAGCAGTGAGACTTGTGAGGTGAAGACAAAATTTTTCAAAGACAGCAAATTTAATGGTTGCATCACACCTCACCTGGAACCAAACTGGCAGTTTTATGTAAATGCAGATGACCAGTGCTCCCACCTTAAACCTTTCTATTGAGGTTTACAGTACGTTTCAACAGTTTAGAATTGTCACATTTCATATCTTTGTATCAGTGAGTACGTGTTCTCTCTCATATAGAACAAGAAAGTTCTTTAAACTGAAGCAAAATACTAATTTCCCTGGAGGGGAACAGTAAGAGAAAAAGAAGCAATGTTGGCATTTTTTAAGCACAGGAAGACTTTTAGAAATAGAGCACAGAGTTTATTGTCAAAATAGTTCTATGCCACAAAGAGCAAATAAGACCTGAAGATGGGGTAATTATTCCTGTAGTGGAGTAACTCATGCTGTGTCATCCTCACTTAAATTGTCAGGCTTAAGGTTTTGAACAAAATACATGTGTGCACCATGAAAATTAGATGTGTGCATTTATTTCAACATCTTTTTTCCCCAAATTGTTCCTCTCCATTTAAAATCCTCCAACTACTGCAACCAGGCCTTGCCTTCACGTTTTCTCTGGGACACATACAGATGCCAACTAAGTGCAGTCTCCTACATGGAGTTGTTTCTAAGAGCCAAATCCTTAGTGGACTTCAATGAATTCAAGCTTTAAAAAAATGTCTGTACAACTGAAAACACAAGTAACTTTTTGTATATGTTTTTTTCCTGAATAAATGGCTGTTGATGCAGAGAAAGACAAACCAGCAGCTTTTACACTAAGCATTTTGGAAATTTAACTGTAAATTAGATTCCTGCTAGTGTAATCACTAAAATAAAACACCTTGAACACCCTTTCTCTTCTTTATATAAGTTTCAAATACATAATACCGCCTATTTAAGTCACAAATGATTAACTGTGCCACAACTGTGAAAAGGCAGCTACAACACACTGCAGTTTGCCAAGATTAGGTACATCCTTGGTTGTTTTTCCTCAAGTGTCAAGTCAATTTTCAGGCAAATATAATTGTGTACTAAACAGCTTCTACTTTAGATAGTTTAAGAAAGAAAGTGTCATACCCTTCACATTATTTTATGATTTAATCACAAATTCGACAAAAATCCTACATGGCAATCAGAATATTTCATATATGCTTAACCAAAAATTACCTCAAATATATGTTATTGTTTAGTTTTTAATTTATACATATATTTAGCACATAAATGTTGAATGACACCTTACTGTTGTTAGAATTTAAAATGTTGTTTTCTGACAGCTCTGACTTGCAGTGCCAACCTTAAAATACAACTACTGATATCTTAGTCCATTAGTCTTATTTTATCATTGGTCCAAAAAATATGCTCAGACCTTATATATGATCGGAGAAGGAAAAAGGAAGCAACATTTGTGCCCCAATTACTATTTTACTAAATTCCTTGTGACAGGTCACAACTACTCTCAGCCCAGATCACATTCACAGTACAGTTTCACATTACAGTAGCCAAAATAAACTCGCTGCTTTCAAAATGGAAGGAACTCAACCCTGCTTCCTCTTCCCTGTTCTTCACTACCAACTCTTCCTCCTGCAGCACTTTTCAAAATATTCTGGTGTGCACCCAACAAGGAGATAAACCAGTTCAACTTCCTAATGCACTAAATGGTATTTACGTCACTTTACCAGGGCTATCTTTATATCATTTTAGCAAATGAAGTCAGTTTCCTATGGGATCAGAAACTTACAGTTAGTGCAACACAAGAGGCGGGCAAAACAAGCCTCCGCCTTCAGAAGAGAGCAATTAGTTTGACTTACAACATCTCAGGAAAGTTTCAGCAAGAACATTCACAGACAATTACATACGTACTCTCTAAAAAGCAGCATCTGGGGTGTAGCAAGCAGTTGTAACCAGAAGAGGACCCTGGAGGAGCAAAGTCCAAAAAGGCCTGAAGTACCGGCCTATGTATAAGCAACCGTCCACATTCAACCAGACATGAACCAACACCGAGTAAATTCTCGCACTTAACTTCCCAAAGTATTGTTCTGAAGTAACAATACTAAGTAAAATCAAATCTTAATGCAGTGCTGCATGTATGAACTCTAAAACAGTCTATATTACCATAGTGGTGGTGCAAACCTTTTGAGGAAGCCAAACAATTTTATTTTTAAAAAAGTGTTTCCAACTAAGAGGAGGAGGAGGATGATGCTGATGATGATGCTGATGTCATGACAGCCATACCACTCCCTCCCTCTCTTCTGAAAGAGATCAATCTAAATTTGGCTCTGTTTCCAAGAAATTAATCCTAAACCCAAGTTCAACACTTCGCCCATTACTAAAGTTTATTAAGCAGCTGTAACTCAGGGAATTCAAATACTACATCAGTTATGGCTCCACAGTAATTAAACCATCTCTTCTTGTTTGAGGCAGGCTACCTGCACTTTTGCTAAAGTAGATTAGGAACAGTTTAAAGCACACCAAAATAAATCTTGAGCTAAAAGAAGTACTGTATTATCTGCACACAACTTGCAGAGTCTCTATTTCAGAACGCATCAGTCAATCCCTTCTTTTCCCCCACGTGGGGCAGCAATGCAGATCACACAGAAGCAACAGCTGAGAAGTTCCTGCTGTGCTTGGGCTGCCTTCCTCTGCACAGGAGGCCAGGTACCCTCCCAGCCCAGCACGCCTGGGGACACAGCAGAGGGGGTTCAGGGCTTGCATTATCACCTCAGCACCAACACTTGCGTGAGCAGCTCTCTCTCCCTCTCTGTGCAAGGCTGCTGCACACGTGTGGGGCCAAGACACCAGCTCCACATCCCTGCTGTCTCCCTGCACAGCCACACCACACCCTAGGCCAGCTCCTTCCAGCAACATCTGCTTGAGATTTTTAACAGATTTGCTCATCAGTAAATGCAAGGGGGGTGGCGTTTGCCAGAGCAGCAGCCACATGTGCACTGATCACTTGCACAGGACCTTAAAATGATGTGCAGATTTAAAAGGTATGTTCCTGCTAGGTATTTTTTTCCACACAAACTGATTATCAGAGAGTGCTTACAATGCAGGCAATGCAAAGTACACAGCTTAAATTTTCAGTTCAGGCACGGCCTAAAGTAAGTAACATTCAAATAACAGAGACAGGCACTGAATGTATTATTAAGGGAAAACAAAGTCACATAAAGAACGAGATCATCCTTTCTTCCCCCAAAGCTGACTCTACATACAGACTCACTGAAGCTTCAAATTAACTTTTCTCAGGTGTGCTACTGGTTGCAAAGACGTTACTGCCAGAAAACTTACAACGTGACACTTCTGAACACTCATATTCAGAATACCCTCTATTTAACCAAATTCATTATGTCTAATCCTCAGGAGGAGAGAAAGGACCACATTAACATTGTGTCAATGACCACTTCAAAAATTACATCTTACTCTATGCTAGGACTTAAATGGTTTAGCTGACAAGAATTTTCTTAGTACAAGGTAAAAACAAAGTCAAAGCTTTAAGATGAATCCTGCCCCTGAAGGTTAGTTCATGTATGGAAAGCCATTTATGTGAGGTGAAAGACTCCCCTTCTCCTTCCACTGAGCAGCAAGTTAAACTGCTCCTGTGAGGTTTCATAACAGCCAAGAAAAGGCCATTTGTCATGGTTACACCCACTTGCTAACCCAACATGAAATTAAGAAATATACTAAAAATTGACTAAGATTAACTTATCTATGAAACTGTGTCAAACTTCCTTCACAGAGCACAAAGTCTCCAACCCTGAAAGAGGTGAATAATCGACAAAATATACCTAACACCCACTGCAACAGAACCTCTTTTTCAAATATTAAAGCCATTAATTATTTACATCCCAAATACTCTACGGAGTTGTTTCTCAAACTGCAGGCCATACCGAATTTTTCTCCCATTCAACTCCTCATATTCAGTTTGCAGAGAACAAATTATTTGGGGGAAAAAATTCCAAGTTACCTATCTTGCTTAATAAACTTACCAGAAAAACTTCAATTACCCCAGATCATCCTGAACAAAAGCTTAGCCTAGCATCCATTTCAAAAGATGAATCCTAGTACAAATACAAAATTAAGCATAACCTTGTCTTCTGTGAACTCTCTTCAGTGTCACCACATCCCAGACATCTGAGTGAAGAAGTCAACAATTTCAGTTTATTTGAGAGAGGACTAATAAATTACCATCAAGGTACAGTATTAACCTACATTTTCAAAAATACTAGTTAAGAAGTATTTTCAGATGATGAGTAGATGCTCAGGAGTTCTCTGATTATTTGTGGTTCTACAGTTACTTTCTCCTCTTTTTTTTTGAAGTGTTTTACCATTCTCACAGTTGCTGCATGAGTAAGTGGGAAAACAAATTACACAGAAAACCTAAGAAGAACTGCAGAACAGAATGACAGAAAAAGCATCAAACCAAATTGGAAAAAACTACTTCCTCACATTTTGTCAACTACTTAAAAGCAGAGCAACACTCCAGGAGAAGGCTGCTTTCTGAAAACACTGCCTTCACACATCTACACTGATTATTAAGTATACTGTATCACACACTTGATTACAAAAATTCAACAGTGCCCTGTATCCTGAACACACAGGCACTGCCCCGACAAATGCCCTGTGTTTTAAGTGATTATTCCTTAGATGCAGAACACAAATCCATTACTGAAAGCACACAATGCAGAATTATGATCCCAAAATCTGATTTCGAGAAACAACTATCATTTGGAACACAGACAGAAAAAACCTCTGACCACTGGCTGCAGCACAGACTCAAAAAAGCCTATAAAGTGAGAGAGGAAAGAAACATCACAGAGATCCAAGATGTTCCAAGATCCTATTGGAATCTATTAGCATGTGTATGAGAATTTATTAAGCTCCCTAGATCCTGATCTACATTGACAGAATAGTAATAAGCAGCAATGCTACTGATAAAACTGAACTGGCATTTCCAGCACATATGTGTGTGCCTCAACCCTATTTATGAATCATTCTGATTTCACTGCATTACAAGTTCTGATACACAGCCAGTGCACTTTTAGTAAAATTACATTTATGAAGTGGAAATTTCTGACTTGCAGCTCAGATCAAAGAGTCACTTGATTTCTCAGAATAGTCACTACTTAACAGCACTTCTGCAGTTTTCTCTATATATTAATTACCACAAATTTCGAAGCTTCCTGTATCAAATAGTAGTTGTAAGAGCTGCTGCTGTGGTAAGAAGGAAAATAAATTTTTAAAAAATGAGAAAGCATTATGAAGACTGAAAGGGACTCTTATTTTATATCAATATGTCAACAGAACAGGTAACATTAAAGAAAAAAACAGATGAGCTCTCTCACTTGGAGCAAAGTGTGATAATTACATGCTAAATGTTTTCTAAGGGCCTATCAACATAAAAAGAAAAAACCAAAAACCCACTGGGGTCCTTTCAAGTTCAAAGCCCTAGATCTTACTCCAGACCAAAACAGTACAAGCAGTAGGTGAAAAAACTCCTAGCACAGCACTGTCTCTCAGTTTGTCGCTCTGAAGGAAGATGGTCTATGCCAAATGTGAATGCAGTACCTATGGAGAAAGCAAATCAGTCCTGCAGGAATGGCTAGGCCTCCTAGGAAGCAGGATCCTGTAAAATGTATTATCAGGCTAAGGGAAAAAAACACACTCCACACTAACACACTTCAGGTTTTGGACCTGTATTTTCCTTTCCCTGTGTAACCATATAGATTATGGAGTCAGGCAGAAATTCTATCTTTAAAATTATCTATTTTCCTCATCAAACACTCTCAAACCTCACCTGCTTTAAGAGGCATCTCAGCAAAGACTGGTCTAGAAAAAGTGACCTAACAACAAACTGTGAAGTGAACTGGACCCTGACCTACTCTGAAACCTGGTAGGATCAACACCAGGAAAGTAAAACCAAGAGCTCATGCTTTTTAAGACTTACGAGTATTTCAGTATCGTTTAGGATCATTAAATAACATTTATCTTCAGTGTAAAAAGACTTTAGGTTTCTATCCAGTGATGATTAAAGACCACGATTTATCCACGCACAGATTTGTGAGAAATTAAAGATGAAGTTACAGGTTTTTAAGAAATCCTATATAAAACAACAGAAGTAAAATCTGCAAGCTATCACACGTACCATTAGCAATTGCTACAGAAGAAATATTTGACAGCCACACAGAGCTGTCAAATACACGTCAAGCAGTGAAGAAAATTTGGTTCACGGATTCATTTTCTCCCAAGCACTCCAGTTTCTCCCCAGCCTGCAATTTCTCTCCCCCAATCCTACACAAAGTTAGCTGCGTGGTTTCCAGGCTGGCAGCTGTCACCCCGCTCTCAGCCAAGCCGCACACCACCAGCGATTCGGAGATCGGGCCTCCTTTTGTATCCGCCACCCGGTGCGCGAGCAGGGGAAGGCAGCGCACACCGGCGCTGCGTGTGACAGCGCTGCCGCCTTTATCCGCGCTCCCGTCATTCTCTCACTCACCGCGATCCCCACCCGCATTGTCTGCCTCGCTCCATCCCTGACTAACGCGGACACGTTCTCGCTCCTCCGCCGGGGATCCCCGGGATCCCCCTTCCCCGGCCCGGGATCCCCGGGAACCCCCTTCCCCGGCCGGACGCCGGCGTTTCCCCGGCCGGCCGGAGCCCCCGCCGGGCCCGCGGCGGAGGTCGCGGGCCCGCA
>VZRX01014347.1:161602-211319 GCA_013398075.1 Notiomystis cincta
CTCCCCCTGAGGCGCGGGGCGGCAGCGGGGCCGCTCCCCCTTGGCCGCGGCCGCCCCGGGGAGGAAGCGGGGCAGTGGGTGGGTGTGTGAGGCCTCAGCGCGCTGATCCCCAGCGCTGCCCGGTTGGAGGACAGGGATTTCCCCCGGTGCCCGCAGGTGCCTCACACCCAGCGTCCGTCGGCCCCCGCTCTCCGCGGCCGGTGCTGGCTCTGTCTGCTTGCGTTTCTTGTTGCATTTCTAGTCCTCCCTGCAGAAGCCGGGATTTGTCACGATTTTTCAGGGAGTTTCACAGAATCATTAGGGCTGGAAGGGGCCTCTGGAGATCAGCCAGTCCAACCCCCCTGCCAGGGCAGGGTCACCTGGAGCAGGTGGCACAGGAATGTTCCAGAGAGGGGGAGACGTCCCTGGGCCGCCTGTTCAGAGCTTTGCCACTCTCAGGGTAAAGCAGCTCTTCTTATGTTGAGGCGGAACTTTCGTTTCAGTTGATGGCCTTTAGTCCTCGTCCTGTCCCTGGGCACCAGCAAAGAGAGTCTGGCACCATCCTCTTGACACATTCCTTTAAGATATTTATATCTGCTCTCCAGACTAACCACTAGGCTGGTGGTATAGCAGAATAAAAAGCCGGTGCCGCTGGCCTTGCATGCCTTCCCTCTGGACGGGGTTTAACCGAACTGTTCCAAGAGATTACACCTTGCCAATGGAGCTGTTTTTAACAAATTAACATCTCAATGTACCGAAGGTTGAATAGCAAAGTCAATAAAACAGCCATTTGTTTCTATAGAAACTAAACACCTTAGCACGGATTGTACCAAGCTTTGATTTTGGTGATTTTTTTTTTTTTTAACAGGAATTAGCTGCTTTTGCAGCCTGCTCTTGCATATTTTCAGGAAATCAGAAATTTGGAAAACTGACTTGGAATTTTTTAACATGTGAGGGATGATGGTAATCACATGATAATGATACCAAAAAACCTCTAAAACCTAGTTCAGTGAGTTAGAATTAATTTCTGAGTCTGTATAATCATAAGCCCTAAAAACCTGAGTTTGTTCCCCCACTTTCAGACCATAAGGAACTTCGTATCTTCCCATCTTCCACTCCCCTTTCTTCCTAGGCTCTTTCTCCAGTGCAGCTGAAAGGAGCTAATCCAAAAATTGGCTGATGCAGCTGCTTGCTGCCCAAAGATTTGGGGAGTTTGTGACTGTTTTTTCCCAACTATCATTAACGTGAGGAAATGTCATAGAGAGAAGAAATACTCAATTGATGCATTCCAGATTTCTTATTCTCAGATGAAGTTTCCCCATATGTTCTGTTCTCAAGTGGCAGAGATACTCAAATGCTTTCAAGAATACAAATAAGTAATTTAGCTTCTCCTGGGAGGAAAATAGTTTCTGGAAATCTACAAGGCATGGAATAGGGCTCATCTAGTTTGGTATTACAGTAGCTGTCCTGCTTTTAAAAACCAGTAGGTCCATGTTTAGCTTTTTTACTTTCTTCTCCTCTTAGGACAGAGCTTAGAGTTTGTGGATTATTTAGTTCTTTGTTTGATTGCACCTAAGTTTGTTAGGTTTTTTCCTGCCTTTTTCAGTCTTTATGCTTTCCCTGAAAATAGGGTGTTTATCACAGTGAGAGGTTCTCATGAACTGTGTTGACCTCAATTATTTTATCAGAATCACTTGTGTGTTTTGATAACCACCTGAAAAGCCTTGCTTCTCAATTTGATTTTTTTTTTCCCAGACAAAAAAATTAATATTACCCTTTGGCAGTCATTCCTCTTTTCCATTGAACAGTAGGGTCATGTGAATTCCTGCAGAGCCCTTGTGAATGCTGTCAGGAATTTTGGGTAGGTTTTGGGAAGTTCCAGATATTTGTTTGATTTTCTGTTCTCCAAAGCATTTACATTTCCAAATGCTGTGACTTGTTCATTGGAATTCTCTAAGGGGTTGGCATAAGGAAGAGATTTTCATTACTCCTTCTTCCACCATTAAGACACAGCCTTTAAAAGTTAATGGGTTCTGGAAACCTGCTAGATACAGGAAAGGAGCTGGGAAAGCCCTAAGGGGGTGCACATCTGTTGGGCCTCAGCAGTCTGCTGCTGGCCATTTCCAAGCAGTCCTTTCCTGTAGCTTTATTTACATTGTGTCTAAACACCGGGTTTAGCCATTGCTCGTGCCTTTGCCAATGCAAACACTCAGCATGAGCAAAAAAGAAAAAAAAATTAAAATTTATTCCACTGGAACTTGTATTCAGAGCCAGAATAAACTTGAGTAGTGCAAATGTCAGCTCTTGTTCACACGAAGAGTTTACCCTGCTGTCTAAAATGGCAACTAGGCATAGGTGAGAGGACACAGAGCCAAGTGCTCAACTGACAATGTTAGTCTGGCACGAGTTTGGAATATGAAGGAAGTTCCAGCTCAGGGATGTGAGGCTGCACCTTATTGGTTTGACTTTTGCATTACCAGGAAGTGGCAAGCATTGAATGTCTGCCTTGGGCACTGATGCAGTTCTTGGAAGATAATTATGGGGGTTACAGTTGATGGCCCTTTGATTATCTGAATTTGATTTCAAATAGAATTGCTTTCTGGTTGCAGAACTACTCATTCTTACAACCTGTGTGTTTTAGAACTTCAAAATAGAAGATTTTTCCAAAGTTCTCTCAATTGCCCCAGTCTGTTGGATGTGAGCATCCAATACTGAAATGGTATTTAAAAATTCATATTTACCAAGTCATGAAAAAAAACCCTTAAGAACCAAACCAGATTTTTTTTCTTTACAAAATGTATCTTTAAGACAACATCTTGGCCTAAGAAGTTTGGCTCCCTACTTTGTGCAGCCTCTCTGTGTGTAAATAGTGTTATTTTCAGATCTACAGGTAAAGCAGCAGCTTCGTTATAAAGGTGCAGCTATAAATACACCAACACTCAACCAGCAGAACAAGTTTCTTGCTGGTATATTTTCTGTGGAAGAGTTTTGTCAACTTGGAAATACTATACAAAATAACTCCTGTGGGATCGCTGCTGTCATGTCTGAAATTCAGTTTTGATGAGAGTCAGCACTTCCTGTAGTTTTAGACTGGTAGAAGCACATAGTTTGGCAAGGATCTCTGGAGGTCATCTTATCCAGCCTCCTGCTCCACAAACGTTCAGTTCCAGTGGATCAGGCACTTTCACATCAGAAACAGCTTCTGAATAATATGCACTGGGACAGATTTACTCCCAGCTGCTGGCTACTCAGCAGCTGCAGGCCTGTGGGTTACACAGAAGTCTGTTAGTTCTGGTGGGAGGGGACCTGCTAAAGATGGGAGGATTGGGGTAAGAGGACTGCAAGGGACTTTGCTCTGTAAACAGTGGCAGCAGATGCCAACAGGTGTACCACAGGCAGCACTGCCTGTGGCTGATAGGATGCACAGAAGTCTGGGAGGAGGCCCTGAGTAGAAGTAAAGGCTTCAGGCAGTGAAGGAGAACTCCAGAATGCACTTTCCAGGCTGTTAACTCCAGATGTCAACAGAAATGACATCAGGCTGGCACTGCAAGATTGTATTTTGCTCTGGAAGAAATGAGGCCAGCATTCCTGGAAATGTCAGGCAAGAACGCTGGGCAGAAAACTGCAGTTTCTAGATTGTTCCCAAGGCTAAAAAGAAGTTCCTATAATGAGCAGCAAAGTGCATGGCAAGGTTTCCATCACCTTGTGTCACAGACTGAAGCAAGGTAGCTTAGTAAGGTTCAGAGCTGATGAAAACTCCTTTTCCATGGAGCTTTTCTTACAGTGGGGTTTTCAGTGTTAAACCCACACCATTTCTCTCTGCCCTGGGATTCTTCAGCGACTAAAAAAACACTTGAGCTCTGCTTTGATCTTTATCTTTCCCCTAACTGCAGTAGTAGGTGGTTCTGCTGCCTCTCCCATGCTTGGGTCAATTAAGCTATCAGAGACCTCTGAGAGTAGAAATTTGTGTCAAAATTTGGCTGAGATTCAGCTATTCAGAAGTGAATATGGTGAGCTTTGACACACAGCCTGCAGATATAACGCTTGTTACTGGACTGAAATAAATCTGTTAAAAATCAGGCAATACTGGAGATGCCTGATCTAACTTCTCCTTCTTTGTCTGATCTACTTTGCATTTCTCTTCAGTTCTGCAGTAAAGGACTCCAGGGACAGAAATTAGGATTCTGCAAGAAATTTAGCCTACAAGAAAGTTGGAGAGGGACTGTCTACAAAGGCACATAGTAATGGCTTTACACTAGAAGAGGGCAGATTTAGGTGAGAGATAAAGTAGAAATTATTCAGTGTGAAGGTGGTGATGCACTGGAGCAGACTGCCCAGAGAAGCTGTGGATGCCTCATCCCTGGAAGTGTTCAAAGCCAGGCTGGATGGGGCTTTGACCAACCTGGTCTAGTGGAAGGTGTCTCTGCCCATGGCAGGGAGATTGGAACTAGATGATCTTTAAGGTCCCTTCCAACCCAAATAATTCAAGGAACCTATGATCTGTTTCTTCTTTCTTTACTATACAGTACAGTTTGCTTTCTCTGTTTGGGGGTGTTGGCACAACATGTCTGGGATCAAAGTGAGGTCTCTGCCAAGTGTTTGGTGGAGTTTGTAGATCCACCAGTACCTGGTAGACTGAGATTTTGACACTTGCTTGACATTGTTTCTCACCATGGTTGTAGCCTCTAACTTGTGTCTTTCTCTTCCAGCTCCCACAGAGACGCTTCTGAACATCTCTTCCTTCTGACTGGGCATCCAGGGCATCTTTTCTTGTCCAGGCCCCACCATGAAGTTTACATGATCACTTTTTCTGTGTAGACCAGACCTGTCTGCTGACAAATGGAGCTGAGCACGACGAGAGGAGCTCCCCAGGCATCCTGGGCACTGTGCAGGAGCTGAGGGAAGAGAGGCTGAGGGCAGCCCCTTGTGTGACTGGCCCTGTAAGGTGGCATGAGCAGAGCTGGTGTGTACAGTGTACACGGTGGGTGTATCTCTGAGACTTTGTGTCACCCAGGCAGGTGTGCCTGTGCAGGCAGCTGTAAAACAGAGCTGTGTTCTTTTGTATCAGAGCAGCTTCCTGTAAGTTCCTGGTAAGGAAAGACAGAATTTGTTTGAACTTTGGCAACCTTAAATGTGGGCATATGTTCCTAGGGGGTTATCTGGGTTCCCTATGGAATTGCCTTCTCCTTCTTTATCTGTCTGCAGGCTGTCAAGGGAGTCCAGGTGATTAACTAGGACAAGAAAAGGGGTTTTTTTCCCCTGTTTATTTCATTTGATTGGATTGGATTAGCTACTCTTGTCTTAACCATCCTTACCTTCAAAAATGGCAGTTTGGAAAAAAAAATCATTATAAAATGTGTGGGTGAAATTCACTCACAGCAATAGTTCTGTGTAGCCTTAATTCATGTACTGCCTTCTGAAATTATTTCAGAGTAATTTTTTTTTTCTGGGAAAGGAGAGGAGAGCTTCCAGGTCAAAAGCAAGTGAATTATTCCATGGAGTCCAATGGGGCCAGGATTTACCTTTCAGCATACATACTTTCAGCCTACTTTTTAGCTGCTGTTCCTCTGTCATTAAATAGCCATTTGTCATGGATGGCTATTTATGATATAGGAAGAAATAGTAGATAGTTCTTGGGTTTTCATTCCCCTTGAAAAAAATATTAAAATTTAAACATTTCCTGAGAAGTTCCATGTAGCACAAAGCAGTGGGTGCTAAGTCCCAGTCATCCCTCTTTTGAGGGTGGTTTTGTTGGCCAGCTCTAGCTGTTCCTCATGGACTGAACATCCACAGCTTTCCCAGAGATAATGAGGCACTTTGGGAGTGGAGTTTTCCATTTGCTTTCTCCCCAAAGGAGGCCAAGTTGTGTGCTCTCAGGCTGCTCCACAACATCAAACAGAAGATGTGAGAGGGAGATGAGTTTTGAGCCCTAACTGCTGATTTGAACAATAGCACAGGCACAGAGAGAGAAAACTGAGCTGCCTGTGAAATAGCTCCAAAGCAGCCTCCATTTACAGCTGGCACTTTAAGCAAACCAGAGGCTGTGTCATTTGAGAAGTAGCTTATAAACAGTGGCTGTTCAGGAGAAATGTGGCTGGTGCAGAATGAGTGTACACAGAGGCTACAAATCCACCATCCCTTCTGAAATATCTCTTCCATATTTCAGCAGTTGGAGGTTCCTGTCAGGAGGTGCAGGCGAAGTGTCAAACACAGCCCATTCCCTTTAAATGATGGGGTTTGCTTCCAGGGAAGATTGCACCTTCTGCTAAAAATCTTATGAGCTTTTTTCTTCTTTGTTTCCCCCCCTTCAATCACTAAGGACAGTCACATGGAACAGGATGGTTGTTTTTACTATTCATCCATGTCCCTATAGCATCTTCCCTAGATGAGAACACAGTTCCAGTGGGTCTTGCAACCAGTCACGGAAGTGATTAAATGTCAAAAAAGTGGATGTTAAATTCATGTGAAGAGAGGCAGCTCTAACATTTGGGAGTCCCATGAAATAGGGATTTTATGGTGATGGCGCTTCAGGACTGAAAGGTAGAAAAAAATTGCAACAGAGACAGTGGTCAATAGGAGATGCAGCACACGAAGACTGTGCTGGAAACTGCTTTGGCAGTTAACATTTAGCTTCACTGAAACTAATGGAGGAAAGAAAATATTAATAAATAGTCTGGAAGGTTTTTCTTCCATTGCAGTTAAGAGGAAAGGGACACAGTTAACTGATGGCTGAACATTTTATTGTGAATAACAGCAATTGCAACACTGTTGTATATGCCTGCATATGTGTTGGTGAGAATATTTCTATAGACAGGCAGGTGGTTGACACAAAACTGCAGACAGATTTGCAAATTCAGAATTATTTGCTACTAACTGAAGATACAGGAAGTTTCACTTGCCTTTTGCTGTGAACTGAGACTTTAATTATTGGGGCTTAAATGTTTAATACTGTATATCTGCTTTGTCTATTTTTTAACAAAAGTGTCAAGCAAAAGGTTTAGACATTGCAAAATGGGGCAGGAGAAAAAATACGGTCCTAAGTCATCTTTGAAACATTTTCATGAAAACTGTAATGCCACTAGAATCTGAAGGAGGGCAGTCAGTATATTATCACTTGCAGGAAACTTCAGAGTTTGAATTTGGGTTATGAGCACTGGGCAAAAGAAAAACTGAACTAAACAAGCCACGTAGACACTTGTTAGCATTTGGCAGATCTGTTCACTCATGATTACAGACTTACACTTGGCCTTTTCCCCCTGGACAGTTTGTACAACCTACCTAGACCCAGCTAAATTTGCCTAAAGGTGTCCCTGTCACTGTGCCTTCCAGCTGGCAGGGGAGCCCCTTGGCTGCTCCTCTGGGCAGAATGCCTGCTGGGCACAGTGCTGGAGCGGAGCTGGTGTCCATTGGGAAATGTCTGCTTGTGTCACCTGGCTTCTGGGACTACAGAGGCAAGAGCACACATACGTTGGTGTGGGATGTCCCCTTTAGAAATGCTGTTCGTTTTTAATGCACAAGTTACAGGTTTTTCCCTGAGGAATGTACAGAAGTTTGTAGTATGTAAGGCACTAGGGCAGGAGTTCAGATGGGCTTCAGTCATAGTGACAGGTGACTTACACATTTGGCCTCTTATTTCCTAGGATTTATTCTGCTCTTCTGATAAGCTATGATTCAAAACACACTTAAGTGCCAGTGCAGGCTACAAGCCCCTTCTCCTATACTGAAACACATCACTGAGAGTAGAAGATGCTGTGCTTTGTGTCTGTCTCCCAGGGTGAAGGAGAGAATAGCTGAGAGGTATGGGGCTCTGCTCACAAAGACCACCTCCCAGGCTGTCAGTGGAGTGGCAATCAGATCCAGAAAACAGATAGCTGAATTTAGGTGTCTAATTTCCCACACTAGGCAGCAGAGACTTGGTTATGGCAGTCACTGGAGCTGGGAGTGTTGACTCGTCTGAGGAAAGGAAGGTATCCATCCTCTGTTAAGCTGAACCCCTCCTGGCAGTGGGAGGTGGGACACTGAGCTCATGTGTGTTGACACCTCTGGATACACAGCTACAGCCGGGAAGCCCATCCCTGGTAAGGATGTGCTGATGGCAGGGATTCAGTCTCTGGTTGCTGCATTGTTTCTGCAGTTTAATGAGAGGAACGGGCTGGACCCCCCGGCAAAGGCTGGAGCTGCAGAGCTCTCTGGAGAGTGAGAGAGTCGAGGTGTGTAGGCAAGCTTCATCCCCTCTCTGAGGGGTAGGTGAGCACATTAGACCTTATTTAGGTAGTCGAAATGGCTCTCAAGGCTGTGCAATAAAGAAACAACATCTCTCTGTTAAAATTATTTTTACAACCTCTATTGTCGAGTTCAGACAAATAGAGTGAACCAAGCCTTCTTAGGATATGAAACATTAGTAATCTACCACTTATTTCTGAAGCTGTTTTAGATTTTATTTTCCAGACAAAAGAGTAATTTAAAATTATGCAAATAAGCTGCCAAAGCAAGGCATTATGCAGATTTGTGAGGCAGGCAGCAGAGTGTTAACCCTTGGTGCTGCAGCTTGCTGCAGAGGGAGCGTTGCTGCAGCAGCTCTGTGTGAATTCCTTCCAGCCCTTGTGCTCTTTAATTACAGCACTCCTGTGGCAGGGCCTGAGGTGTGGGGCTGACCCCCTGCAAGGCCCCCTTGCCAAGTGGAGTTAGGTGGATGGAGGAGCTGCACCATCCACCTCATGGTCCTGCCCAACACAAGCTGCACCCAAATCCGGCCTGGGCATCTCAGGAAAGATAAGTGTTGTTAATTGTCATCCCTGGTTTCATACGGGCTGTTTCCAGAGTATTTGAAGTGACTGTCATGGGAGAAATACTAAATTGCTTTTCAAATATCAGCACTGCAGTAACACTTTAAAAACAATTGACACTGTCAGCTATAAGTCCTCTAGCTTGCTGGCCTGGCTGGTATGCACAAGATGCAGTAGCAGCCTTGACTTTCTGTAAAGGAAAGCTATTAAAAGAACTCCATGTTGTGCTAATTTGTGGGTTCAATAGCTCATTATCCCACCCAGCTATAAAGGTGATGGGAATAATTCTCAGTCAGAAACAGATGGGGTTTGATAGAAATCCAAGGTCTGATCTGCTCTGGAGGTTTGCCCTGATCTCTGCAACTGATGCCAACAGCTGACATAGCCACATTGGTGCAAGCACTAGTGCTGAGCAAGAAATCCAATGTTTTATAGCAGAAAAGTTTGGCAAATGGCTAAAGCAGGCAAATCCCCAACACTCATGAGGATGTAAGTGCAGCTGATCTCTAATGGAGGTGCCTGATTCTGGGTTAAAAGAGTGGCAGCCAAGCCTAGGGAAAGAGGGAGAGAGTTCACATTGGGCAGTTTTGGAAGGCCTGGGTTTGTGCCTCAGTTGTGCCTATGTGGGATGAAAGCCCTGTGAATGTGGGATCTGTTCAGCAGGCAGGGATGGGTCCTAGTGAGGGCAGGAAGGAGTCTGGTCCAGAGTGGGGGGACTTGAATCCACATTTCCTCCTGCACTCCAGTTCATAGAATCATACAATAAAATGTTACAATCATAGTTGTTCATGGCTTTCTGTGAGAGAGCTTACAGAGCAGTGCAGGTTCCAAGGAAAACACCAAGAATATGTATTTCTGTAGTGAATTACTTCAGGAACAAGCAATGTCTCAGTGCTGCTCCAGGATACAGAGGTAATCTGTGTTTCTCTCTTGCACCCAAACCCTTTAAAGTTTTCTCCACTTACCAAATTGCTCCCTCACTTTCTTTCTAGTTAAACGTGTCATTTCAAGCTGCCTGTCAGAAGCTGCCTGTCTCAGTCAGTACACAATGCTGAATAAACACTTCAATATGTTTAAACCTGGATGCTGTCCGTGAATTTACAGGCTTAAAACCCATGGCCATTTTTAAACTGGATACACATGAGTGTACACAAAGGTTAGCTCAGTTTAGCTACTTTGGTTTTGCTTGTTCTTAAGAGCATTTTTGGCTCAAAAATGTGATGTCTCTCACGTATTTGGAAAGAGTTGTCCAAAGCACATGATCAACATCTGTTGGCTTCAATATGCCAGAGGAGCTCTGTAAGAGATGCAGAGATCAGAGAATACATTGCTGCTGTTATATTTGTTTTTAAATTTGGATTTTCTATTTTTAATTTGGAGTTTTTCTATTGCTCAGCAATTTAAGCGGCAGGCTGATGGTCTAGTTAGCAAAAAAAAAGCATGAAACTCACATTGGTTCAGGTTTTGTTAGTTTTAGAGGAAAAGGATATAAGGATAAAAAGCTGAAAAGGATATAAATCAGTACTGCCAATGCCTGGCCAGCTTAAAAGAATTAAACTAGTTTAAATAGGCAGAAACACTGTTTTATGATGGCAAACAACAAAATTGAGCACAAAGACCATGGAAGGAAGTTGCTAGGAAACCTCTACGGTGCTCTGGAAAAGTTTTGCAGTGCAGGCACCTATGAGTGACTTATCATCACCTGCCAGCCTAGGCATTTCCTAAAAACAGGGGTTTAAAACTGTAGTACACATTGAGTTCTATAAATGCAGCACCAGGAAATGCCTTACAGCTCCTTTTAAATCAGAGCAGCTTCAAGGGACTGTAAGCTGTTCCCAGAACCGTCCCCAAAGACTCAGCACTAAGGTCCTGTCCACAGTAACACTGAAGCCCTGACTTGTGTGTCCAGGCAAGGTCTGCTCAGACTGCACTCATCTTAATTAGGTTCTCAGCAAAGATCTTTGCCTCTGTGAGCTCTAACCTCGTCCATGCTGAGATTTCAATAAGGTAGCAAAGACCTTTGCCTCTGTGAGCTCTAACCTCATCCATGCTGAGATTTCAAGGTAGCAAAGATCTTTGCCTCTGTGAGCTCTAACCTCATCCATGCTGAGATTTCAAGAAGGTAAGCTGTAAGCTAGACCAGCCCTCTGCAGGCACAGCCACAGAGTCTCTTCTCTTTGCACTGAGCCGCAGGGTGTTTTGCCAACAGAGATTTCCTGCAGGCATGCTGCCACCTCAGAGGGGTTCTCTGCCTGGGGATGGTTCAGAAAATTGAGGTGCATCAATCAAAAATGTTACAACTGCAGGTCCACAGAGTCAGCGTGCTCATCTTAAAAACCCAATTTCTGTACCAAGTCGTTGTAATTATGATGATATCTTAATGGTGATGTCTTGATCCTTTTAACACTTGATTTCTTTTGTATGGCTACTTCATAGTTTAACCATTTAAGCCCATTTCTATGAGAAAACTGGTAGGTGAAATATTGGGGAATCACCAGGGACCACGTGTTTCTTTCATCATGAAGTCATCTGTTGGTGCAGCTCATGACTGCTGGCATTAAGACAGGCAATATTTATCAGAGATTGCTAGGATTGCTTGCCTACACACTTCCTTGGTAGCTTTTTGCAAAAATGGGCAATGTGAGGTACAGTGATGGAGAAATGGCTGCTATGAGCACAATGAACAGAGCTGTGATATTTCTAGTCTGTGAAATTCCATTTGTGTGGGAACCCCCTGAAGGTGTGTCACCAGCAAACTCCTGCCTGCCACCACCCATCCTGTTATACCGTTCATTCTGCACTCCTCCCTGTCCATCTGGCAAAATGACCCATCACACTACAAGCCATTAGAAGGTGGACAAGGGGATTTCCTGCTCCTTCAAAGATAAGCAATGAATTAAGAGAAATAAGAAATACATGTTAAACCTGAGGATACTCCTTTCAGAAAGATTCCTTTTATAACAACAGGGTTCATTCTACAACAAAGAAGACACTCCAGAGAAGATGTGATGCTGATATGCCATACTGATACTTGAAGTATAGCTCTTACAAGATTTTCTATTCTTGTCTGTCTAGTCTGTTGACACATAAAAAAGATCCAGATCTTCAGTTCAACTTAAGAAAAACCAAACCTCTTAGGAAATCCTTTTTTACACAACATATAATTAATATATGGAACCAGCACTGGACATTCCTGACAGGTTTAGACTAGCTCTGCATTTGATGGTCTAGCAGCCTGTGTGAGCTGCATCCCTGTGAGATGCTGTGGGAGGGAGGGCTCCAAAATAGTCTGTAAAGGCAGGAACTCAGCTGTTAATTTAAAGAAAAGCCTTTAGTTTCTGGAACAAGAAAACTATGCAAGAGCTATAGCAACATCTGAAGCTTTCTTGGTCCAAAGAAGGTTTTTCTGCATTTCAGAAAGGGTTATGTGCATGAACAGGAAGCATTTCCAGTGGTGTAACTGGAGTAAGGTCGCATCCAAAGAATCTCAGATTCCACCTTGGTGACTCAGAAAGCAGCACCCACATCACATGCTCTTACAGCAGTGATGTCCACACCTGAGCAAGTTCCCTGCATCTTCCTTATGGCAAGTGAGGAGAAACAAGGACCCAAAGGACTCAGCTGTATAGCTGCTGGTAGGAATAGCCATGTCCTAGCAGCACCTCTCTCCTTCGTTGGCTGCAGAGACAATTTAGAGGGGAGTGGATGTGTTTGCTGCAGGTTTGAAGAGGTTCGAAGAGGCTGAAGCCCATCAAGGTGCCTGCTGACTGCAGCTGGGGAGCCATCTGCTTTCCCTACTCCGAAGGCAGAGCCATCCCAGGTGGGGTGCTGGGAGACTTGCAGGTTGCACGTGGTGCTGGCTGACCCAAGTAGGCACCTCTTGCAGCTGTCCATCCTGCCCCTTCGGTAGGCACAGTTGCCCCGGGGCAAGGATGTGCTCCTCCCGTGAATCATCTCCTCAGCCACACAAGTCAGTGTGTCACTACGTCTCTTGGGCTCTGTGCTCCCCACAGCCATGGGCCAAGGACTGGTGCAGAGCAGACAGGACCTGGGCAGGTCTTGCTCAGATGCAGGGCAGAAACAGGAAAGGCAAGTTCAAAGGCAGGTGTGACACAAAGAAAAAGGTGACGCAGTAACACCAAGCCAGCAGGGACAGCCCCATGCAGTCCACTGGTGTCCACTGGACCCTCACATCAGGATATACTATGGCAGCGCTGTGTCTCCAGCTGGAAATGAGAAGGGGTCTTCCCCAAAGTGTCCAGAACAGGCAGGACTGCTAGAGGCAGGATTCTGGAGCAAACCTAAGCCTTGCTCATCACCACAACATCCTTGTGCACAGGTAATTGCCTCTTCCAGAGCAGCAGCCCTCACAGACCTGAGCCTGGGAGGTGCAAAGCATCTGGGCCATCTCAGAGATCAATGCTTCTGAAATACAGTGGGATTGCTACGGTTCATCAAAGCACAGGCTTAACTTTAAACTCCCCAGCCATACAAGGAGTTACTGTCTGACCCTGTCTCACACCCTAACAGTGTTGCCAAAGGAGGAGGGGAAGAATTGAAAATTTACACCGTGGCATATGGAGTGATTCAGAATTCTTCTAAAATGGAGATGGTGAGAATGTTTTTGTCAGGTCTTTGATCCCTTTCAAAAATAGAACCCCCTGGATGTGGTTAGAGAGGGCTCATGCTGTGAGCTGGAGTTTTTGTAATCACTGCAGACTGGAACTGCCTGTCAGTCTGATTTGTGCATTTTTTCAGTCTGTTTTATAATACAATCAAATTGCTGTTCCTACATTGTAAGATGTGTTCCCACATTGTAAGAGATACTTCACAAGTTTCTTGGGAGAAGACACCAAGCTCCAAGGCTAATTCATTTTTCTCCTCAAAAAAGAATTTCCTTTTTTTTTTCTTAAACTATTTAATTTTATAATTACTCACAGAGGCTAAAAATTGATTCAACAAATCTTGGGTAATCTCCAGGTGTTCCCCAAATTTGAAACCAGCAATTGAAAAGAGGAAAAAAAATAGAATAAAAAGAAAAGTTCATCAATTGAAGAACTTCTTATTTCATGATACTTAAGTGGTTAAACATCTCTTGCAGAGTGGCACATCAGGATGTATTTCCAGGTAGATGTTCACATCCTTGTGAGTGGCCCTAAACCACCACAGAAACAAGAAGCCCTTCGATTTTAGCCACCAGCTCTGAGGATACTGTAAATAAAACCTCTGAGACCCTAGGATAGACTTACTGAAGAAAGTAAGGCTGGCACACCTCCTGTTTCCCCATGCTTAGTGCCATGAGGTAGGACCTGTTAGCTCACAGCACATTCTTCTGGGCCACTGCTGTATCAAGGAGATCCTCAGTGCAAACAAGAACTGCTCAACTGCCTTTAAATGGGGAAGAATGAAAAGGAAGGCAAAACTAGGATTGGGGTTTTCTTGTCATCACAAGAGCCCATGCCTTGTTTCATCTGTGTGGAGAAAAGCTGTCACAGAAATGATGGGAGGTTGGTGGTGAGACCTGGCTGCCAAAGGAAGACACTGCTGGTAGCTTGTAGTGTACAGCTGATGTTGATGGTAACTTATTTATTATTAAAACTGACAATTTTTTTCTTCCTAGCAGAATAGACAGGAGTGGAAATGTTTCACATAATCACTGATTTCAGTGAAACTTTGACAGCATTATCAAGCACTTTTAATCCTTTTTGATTTTATATGAATCCCATAAATCATCCAAACACTAAGATGTAAACAAAGGACTTCAATAAGCTTAGTTTTGATATTTCTATCATGTTCTAAATTTGGAATGAAAGGAGGTGTGAAATAATCAGCTCTCCCAAGAAAATGTGACATCTCACACAGCTCTAACCATTCTTGCATAAATGTCAGGGATCCCAGTGATCTCTGATGATGGCCAAGTCTCCTGCATTCAGTGATGCTGCAAAACATCCAGCTCACCTGCCACAAAGGGAATTCTCATTCACATCCTATTGGATGCTCAGGGCCACCCTCCAGGGCAGCAGCACCAATTGCCAATACCATCTTTTGGGGAAGTACTTTCTGAAGGACACTGATGGAAATGTAGAGGTCTTCTCCTACTGCTCAAGTAACTTGGACATATCTCTGTCAATGGGTAGGCTTTACCTTCATCCTTTAGAAGAGAAAACAAAAGACATGTGCAGACTGTCTTCTGTTGAAGAGAACATGGATGTTGAAGAAATGAGAGAGTTGTTAAAAGAGAGCTCTCTCATATTACACCAGCACATTGATTTCTACTCCTACAGCAAAACTGGGTTTCATTTGTAGAGGACTCTCCCAGACAGAAGCAGATATCAGACTATTGACGAACAACATAGAATGCACTTTTTTGCAGCAAATAACATTTTGTCTGCACTTGGGTGGACAAGATACCTACAATGAAGAACAACACCCAGTAGATCCATTACACACTGAACTTACACAGGCACCAGTGGCTCTTGACACTTGTTCTCAGATGGGGTTTGTCCCCAGAGCATTGTCCATGGCTGGCTAATACCACCTATCTTGTTCATCTAGCTGAGAACTGGAAAGCACAAATAATCACCATTTTCAGCTACTCCACAATTTACATCTCATCTGGGTGCCCAGTTAGCTGGGCTATTTGTACTAAATGGGAACAGTAGGAATACAGTAATGCTGGCTGAAAACAAAAGCTGAAGCAAGGGGATTTTCAGAGCAGCTTTAGGGCCTGGAAACTGCTGCAGCCCTCCTGGTTTTGCTACAGAAAGGTGGTGTGGAGTCCTGGAAATTACTCTGGTTGTGACACAGAGAAAAAAATTTCAATTTATCAGCAGGCTGCTCTCTTTAAGCATTGCAGCAGCTTTAGGATACTACCTTTGGGAAGAGGGACTGACTTGGTGGAGGGAGTGAGGAGCTCTCCCATAGCATCATCCCCCCAAACGTGCAGGATGGCAAGCAGCTGCTGCAAGCCCAGGTGGTCTGCACTGCCCCAGCAGTGCAGGAGCAGTGGCAGGGGTGGCCCAGCCAGGCCAGGCCATCATGTGAATTAGCACTACTGACATTCCACTGAAGGGCTTGTGCTCTCCACAGCACGGTGCTGCAGGATGTTTTGGTCAAGATGCTGTGTACACATGGGATAAAGCATCTTTAGCAATGATGCTGGGCAGCATGGTGCCCTGAAGTATGCTGGGGAAAGACCTGTCACTGCTTTAATTACATTCAAACATGCACAGCTAGAGTGAATAATACCATGGGCAGGTCAGGAATTGATTAACTAGTTTGCTGTGAAAACTAGTTTGTTTACCATTCCTTTTCTTCCACCTGACTTGTTTAGACCCGACCTTGTTAGGAAGAAGGGTATTTATTCACTTGGGTATAAGAAAATATGGTCCTGCCTCTCAGATCCCCATCACTGTGTGCCAATGGGAGAGCAGGAGTGGGAGAGAGCCCAGGATAATGCAGGATTATTTGGTAGGAAGACATGTTAGGACAGCACTAGGAAAACAAGGAAAAGACAACTCTTTTTAAAGTTGACTGAGCATCAGTGTGTCTGAGCAGCAGCTTGAGGAATCAGCACAAAATATTTGATGAATCATTTAAATTTGAATTGAAAGAATTCAATTGCTCCATTGTGAGTTTCAAGTGATTAAAGAATTCCTTGAGGAAAGATATAAAAAGCAGTTATTGATATAACATGAATATTTTTCCTATAAAGGTTAAAGAGTGTTAAATATGTTGGTAAAACCAAGAGAATATCAAAGGATGTCTCATTTACATAAACAGTGTTTTGGCAATCCAGAAATACCATCCCCAGGAGTTAATTCCACAGGTTTATATGGGAAGTCAATGCCACTCCAAGGAGCAGGAGGCTGAGCTGGAGCCTGACACCCTGGGTCTGCTCCAAGCCTTTCAGCAATACTTGGCTGGACACATAGGTGCACAGTTACATGGCTAATTACTCCCATTCTATATGGAAGTTAGAGGAGGAGAAAATTATCATTATTATCCATTTGAGCACGTGGCTACCTGAGTGCAGTGTGTGGCTACAGTGCTCTGTATGCAATTGCACTCTCAGTTAAACACCTGGCTTTCTGTCTGAGGGTTGGTCCAGACTCAGCTTCAAGTGATATCCTTAGACCTCACTTAAGAAGGTGATTGGGGTGTTAAGAGATTCTGCACTGCTTCAGACACTGTCAAAACCTGATAGGTCTGAAAACACACTCTGAATTGATCTTTACTTGCTGAACTTGATGTGTTCTTGCTAAAAGAGACCAAGAGAAACCTTGAAAGAATAGTTAATTCAGGCATTGTGTTTGAAAGGGCAAAGAAGGCAGCAGTGCCTCCAGCCCTGGGAGTTAGATTTTGGGGTTTTGGAGGTTTAGGGTTGGGTTTTTTGTTTAGTGGAGCTATGGGGGTGTGGTTTTGTTGTTTTTTTTTTTAAAGGGGCTTTTTTTGAGTTTCAGGTCATATGGAGTATCTTCAAGTCCATCTCTGTGGACTCCCCTGTCAATTCAGTTGACTCTGAGTGGAGAGGTCCCTGGCTCCTCACTGTGAACAAGGGACAGTAAGCAACAAAGGACATCTTCCAGTTTCCATCTCTCCATTCTGCTTTTACATTTCAGGAGTTTCTCAGCTTCATGAGTATCAGGAAGACCTTGACAGCCAGGGGGATGCTTAAGGAGCCAAAGAACCTATACTGTGTTTGACTTATCTGTGTTGAGATGTTGTCTTTGAGGTCACTGTGAGAGTGGGTTCAGGAACACCTGTGAGACTGACAAGGATCAGACATGGATGCTGCAGCACATGCATTCCTTCATCCTCCTCCTCATGCCAGGTCAGAGCTGACTGTGCAGGTTCCCTGGGACTGCAGCAGATGTGAAACAGGAGGATTTCCTATTCCATTGATAAGTAAAGACAATTTCAAAACAGCACTTGCAAGTTAGGCTTATTAGTGGACTCACTTCCTTGACAGCCCTGAACATGGAGCCTGGTCTTAGCAGAAGTCAAAATTCACCTTGGCTTCACTGGGCAGGGACCTGCTTAAACTGAAGCCTTCAACATACCACAGTGGTGTTACCCTGCTGATTCTCCATGTCCCAGCAACCTGCAGCATCCACTTATCAGTATGCCACCAGCAACTCCACATTGCATTTACAGCACCAGCTCACTTGCAGTGGAAGAGAAACACTCAGAAATCCTCTCTGCCAGAGGGAGTACTGGAACTACCCCAGCAGCAGCTGCAGTAACACACTGTGTGGCAGAAGTCCCTCCTTCCCCATGAGAAACAGTGCTGAGTTGGTTCTTGAAATGACAGACAGCACACCTTCAAGGTGGAGTTGATCTGTTCTCAAAACAATTCTTATCCATCTCTCTACCTTCTAAGAAGTGTTTGGTACTCCTTTCAAGTGGGGCCAGCTAGGCAGACCCAGAGAAATGTGAGTGCCACTTCCCTGTGCCTGAGAACCACCAGCCCCACAAGTGACCCGGGCCAAGTCACATGCACGAGGTTGGTTATTCCTCCAGTGTGGGCCCATAATTAGCCATCCATGCCCAGAAGGGCAGGCAAGCTCTCCCACAGCTCACAGGAAATAATTACAGAGCAGCTCACCTTCCTGCAGTACAAAACTCTTCCTGAAACATCTCAGAGGCACCAGCAGCATTACTCACAGTGGGTGACGTTTCCCAGCTGGATTCTCATGCCCTGGCTCAGCCATCCATCCCATCTGAGGCTGGTCCAGCCCAGGACAGCTCGTTGATGCAGGGGAGTTGGGGAGGAAGTGGAGGACATGGCACTGGCTGTGGGAAGCAGCCTATCAAGAAATGCTTGTTTAACACAGGGCAGATCAGCCTGCCTCAGGAGTGACCTGTTTCTGTAAATCAAATAGCTTCCCATGAGTCAGGAGCCTCACCCTTTGTTACACAGTTGCATATTTTCAGAAATCGCTGTAATTCAGGGATTTTTATTGTTAACATTTGTTGGTTTTCATGTACCAGCCTGAGGTAGGATCTGACTCCCTAGAACTATTAAGAGCATTGGTTTCTGTGTACTGCCAGCACCCAAAGGGAGTGAAAGCCTGGAAAGGGATACCAGACAACCCGTCCTCATTTGCCAAGAGAGACAGATCAGTCCTTCTCTGAATGCTTGCGAGGTCCCCTTCCTAAAAATGACATGCTCTGTAGAAGTACTACTGGAGGCACTACTGGAAATGATCATGTATGGCTCAGAATGCTGAAATTAAATTTGTGATATTCAGCTGCTATAATCTGCAAACGGTTCTAAGTGGCAGAAAGAGGCAGCAACCACCTTCCAAAGCTCTTTCCAAGTACACACGATCAAGAGAGTCACTTGTCAGCCACAGCAGCTGCCCACTTCTGCTCAGCCCCTAGGAAGTCACACTGAGGATGATTGCCATGCAGATCTTTATAGAAATTTCATAAAATATAAGATGGAAAATAATTATTGAGTTGTCTAGTCTAGCTACCCATCCATCTCTTATAAGTGCAAAGTGAACAATTTTCAGCAGAAGATTAAAAGTTTAGTGTGTGGGGATAACGAAAAACAGCAATAGAAGCATGAAAAAAGCTCTTTACTAACATACAATTATTGCTTAGCTGCTGCAGTAATGGGAAACAAGGCTACAAATTACTTTCAGAGCTCTATATTTCCATTGTTTTAAAAACTACAGCTCGTTTTTCAGAGCATTACAAAAACATCCTGCCTGCAGATATGCTTTTATGTTTTTTAAACACTGATTGCAAATGTGAGTGCAGGTATGTGGTTGCTGTGAGAGAGCCCTTGGGAATGAGCAGCTCTACACAGATGTTTCAGGAAGTCTCTGCATCAGTGTTGCCACCCCTGGATTAATAAATTCCACAGTGGGCACTCACTGACAAGTGTTCATCCTACTGCAGGATTTTTGGGAGGTTTTGGGACACAGTAAGACAAGGCAAGGCACACACTGTTCCCAAGGCATGGCAATGCACGCCAAGAGCACTGCTGGATACTGCACTTCTGCCTGTGATGATGGGTGGGAAAGGCAGCAGTGGAGGAGAGCAGAGCTTGGCAAGTACCTGCTTGGTTGATTTGTGTCTACACACACTGCTTATCCTATGTACAGCATGTGGAGATGCCCCCCCCCGGTTATTTTGCATGCAGGTCCCCCTGCTCAGTGTTCTGTTTGCAGGCCATGCTGATGCTCTCCTGGTGTGGGGACAACCTCCCTGGATAAGCATGCCTGTGGGGAAAAGTTCACATCCCTTGGCATAAAGATGCATCCCAAAGGAGGCAGCAACTTATGGGCAACCCCTGCCTGTAGACCCTCCTCGCTCTCCTGTGGGGCACTTGGCAAATCTGCAACCCCCCAGTTTCATGTGCCAGGAAGGCTTAACTTCGAATTATTTTTGCTCTGTTGCTTTCCCTGCAGAATGTTTGTTTTGATACACACCCTCGTGTTCAGCATCTTTGCTTTGTAGTGGCCCCTATGGTCCCTACTTGTGCATCAGAAGGAAGATTGAGCTCAATGCTCAGTTCAAGTGATCTGCTCCAGACCTCATCTCTTCAGGCTGGGCTTGGCAAACAAAACCACCTCTGAGAAATAAAGGGTTCAGACTTGCCAGGCAAGAGAGACCTCCTGAAGGACTCTTTCTTGTAGAGCTGAAGAGAATAGAGAGTGCCAGAGCTTTAAAGACAAAGTAGTGCTGTCAGAGGGGTGTACAGGCTCCATACAGGAGGCACCCTTCACATGTTGTCAGCCTTTGAATTCAGCTTTTAAATAAAAAATTGGTCTTCAGTGATGCCTTTTATGAGTAATAAAGCACAAAGCAATTTATTTTTTTTATGGATGAAACTACCATTCAATATAAAATAAACTGGCTCTTTTGATTTATTGATAAGTCAAATTCATATTTCACCTTGGGAAAATAACACATCATCTGGTTTGCCAGTGGGCAGATGCCTGACAGACAAGGGTGTTGGTGCTACTGGGGCTGGGATTAGCTTTTGTGTCACAGGCCAGTCTGAGGGAATATGTTCTGAAAATATTCTTTCATGGCTTGGGCTGCAGCACTTGTCAGAAGTGATGGGTTGGAAGCTGACGGTCAGTGTCATTGTGGGAATTGTGGGCAGCCCTGCTGAAGCACCACTGTGTATGGAACTGCCTGCAGGTCGTGCTCCCCGTGGCCCAGGGCTCTGCTGCCCAGCCCCTGTGCACAAATCCCTGCCATGTCCAGCCCCCAGCACGTCCCGCTGCTCGGCTGGGCCTCGGCGGGGCCTCGGCGGGGCCTGCAGCGGGGCCTACAGTTGTGCTTGGGCGCGGCTGTTGTTCCCATGGCGACAGTAGAACTGTGGTGCCCGGGACCTCCTGAGGTCATAAAGTGCCTGCCTGCTGGAAGGGTGCAGGAACAGCCGCAGCTCTGCTCCACACTCACCATCACATGCAACTCTCAGGACATTGGAGCTCACTTCTGCCTTAACACACTTACAGCTTGAAAATGTCGCTGCACTGTCACATCCACGACGACCACCTGCACCACGACCACCTGCACCACGACCACCTGCACCACGACCACCTGCACCATGACCACCTGCACCACCACCACCTGCACCACGACCACCTGCACCACCACCACCTGCACCACCTGAGGCACATACACAGGCAGATGAGAATGCTGGACATGCGGCTGCAGCTGCTGCGTGAGAGGCTGTGTGCCTCCCGCCTGCACAGACTGCCCCTTCACTGCTGCTGCCTGGACCCACCCTGCATCCGCTCCCTGGGGAGAAGGGCCCTCAGCGCCAGGCTCGATCTGGAGCGCCGCATGGACAGGTAGGAGCGAGCTTCCCACAGGCGTTAGCAGCCATTAGGGCAGGGTTAGGGGAGGTCTGACACTGGATCAGGAGCAAAGGTTGAAACAGATAAGTAGGCTGGGAGTGAAATAACCATTTTGGAGAAACAGATTGAAAGGGATATGGGAAGATAAAATTGTTCTCTTGTTTTAATTCCAGACTGAGAAGACTTGGCCTGATGCTGAGCTGCTGCCATAGCCCAAGTCACTTGGCTTTGATGGATGTGAGAGGTTTTGACCCCAGGGATGTCACGGTGTGCGTGAAAGACGGGAAGGTGACCATGGCAGCGGAGCACAAGGAGGAGCACAACTCGGCCTTGGGGAAGACATGCAGCTACAGAAGGCTGGTGAAGGAATTCAGCCTGCCGCCAGTGGTGGACGACGACGTGTCCTACTGTTGTGAATCCAACAGCCTGGTGAAGGTTGAAGCGCCAAGCACGTGCTGCCCTCACCACCACCATCACCACCACCATTGCCACTGCTGAGCTGCAGCAGGGCGCCGAACCCAGCCAAAGGCACTCCTGTCTCACCCTTCTCCCCAGCGCATTTAGGTCTCAACAAACAACTGTGTGTCAGCAGCTTCTCCTCTCTCTTCCACAAATAAAGACAGCACTTTAAATGCTTTGTGTCAGCCTCATTTTTAAGGGGTTTGGTGGGCAGAAAGGGGAATGCCAGGAAAACACAAAGATATTTTGGGGCATACATGACTATGGTCACTTGCTGGGCACTGAAGGCAGAGCTTGAGGTGGTAGATTCAGGGCATACAATCTCATGGATTTTAAAGGCTGAGAGGCACCACTTAAGCTCAGTCACACTTCTGCCTATCCAACCTCTTCCATTTGAGCTGCAGGGTATTTCTAGGAAGAAAATCTTGATGATAAACACCCTGAAGGGAGGAGCTTTCTCCCAAAAAAATCAAGCAGTATTCTTTGTTCCCTTGGTTTGGTTCTTGCAGGGACTGCCTGGCTGGGAAAAGCTGTGGACGAAGAACAGAGAACTTTTGCTGAGAAGAGTTGGGATTAGGGTAGAACACTTGCCAGCTGGGGAGGGGATGACAGCATTTCATGCTGAATCAATGACTACAAAATAATAAGAAAATATTTTTCATTATGGGAGAGGGGAAGAATTGTCAGTATAATTACTTGAAGGCAATTTTAACTTTGCTGCCCTGGCCTCAGCACTTGGGTATGCACTCCTGTGGGAAGTAGCATTACCTTCCACTGCAGAAAGAAGTGTAACAGAACATACCTGGTGCCTGCATTTACCAGCCACCTGGGCCAGCATCTCCCCAGTGAGCACCACCTGGTTCAGGCTTCATGAGCCCCTGGTGCTGGAGAAAGGAAGGTTGCCACCTCTTCATGTGATGCAGTCCCCTGCAGCAGACTTTCCTAACAGGGAACTCAATGTTTTAAGTTGTGCTGGCACAGAATCTGGTGTTCCCTAACCTGCCAGGGGAGAGTGTGAGCAGCCTGTGGGCTGCTGCTGTGCAGGTGTGCTGCACACTGGAAACTCTTCAGGGTGGAGTGCTGTCCCTGCCATTAGGGTGGCTGAGAAGTTCAGCTGGTTGCTGTTACACATGGAGACCCTGGCCCCTAAAGGACCCTCACACCAACTGGGTCAATGTGTCCCAGTGCAGCCAAGGGGTCCCCAGTGCCAAGAGCTCCCACTCACTGCTGCAGCAGGGAATATTGCCCTGGAAACACTCACACCTAAAGAAAACAAAGTCAGTCCTTTATGTACAGTCTGCAAACAGACAGCCTCACTTTCACAGTTTACTTTAATCTTAGGAAGGTGCTGAATCACAGCGGATGGGTTACAGAGCAGGGAGTCCATGGCTGGGAGCACCATGGCTGGGGGAGGCCCTCGGCTCCATCACCACCTGCTCCTGTCCTTGGGTGGGAGCTGCTTCAGTCAGACATGTCACAAGCAGATCAGCTGAGGATCACTTTAGCTTGGCTATAACCAGCTTGATAATTTAACTTTGGTGCAAGAAATTAACTGCTTCTGGTATATTTTCAACATCCAGCTACCATTTAAAATTACACCTGTTAATAAATGTTAAACTTTATGGGCTTAGTGTGTAGCTGGGTCAGTACAGAACCATGCAACCATGGAATAGTTTTGGTGTTAGGAGACTTTTTGAAGGTTACCTTGTCTAATGCCCCTACCATGACCAGAAATATCTTCCATGAGACCAAGTTTCTCAAAGCCTAATCCAACCTGGCCTCCAGACAACCTGTTACAGTGTCTCACCACCCTCATCAAAAAAAGAAATATATTTCTTATGTCACATTTAAATCTTTTTCTTGTTTAAAACTGCTTCTCCAGTAACTACAGGCCTTAGTATAAAGTGTCTCTCCATCTTCCTTATAGGCATTCCTAATATATTGAAAGGGTGCCCATGCACAGGTAGTCTGATTCTGCTGGTGTTGGCCAAGGATGTTTAGACCTAAGCCACAGCTCACCTGGGAGGCTACAAGGGAGCCTCCTGTGAGAGCAGGCAGCAGGGATGGGGATTGGGGATGGACTGGGAAAGACCATCTTCCTACAAAGCAATGCACCAATAAAACCAAAACCCCTCTGTGATACAGTTTTTGCACTTTGTAATGATTTCTACAGAAGCTGTCTAAGCATGTTTCAACACCTCCCCTCTACCCGTGACTTGCAGAATAGAATATATTGAGTCCCACAGCAATCACAGGGCTGGCTATGACTGCTCTTATCCTTATTGCTCATCCTTTAGCACATGCTCTTCACACTCTGTTCCTAAATTAGGTTCCTAAAACCAAATTTCACTCTTGAGCATTTGTTGATAGATGTGACTTTCTGAGGAAAATTCTGAATTCATATTATATCCTGTGAATTGGTAATGTAGGCTGGTTAGGAGCATCTTTGAGACCTTTTCCATAGTAGAAGCAAATCACTGAAATAGTCATTTAGTTTTTTTAATATCTACATGCTGTCAACAATTTGGAACTTAGCCCAAAATCTATACCAAACAAATACTGAGAGGTTCAAGGAGCAAATACCTTTGAAAAACCACCACTAACACAGCAAGCTGTAACATCACCATCTCCCATAAAACAAATTCATTTACCACTAGGTGGCAGATACTATTTTTTTTAAATTTACCACCGTGCAACTCTTTTATTCAGAGCAAAGACACTGAGGGTGGTGTCACAAAGAAATAAGGTTGGCATACACCAGAGCTGGGGTTTTTTTCTGTTACACTAATGGCAAGTGAAAAGGAGGGCAAGACACAGAGCTGTGTTTTGTGATCCTGGGTATGCAAGAGCTCTCAGGACAGACCACCATCACATTAGGTTACTACACTGGATTAGATTGACCTTTGATCCTGCAGCTCTCCCCCATGGAGTAGAGCTCTTGGATAAGGCCACTTTCATGTGCTTTGGCAGCCTGGCTCTGCCACAGTTTTCAGCCCAGCAGGGGCTTCCAGTGGTTCATGTATTCTTCAGCATATTGTTGCAACAAATTATTTCTGGGGCCAATCTTGACCATCCTCATGCAGCAGATACCCTCTCTGAATTCCCTAGCATGAGGAAGATATCAGAGAGGGTGAACTGGCTCTGTAGTTCTAAATGTTAGTGTGCTCTTGAACTCTAGTCTTATGGGGGCATTTATAAATAGCCAAGGAATTTGTAATGAGAGGTCATCTGAGGATGCTAAATCCAGACCTCTTCTCAGTCAACAATTTCTAGGGGTTTTCCTACAGCCAGGAAGTGCTCTGCTGTGCTCTCCACAGGCTTAGGCTGTGTAGAACTGTTGTTTCTCTCAACACCATTGGAAACCTCGGCAGAGCAGTGCCTCCATGAGAAGGTGCAGAGCAATCCCAGCTTTCCTCTCCTCCTATGCCTTGTGCCCTGCTGCTCCCCAGGGCACAGCCCTGCTCAGGCAGGGGGTTTTTTCTCCCAGTGGGCAGTGCCTGCTTGGCAATGCTGCTCCTGCCAAGGACTAAATGAAATGCCTGTCACAGGGGCCAGCTCCACTCTTCACACCTCCCATCCTCGTCCTTGGAGCAGCAGCATGGCAAGGCTTTTGGCATCACCCCACCCATGTGGAGCTGGTGCAGCTGCCCTCCACTGCACCTCCACATGAGGTGAGGAACTCCATCCAACCATTGTGTTTGTGCTTAAAGCTAAATTTAACCATTGTCCCTGCTAAGCTGTTTGGCACCTTAGCCTCTTAGGTAAACTTTCCAAGCCTGTTTTCCATCATCTCCCCTGGAAAAAGCCCTAAGAGTTTAAAAGAGAGAGCAGGACCCATGTCTTCAACTCTACCTTTGTACCAAAGACTCAATAGATTTGTTGTCATTCTGGACTCTGCACTTGTCACCTCATTAATAATCCTGCACTGAATTTAGGTTAGGAGTAAGCTGATCCTTCCAGCACACTGGGCATGACTGTCATGAAGCTGCCACCTCCATAAGCATGGGGTGCTGGCCCTTGCTTCTCCTCTTTCACCCTGCAGATCCTTTCCCAGGTCTCTGGAATAAAAAATAAGTTTTCCATCATAGTCTGTCTTCTAATTCCCTCTGCCATCCCATTTGTGCCCCTCCAATTGTTGTAGGTCAGGCCTTTTTTTGACAACTGATGTATGAGGGTTTGCTTCTTCTCCTGAAACCCCACTCTGTGTGAAAAAGTCTTTGCTGTCCTGGAGGGTATCCTTTCAGTCACCCTGTTATGTGGGGCAAAATCATCCCCATCAAATTGTCTTTCTCCATTTCAACATTAATTGCAATTGCAGGTCTCTCAGCTCTCTGGCCACTTGCACTGGTCCCTGGGGTATTATACAGAGTCTTTAAAGGCCTGCAAGTGACAATAAATGCTGTAATTAAAAAATCTGAAAACTAAATATCATCGGCTCCCACACCTCACTAGAACAGATTTTAACTTGCCAGAAAAATAAAATGCAGCCTCCTCTTTTTTTGTTTGTTTGGGGTTTTCTGCCATAGCTTTTTGCATCTCCACATGTGTGTGCAGAAAAGCCTGCAGAAGGGAGAGCTGCCAGGGCTCTGCCTCACAGTCACACGAGTGCATGTGGCAATTTAACACATGTCAGAAGAGAAAACAAAAATCCTCTCTCTGCTGATATCTGGGCCCCAAAGCCCTGGAGAGCCCTGGGTCTCAGTGGAGATGGGCAGGACCCACAACAGCCACAGCACACAGCCCTGTCCCCTCACGTCCTCCCCTGCCCCAGGGGTGCCATCTGGGGGTCACCATCCCCACGTGCCTGTGTTTGTGGGACGTGGGGTTGTGCTCCTGCAAGCACAGAGCCAGGAACAGCACCCAGAGCATCTGGCTGTGGGCCAGTAAGAATTTCAAGGAGAACATGAGCCAAAGTCACATCAGTGGGAAGGCAGAGGGACCAGAGAGAGTTTATGACTCTGCTCACTGCCCAGGGAGAGTTTGTCACTGTGCTCACTGCCCAGGGAGAGTTTATGACTCTGCTCACTGCCCAGGGAGAGTTTGTCACTGTGCTCACTGCCCAGGGAGAGTTTGTGACTGTGCTCACTGCCCAGGGACAAGCTGCCTCCCACCAGCCACAGGTGAGGCACTGGACCCAGCAGGACCCAGCGCTTCAGGCAGCCCCTGGGAGACTCCTGCAGAGCCCAGCAGGGAGGGCAGGCTCTGTCCTCTGTCAGAGCAGAAGAGGGGTGGGGAAGAGGAGAGGCTGGGGCTAAGCAAGGTGCACTAAGACACTCAAACCTGAGCACAGTCCATCAGGGCAACTCCAAGGTGCTTCAGAGCCCATTCCTCCGGCTCAGGCCTGCTAAGCTGTGCTAAGCTGTGACTACCTTTGCTCTGTGTCTTGGCCTTTCCCTCTCTTCTGGTAACCTTCTAGAAATGCTTAAATACGAGCAGAATCTGCAGGATGCAGAAGAGATGACTGGGGTACAAGTTAGGCATAAGGACTTCAAGCAGATAAATAATTAAAATCAGTGAGCACATTTTGGTAGAGAGGCAGCAGAGGAAAAGGACTGAAACCAGCACATTGTAGCAGGCAGTTAACAGCTGAATGTAGCAGCTAAAAGTCATGCAGCCTTGCTGAGGTTTTGCTGACTGCAAATTCAGTAAGGCTCCAGGACACTGAAAAAAGATGAATAAATTAAAATTCCAGCACTTGGGCCCTACTCATGCCATGTCTTGAGCACTATCTATTCCCACTAGATTTTCTGGACAACAACAGCACACAGCAGAACTCCACCATTACTGTGAACACTTACACAGTTAAGGCCCTTGGAGAAACACAGAGATATTTACATGCCCAGGAGTGAGTGTCACCACACAGAGCTAAGAGAAAAATTCCATCATCTTGGGGAAAGTGTCAAAATCCCACCCTCTCTGACCAGGTGCCCACCCATTCTTGGCTGCTTGGTGTGCCTGGAGAGCCAGGCACTTAGCTTGAAAGTCAGGGCTGGCACCTGGAGAGATTTATAGACTGTGTAATGTAATCCTCACCCCAATATTTAAAAATAGCCCCAGGGACTGACCTACATAAAGCCCAAGCCGCCCAGTCTGGATGGTGTGCCCAGTTAGCACGATGACATTTCAAGTGGTGCAGCTGACTCCCTGGCAGTGTGGTGGGTTTCACTGGGACAGGCACGCGGAGTGCACAGAGCGACGCTTCGGGGTGGATTAAAGCCCCAAAACAGCCCAGAGGAAGCACTCACTCTTTACTCTCCTGAGCACCTACCAAAGGAGCAGGAGCAATGCCTCTGCTGAAGTACTGTTCAGCAATTTGTATGTGCTTGCTTCTTCTGGGTAACAGGAAAAGCAAGCCCTGACACGGCAGAGCATTGCTGCACACACGGAGGGAGAAGCAGTAAATAGGTCAGGAAGCACTGGCCAGGCTGTGGCCCCGGGGCCTGGGCATCCTGCTGGCTCTGCTTTCACAGCCTGCCTGGGGTCCCTGGAGGCAGGGGCCTGCTGCCTGCAGCTTGAGCCCTGTCTTCAAGGGAGCTCCTGGAAACTGGCTCTTGTCCTCCAGGCTCCCAGGCAGGCACAGTGCAGGGATGCAAGTTTTGCACCCTCAGTGACCATCAGCACTGGCCCACCCCAGGACATTAGTGAGAAGAAGTTTCCTGCTCCTGGGTACCCCCTTTGTGTGGCTGCAGGATTGAATACCACACCAGAACCCCGTTCTTCTCCCAGGTTGCCTGCAGCCTGGTGTGGAAGTGGGATAAACCACCTCAATTCCATGATGTGCACCCAGAGCCCTTGCAGAGAGATATTTTCTGGCGCTGGAGAGAGGAAGGTTGCCACCTCTTCATGTGATGCAGTCCCCTGCAGCAGACTTTCCTAACAGGGAACTCAATGTTTTAAGTTGTGCTGGCACAGAATCTGGTGTTCCCTAACCTGCCAGGGGAGAGTGTGAGCAGCCTGTGGGCTGCTGCTGTGCAGGTGTGCTGCACACTGGAAACTCTTCAGGGTGGAGTGCTGTCCTTGCCATTGGGCTGGCTGAGAAGTTCAGCTGGTGAGGGCAAATGTGCCAGCTGTGTCTGGGGGAGTTTTCCAAAGCTCAGGCAAACCCTTGAAGAGGTGCTCCATCACCCTGACAGCAAATGGAGAGGGCTGAGCCAGAAGCCAGTGCAGATCCTGATGCCACCATGTGCTTCTGGGAACCAGAGCACACGGGGCACCCTGGTTGGATGCAGCAGAGGTTTTGCCACCCTTGTTTCATTTGGCATAAACCCTTGAGCTGTGTGAGAGAAAACACGTGCACAGCTCACCAGGGCTGCACACCCACTGCTCAGCCCTGGCCCTGTGCCCTCAGGTGCCATGTGCTGCCAATGCAGCAGAGCTTGGCTTCAGCCAGAAGATGGTAAGATTTAGATGCAAGGTAAAATCTGGTGTAAAAGAGACCATTTAAGAATGAATTAATGGAAGATCATGTGGCTGGGGAGCAGAGGGATGCCTTGCTTGTCAGTGTCAGCAGCAGCAGGCAGCTCTGCAGCCAGCACAATCTAAACTTGCCCTCTAATGGCCTATGTGACAGGAATTTATCAGTCACAGCCTGTCCCTGGCTGCTGGTGACCCCAAAGCAAAAGCTGTACCTTGTTTGTAGCCAGATCACTGTGGCCCCTGCTCTGTGCCAGGAGCACACTGGGCCTCTGCTGTGCCATGGCCACAGCTGCTGGAGGCAGGACTCACCCAGGATGAGGAGCAGGGATGCCTGTGGCAGTGCTGGGACCTTTCTGGGTTTCTGCCCATCTCTTTGCGAATGTTTTACTGACAGAACAAGGATAAAGTTGGCCAATGGTGTCAGAAAAAAAAATTCAGATAAGAATTCCCATAGGCAAGCTAAGCACAGGCTTGAGGACATTGGAGTCATTGTGTTGGGAGATGCTGCACTCTCAGACTGCCTGAGAACACGTTCAGTACCTAACTGTTCTGGCAGAAAGCTTGTATGCCTGAGACTCAGCACAGTATGGTACAGAGAGTGCTCAAGTCTGGACTTCATCTGAGTAAAGAACAACATGGACAAAATCTTAAAGGAGCAAAGAGCAGAGGTTCCAAACAACATCAGAAGGAATCTGAGTGAGGGGCAAATTTAAAGTAAGAACATTAAACTTCATGTTAGGAGGAAAACTGACTTTGGACCAATGCAAACAGGAAAAGAGGGAGCATGGCCCCAAAACAGGGAGAGGCACAGGCTTTGGAATATGGCTGAAATGCCAAAAGTTTTGGTGGCATTTCCCCCTGCTGATGGTGTGTCATGGCAGTACTGGTTTCCTCTCCACAAAAACTGGAGTGGAGCCCAAGATTTAGCTCAACTCAAGGATAGTCAGCTGAGATGTAATGGTCTGAAGCACAGTGAGCTGAACAGATGGCCTGATGGTGCCTGCTAGTCTGAAAGGCTCATTAGTTTCTACAGAGCATCCTGGGGAAGTCTCACCACAGGGAGCAGGAAGGAGCTCCCATACCTCCCATGCCAATGACAGCAGTAGCTCAAATCCCAGCACATTTTGTATTCTGTAAGGGAAATTTTGTCTTTCAAATCAGAAATAAATTAAATTACCAGTTAAACACTCACCTTCTTGCACAACAGGTATCTCCATACCAGAAAGCTTAATCAGGTCTTTATTAGTAAATCACCTCAATACATCTTGTAGTGCTCCAAGAAAGCCTCTGGTTTCTCCAGGACATGAATTTTGGTCTTTAAGCTCTTTTCTTCCAGCAACATTGGGTCAGTCCTGGCTCATCCATATTTTGGAGAGATGTAAATCTGAGGCTGGGGATCTGTGCAGGAGTGTCTCCTGATAGCACCCCAGAGACCTGACTTCATCTATCCCATTGTGGGCACTGGCTTGGAGGAGAAACATTCTGCAGCACATCTCCTTCTCTTCGTTTCACCTCAGGGAGGCCCAGACTTTCCACTTAAATTCAGGTGCCTTTCTAGACCTCAGCTTGTTATTTCTGACCTATTAACAGCTTTCTACCCATGGGCCTCTTTGAATTCCAATTAGAAATGAAGTTCAGTTTGCTTCCAGTGACTCATGTGCGAAGGCCCATGTGATCTGGCAGAAACAGCAGCTCATCACTTCTGTTTATTATGCCAGAGCAGAGTATCACAAATCACAAGTAGGAAGATGAGCTGACCTCTAATAATCTAACATCTTTAGAATGTTCCTTTGATTTTTACAGGAGGAAAGGTAAGTGAATGTGTTTGAAGAGCCAGAGGCTCTGTCCCTTGCTTAGCATTAGCATCAATCTCTCTGACATTATTTGTGCCAGTTTTCTCCCAGGTATGGAGATTTAACTGGATTTCAAACATTATCAAGAAGACTCAAAAGGTAAAGGCCAGATATTTTTATGTTTGCTTGCTGAAACAGTTTTTATTCCATCTCCTTGACTGTGATTATAGAGACACTTCTTGCTCCTTGAAAACAGTGTTAAATTCACAACTGCTCACGAAGCCATATAAAAGCAATTTATTGCACATCACTGAACACCCTCAAGAGGCCTGAGGCAGCATTAGCATTTTTATAGGAAGTGCTGGTATATCCTCTTGCACATAGCCCACCTGTTCTTTTGTTCCTACATGATGTCTATGGAAGGTACATAAATGCTTTCAAAGATGTGTCCAGCCCCACACAAAGGAGCCCAGCCAGCCAGAAGAGTCTGTTGGGGTGCAGTGGGCCACACCAACCTCCACAGCAGCTGTAGTGAGACATTTCAACTCCATGGAGGGCTGAGGACAGAGGGCACACGGTTACAAATCCATCCATGCTGACCACATAAGGCTGATTTCTTCTGACCAGATAAGCCTTGACTCGTGTCACCTCTGGCTGGGGCAGGGGGCATTCAGAGGACCCAAGAGGAGAAGTGGCTCAGGCTGCCAAACAGGCTCTCCTGCAGGTTTTAAGACACATTTTGGCTGAAAGAAAGGTGACCATCACCAGTGTCGTTGACTGGGCAAAGAAATAGAATTTCCAAATAAAGAAAAATAAAGAACAAAAGCAAGCCACACAGGCTCACGTTTTCACCAGCCATAGTAATTCACTGTTTTCCACCAGTAAATGCCACAGTAATTCAGCTTTAAAACACTAAGATAGTTGGGCTTTAAAATCAACAAAGCAGTAGCAAAAGAGTTCATATGAGCTAATACAGATAGTGCAGATTGAAAGTCACTTGGCACCGGAGAGAAGTAAAGGAATTGCTCAATTTTTGGCCACAGTTCTAAGGGGTTGTAAAAGTTACGTGAGCAAATGGATTTCTTACTTTATCGACTGACATTCCTTTTTATCAAATTTTTTCTTTTTCTCTTCCCCACTTTTTTGCTTGTTTATTTTAGGACATTCACTCCTGGTAGAGAAGGACAACGGTGCTGTTTGTGGACTACCCTTGGCACAGAGAAGCTGCAGTTTGGATCTTCAGTGCAGGTATATTTACAGAAAAGAAGCATTCAAAAACATCTGCAGCACAAAATTATTTTCTGTTTAATCTGCAGGCCTAAAAGGGAAAAAAAATTGTCTTTTGCCTGGTCCACTGCTGCACCTGGCTCCAATTGCTGCAGTGCAGAGAGCCAGACTTTGCAGCAGGCTGAAGACAGCTGCCCACGTGGCAGCAACGTGCTCACTCAGCACACTGAGGGCATCCACGTGTCAGGGAGCACCAAGTTCACCACAGCTTCATCACCAACTCCAGTGTTTGCTTAGAACCACAGTTCACGTGCTCTGCTCCCAGCTCAGCTCTCACAGGGTTTGAAGATGTCTTGGACAGGGCTGAAATTCTTGGAGAGGCTGTTTCAGCCTCTGCTGAGCACTGACTGCAGCCAGCTAAAGTCATTTTCTCTCCAAAGCTCTGCTGCAGGTGCTGGCAGGGCTCTTTCTCAATATCTCAGTATCACACAGAGAAGAGGCTGCAGATTTGGTCCTAGGCCACCTCCTGCCCCAAAAGGACCACTTCTCAGGGAAGCCCCCCAGGCAACAGCTGACAGTGGGCAAGCCTAGATTCTTCTCCATGGCAGGAAAGGCAGAGCTGGGCAGGAAAAGGCCACAGCAGGGAATGGGCAAAGCCCTCCTGACTGCAGCCTCAGGTAACCACCTCTCCTGTGTTTGCCATTGAGGAGCATCTACACCAGGTACTCAGGAGGGTGTCGTGGCTGAGGAGTTGGGTTCACTCCCACCATCCAAAGCTTTCCAGGGATGCAGTGACCAATGTCAGGAGAGAGGAAGCTTCTCCCCCTCGCTGCTGCTCCAGTAGCTCTGGCATTTACCTGGGAATGCAATCCATGGGCTGGGGCCCCAGCAGGCACAGAGGAATGTCCCAAGCTCTCTCCCTGGCAGGATGTGACTGTCCCCCATGCTGCTCACCACTGACCCAGCCCAGCCAGCTCAGATCCCAAGCACCTGACACTGGGACCAGCATGTCCCCACACCAGTTCCTGCTGAAAAATCACAGGATGGTTTGGGGAAGAGAGGCCTTTAAGTTCATCTGGTCCCAACCCTGCTGCTGTGGGTAGTAATGCCACCCTAGATCAGGTTGCTTAGGGCCCCATCCCACATGGCTTTGAACACTACTGGAGCATCCACAATGTCTCTGGGCAAGCTGTGTTTCTGCCCCACCATCCTCAGGCTCAGCATCAGAAGCTGCAAAGAGCAAGTGGAGTGACCTGGGCTGTGCACTGGGAGAGGGGCAGCCCTCCCTCTGGAGGAACCCACATCCCTCAGATGGCACCACTTGCTGAACACCCTCCTGCTGCTTATGTGCTGGCTTAAATTTGTTCCAACAGTGCAATGGCAGGGAAAACAGTGTCATTGTGTGGAGTTCTGTGTTTCCATCTTTTACTAGCACAGACTTTACTAGAGAACTTCCTAAAATCGGGTTTCCATATAGTTACCAGTGCTTTTCGTACCTCTGGGGGTCGACCATAGCTTAGAAACTTCCTTTGTTACAAACTTTCCTAAAGGCTCTTATTGTATGTATGATCCCCTAAATGCCCTTGGAAACACCAGGAGAATGATAAGAATCAGGTTTTTGTCAGCTTTGACTAATGAAAAACCCATTTCATGAAACATAGTGACCTTCTTTCCAAAATGCCATGTCCATGTCCCAGGCACCAAGGTCTTGGGATGGGGGAGTTCATAGTTTGTGGCTTTGTTTCCAAATCAGTATATTCAGATTCAGAAGAGGGAGGGGGGAAGGGTGTTTCTTTGGTTTGGTTGGTTGGTTGGTTGCTTGGATTGTTTAAAAAAAAAACAGAATAAATTCTTAGAGCAGCTATAGGGACTGAAAAAAACCCTCCTATATTTCTCAGTAAAGCAGTAATTTTTTGGCTTGCTACCGAGTCACCTGAAGTGCTGCCATCAGCATAGGAACCACTTAGAATTTAATCAGATGAGTCCAACCTGCTGAGAACTGCAATTTGCCTTTCTAATGCCAAAATAAAAATTAACAGAAGCATGTTTTCTCTGTTTTCCTCCCGGATTGCAGAAGGGGCTGTCACATGGCGAGCAGAAGGGAGGTCTGAGCCCCAGGGAGGCGCTTTCTGTGCAGGACGTGCCAAACGCTGCTCTGTCTCACCACGGTGGCTCCTGGGCACTCACACGCAGGCAGAGGGAGTTCCCTGCCCAGCAAGGATGGGGAGCACAGCCCTGGCAGCACAGACTTTGCATGGATGTTGTGTGTTACAAAACCCCTCTCAGCCTCTTCTTGCTTAATTTTAGGACTACCTGGAAGAAGGGGATATAAATTACCTCGGGACAGGGAAAAAAAATAATATAGAAGACATTGCCAAGATGAAACTCCCAGCTGCAGGTTCTGCAGGTCCTGCAGGTCTGGCCTCAAAGGAGGTTGCAGGTGATGTTACAGGAGCCACAAGCAACAGCTTTCCCAGCTCAGCGACAGCAGAGAAGCTGCTTCTGCTTTTGCTGGTCTCTGCTTTCCTCCGGACAGGCATATTCAGCCCTCCTTCCCCATCGCTCCCTGTGCCAAGGACGTGCAATGTTCCTGTCAAAGGGTCCTAGGTCCCTGCTGGAAGAGTTCACGCCCTCGATTTCCTAACTCTGAAAGGGGAAAAAGGAAGAAGAGATAGAACAAAACAGGCTCTGAGCGACGGTTGCTCCCTCCGCTCGCTCCATCCAGAGCCCGCCTGCCCCTGGCGCTCCCCCGGGCCTGACTCAGCCGCAGGAATGTGCGGGGAATGCCAGCGCACCGCACGGCACTTGAGAACGGGAAGAAAACAGCAAAAGGAAAACATTACTTGGGCTGATTTTTTTGTGGGAAGCTCATAAAAAATGCCCTAATTAGAGAGGGAAGCAGAGCTACAACTAAATTTGTCGTTTCTGCAGTTTTATGCTTTGCGTAGTCCTAGGGTAGCATATTTTAGAACCCCATGAGCCACAGCTCCAAACTAGCAGCATGCCTGGAGACACCATATCCTGTTCTCCCTCAGAGACCCATCCCCACCCCAGCCTCTCACTCTTCAGTCTTCCTCCAGTCCCTCTCTTTGGGGCAGCAAACCTCCTGCACCACGAGCAGACCCCTGGCAGCCCCAGCAGCTCCTGTAACTCCATGTCCTGCTCCACAGTGGCCAGAAGAGCTGTGGAGCTGGGGCTGGGGGCTGCTGTGTCCAGCCACCACCCCCCAGTGCCCCTGCTCACAGCAGAGGTGTCGCCAATGGAACACATTGTCAAAGTGGTCCTCCTGCAACAGCCCTTCCCTGGCTGCTGCCTCCTTCCAGGAGCCCTCTCCTGATGCTCAAGCCTTGGCAGTCCCTGTGACATGCTGCCCCTGCTCAGGCAGGTTTATGAGGCCTTAGGAGAGTCATGATGTGTCCTACACTGTCAGGTAGGAAAGCTGTACCTTTCAGGAACCTCTCAGCAAGCACCTGTGTGAGTGCTGGTTCCGGATAAAATGTCAGGAATAAACAATTTTGAACATTCTTAGAAAAAGAAAGTGGGTACACACACAGGCTGCTGTGAAACACTGAACACAAGGTAGCTCAGTCCTGGCTCTGGTATGCTGGGAGTACAAAAAGGGAGAGCTTAAGGGAACTCCACCATGGATTTAACATTCTTCTTGTGGCCTCAGGATCAGGAGGGTTTTCCAAGATGCCCTTAGAAATTTGGTGCAAAGGAAATAGCATGGCACAGTGGAATTTCCAAGCCTGGCCAGCCAGGAGGCAAACCAAGAGAGCTGGGTGAGCCCAGCTGGCTCCATGGTGGCACATCCTGGGCTGCCTTGGAAATGCCTTGTTAGGTGAGTGTTCAGTTTAATGTGTCCACATGTCAGGCAGCAAGTGCCCAGACCTGGAACACACTGGCATGTGCTTTGGGGCAGCAGTGCCTGCTGTCTGGGGGACCCAGAAGGGTGCCAGAGCAAGGGGAACTTTCTGGAACAGGTTTTTGCACCAATTTCTGTCCTAGCAAAAGCCACAGACTCTTCATCTTGCAGAGTTTCAGGTCACATCCAGTAAATTTGTGTGGTTAATTTTGTTGTATTCAAAATACCCCTGGGGCTTCCTCCATCCTATCCAAGCCTCAGAACCCCATTTCATATCTCATCTGCAATTAAACAGAAAGCAGTTGACACTGCAGAACTGCATTTGTTTCTGCAAGAGCAAGGTTTATGCTGAGTACTGTATGGAGCTTGTTGCCATGGGAAATATCAGTGTTTGTCAAAACTTTAAAATCCAACCCAGTGTACCAAAGCATCCCCCTTCCACTTGTGCACCCACAAAGCCAGGGACAAATTACAATGGTGGCAAAGCTACTGTGGAGAGGGTAGGAAATTAAATTTGCTCAATACACATTAAAGAGAGGAAAAAGTAGGCAGCAGCAATGAAAAGAGAAAGGAGAACATCAGCATGTAAACAAAAAGTACCAGGGAAAAAACAGTCCAAAAAGCAAAAGGGTTAATTAACAGCAACAATTTATTTGACTTCAGTGACACTTAGAGAGAGTCTTGAAATTGCACTGCAATCAGTACTCAGGGCTGCAAAGTGTTCCTGTTACAGGGGCATTAATTACACTCACCGGTGAAGGCTTCAGCTGTGGCTCCTGGTGCCGGGGTGGCCCAAACCTCCGCTTTTCCTGCCCGCTTTTCTGCTCCTCCCCAGGCCCCACTTGAGGTACTGATACCATCTGTACTAATGCAGAGCTCAGAATGGGGAGGGCAAAGTGCAGCTCCCTTTGCCCAGTCAATCAGCACCCAGCAGAGGAAAAAAGAGAAGCAAAACCCACCCTTTGCCCTTGAGCCCAAGTGATGCTTGCCCCTCCTGAGCCACTCCAACACAGCAGAGGCCATCAGTTCTGCCAAGCACACCCAGCCCAGCTGCCAGCAAGACAAGAACCAGAGTTTTCACAGGGTAACTCTACACCAAAGGCTCAGAGCTCCAGACAGGAAGGTGAGAGCCCAGGAGAAAGACACCCAGGACCAGACAGAGCCATCCAAACACTGACACTGAGAGGGGTCTCCAGTCTGCAGACACAGCCACCACAGGCCCTCCTGCCTGGCACTGGACTGAAGCAGCAGGTGCTGTAACTTTGGAAAGCTGCTTTGAAGCTGCCAGACCCTGCAAGTCCTGCTGAGCCTCCATGGAGTAAGGCAGTGCCTTCCCAAGAGCCCCGAGCCAACACAGACTGCATGCTGCAACTATGTGAGCAAAAGAAGTGGTTTATTTACAGGCTATTGGAGCCAACCAATGGCATCAGCCACACACAGAAATACACCAAATCAGTTCCTTACTGCGGGAGTAAGTTATAAAAAATAATTTTTATTTCAGTGGTGTAAGAAAACAATACCTTTCAGGTCAATTAAAAGTTTGCTTTAGTGTTGAAATGGCCTTCAACATAGGCCGAAGTTCTTTCAGGAGGCAGAGTCTGTATTTTTTGGGCATGATGTGATGAACCCAGGACAGCACTGTCATACTGCTGAGGAATTCTCCTCCCCTCCAGCAGCAGCACTGAAAAATTAAATCTGTTAGTCCTTTGTTGCAAAGCTTCTATTGATGGTGGTGGTAAGAGCTACTGAAACAGGAACACATTTCTCTGTTTTTCCTTGTTACATACTAACACCTAAAATACTGTAAGCACACCAAATTGGGTTCCTCTTTTTTTTTGTCCTTAAAGGCTGTGGCTAACAAAGGCAGCCAACTTTCTTAACTATAGCAAACAATACTGACTTTCCCCAGTAAGGCCTCACTTTGATTTCCCCTTAGAACCATGCTGATTTGGGTGGCTTCCTTAAAGGTGCACTCGCTGGACTGCTGCTGCCCATTCAAAGCCTGAAGTGGTGTGCAAATGATACTTTCACCTTGCCAAGAGACATTGTCACCTAAATGCTCAAGATCTGTCCTCCTTCTTCCCCAGATCCAGTGCTTTATGAAACCAGAGCCTAAATAAACTCCTAAAGATGTTAATCTCATTAGGTGTGCAGGTGTCCCATAAACTGGGACGTGCTGAACATCAGCACCCAGCCATGCCTTGGTTCAGAACTGTGAATACTGGGTCAAGCCACCAGCACATAATCCATGTCTAAAGCGATAAAAAGCTCATCACCTTCTAGTCCCCCTGCCCTGTTTAAGCACCTGTTTGACCGTGCCATGACATGGGTTTGTGACAGGCTTTTGGATTTTGACACCGTGCCAGAGGTAGGGATGATGTGAGCACACGGCAGGGATGCGAGGACAAAGCTGTGTCAGCCACCTGACCGACCCGTGCTGAGAACCCCTCTGCACCCACAGCACGAGGTATTTTGCAGTCTAACCCCCTCCCACAGGCACTGATCCTGTTCTGCAAGTGGGACTTTCAGCGCTCACATGCTCTTTGCCCCCCGGCAATGGGTCCTTCGCTCCGACCCTGCCCAACTGTATCCAGAGCAGCTACAATTAGCCAGAATTTCAGTGTCAAAGCGCCGGGTAATGCGTACATTACACACAAATATCTGCTGTATGAGGAGGCCGTGCCACCTCTTGCGTGTGCCCTTGGCGGAGGTGAAGCTCTCGATGCTCCCGCTGCCGCAGCCCCGGGTCAGGCAGCGGAATCTCCCGTCTCTGGGATCCCCTGGGCCAGCTCGCACACTCAGTAACGCCCTTGCCACCGTGCCAACACTGCACAGTCACTGCCAGAGAGCTCTTTGGTTTGGGTTTACTTCCCGCGGCACCTCCGCATCCCTCCCTGCGGGGCGGTGGTGTGAGCTGATGAGCCGAGCTCTAGGGGCTGAATTACAGCCAGGTTTCCGGCGGAGAGCCCGGTGCCTCCCGGCAGAGGAAGAGGAGGAGAGGAGGAGGAGGAGAGGAGGAGAGGAGGAGGATTTCCCTCCAGCCTCCTCCGCCCCCGCTGCAGTGGAGCGCGGCGCCTGCGCGGCCGCGGCGGTGACTCACCGGGGGTACCGGGGGTACCGGGGCGTGCTCGGCCGTGGTTCACCGGGGGTACCGGGCCGTGCCCGGCCGTGGGTCACCGGNGTGATTCCCCGGGGGTACCGGGGCGTGCTCGCCGGTGATTCCCCGGGGGTACCGGGGCGTGCTCGCCGGTGATTCCCCGGGGGTACCGGGGCGTGCTCGCCGGTGATTCCCCGGGGGTACCGGGGCGTGCTCGCCGGTGATTCCCCGGGGGTACCGGGACGTGCTCGCCGGTGATTCCCCGGGGGTACCGGGGCGTGCTCGCCGGCAGCGCCCCGGCACACGCGGCCCAGCCCCGTGCCCTGGCGGCGGGGAGCGGCTGCCCGAGCGAAGGCGGTGGATGGGGAGCAGCCTGGCTGCCCGGCCGTCCCCCGGAGGAGGCTGCCGAGCTCTCCCGCGACAGGGGCGCCTCGCTCCTCGCAGCGCCCGTGAATCCTCTGAGAGCCCGGTCCGCCCTGCCGGCGCTTCCCCTCCCTCCCTCCCGAGGGGTTTGCTGTCTGGCGCCTGGGAATATGCTGTCCCGCAAGAGAAGTTGGAGTCACCGTCCAGAGAATATATTTCCTTTCTTTCTTTTACATTTTATAAATAGTCCAGCTTTCCTACAGCGTTTTTCCTGGCCTGGTGACTCATCATCGACTCATCACACTTGTTGCTTCACTTAAATAAGGCATTGAAAAGTCCCTTGCATAAATGGAGAAAAAGAATAGTAAAAGGATCCCCTCAGCTGCAGATTAACAACTGACCACTTCATAGGGAAAGACCTGAAATAATCCCTGCTGCCCCGTGGCTGGGAGGTTCATGTTAAGATGAATCAGTGCGGGGCAGAGCGATGCTGTCTAGGCCAGCCAGTCTGTAAGAGCTCCTCCTTGCTGCCCGCCCTGCCTGCCCTTCCCTCCGGGTACTTCCAGACGGTAACAAGTTCTTTCTCAGTTCAGCGACTGGTATTTTTGACTCGTGTGCTGCATCGAGAATTTCACAGGGATGCCGTAGTTTCCCCCTTATTTCAAAAAATTTCATGACTCTTTTGCCAGCATGGCTTCCTAGGAAAAGGACGTGGAGGTGATCACACCACCTCCTGAGCACGTGGTGGGAAATTCCCGGGTCACCTCAGCTGAGCCAGGTGAGGACCCAAAGACACCAACATCTCCCAGGCTTCAGGAGAAGAAGAGCTCCTGCTGCCAGCTTTGGACTGCTGCCAAGCCAGGCTGGCTTTGCCAGGTTTTGCTGAGTGCAGTGCTGCAAGGGAAGGTGAGCCCGTGAGTCAGGGCATGAGGGATGCAGCATCAGTGCGAGGTTCAAGCTGTTCCAGCGCCCCCAGTGAAGGCTGCCTTGCAACAGGGCTGCTGCTGGTCCCCATTCCCCAAGCTCTGCTCTGGGCTGCAGGAGCTGGTGAAGAACCAGGAGCAGAGTGGTGACAGGGTGACTGTCACCTGCAGGTGAAAGGGATTTGCTGCCAGTGGGAAACATGTGGCCTAATTGCCTGTGCTGGGAGTTCCTGGTAAGGTGCCCCACAGCCCAAGGGTGGGGGAGCCCCTCTTCCTAGGACAGCATGCAGCCACTTGCAGGCAGGAGCAGGGAGCCTGACATCTCAGAGCACCTGCGTGGCAGCGTGAGGGCAGGTAATGGTGGGGACAAGAGAAGCAAATAAAACCACTTATGCTCAACCAAGAGCATCAAAGGCAACTACTCCCTAAACCTGCATAGCAACCAGACACCAGCAGCAGCACAACACACACAGCTGCAAACAGGGGAATCCCTTTGGTTTTCCTCGCCCTCACTTCTGCAATTTGCAGTCCCTGTTGCCTCAGTCGGGATTACCTGAGGAATACTGATTCCAGCTGATCAAGAGGTCTGTCTTCGTTGAGCTGATTGCATTGCTTGTTTGAAGATGGCTGCTCTGTCCTCTCGCTATGCTGTGGCTCCTAAATGCCTTTTTATTTAGCAGCTGCTCCTCTGGTGTGCAGTGACTGACAATGTTACATCGTGATGTAACATCAGGGGACTTGCTTTATTGTTTGCTGGATGGGAGTTTCATTAACGTTTTGGTCACCCTTCATTTCAGGCCATTATGGTACTCTCTGTATCCTGTATTTTCTTTAATTCCACTCAGGTTGCGTGCAATACTCTCTCTTTTCACTTAGGGAGGTGAGGGTTGCTCTTTCCAAGTGACTGCCAGGCAATTAAACATTAAAGGCTCTGTTTCCCAAGCAGAAGGGTTTAAACTGCCTGAGGTTGTTGTTCACAGTAAGTACCCCGTGCCAGTTTCCTGGCTATCCCTGAGAAGATCCCAGCCTTCACCATTAAACAATGACAACTGTATGGAATTCAGCCCAGATGGCAATAAAGAGAAGTTTGCAATGGGGTTTGGTTTGTTTTCTTTTTTTAAAAAAAAGGTAGACTTGACAAATGTCAGATCCTCTTGCATACATTGGAAGCAGTCAGGAGATGACCTGGCCAGAGAGGAGAGGCTATTGAAAGCCACTTAAGTTTTGCTGAGGCTCTGGGGAATATTTAGCCAAGGGAGGGTGTTCTTGTGCCTCTCCACAGCACATGGGCAGTCCCCACCATGGCTGCATCATTTTTGGGGAAGTTTTTGCCATGCAAGTACCTTGACATCTACCAAAACCTTTTGAGTAGTTGAAATGAAGTCATGGTAACAGCAGAATTTTTTTTCCTCAGACAACTCCTTTGACTTTCTGAGTAGACTACACAATCAAGTATGAAGTTTTACCAAAACTGTGTTATCCTAAAAATGCTTCTGAATTATTTAATGCATTTTATATGATGATTACCTGATCTATATCACAGCACAGGAAGTGAGTTAGCAAGTTTGTCCCCTGTCTTCTCATGAATATAATAGATAGTTAAAGATGTGTTTTGCTCTTGTTCTCTTACTGCCAAAGTATCACATTTTCTTTTGGGCACAACAGAAAGCATTCCAGAACTCCATATTCCTACACATGGAAGCTCTGTGTCACATGTTAAATTACATTGTAAGACTCAAACCCAACTGTTCTATTCTACTGAATATTACCCTCCCCAGCCACATGTTCCAGGAGAAGGAAAGTTTCCTGCAGAAAATTTGTGATACAGAACTAGAAGCTTGAGCCCATAATGCACATATTCATTCATCATTTCTCTTGACCTGATTTTGTGCTCCAGCTTTTTTGACAGATTGTTTCCTTGGTTATCCAAGTTTGTTGCCAAAGCAGACAAATGAATCATCCATTTACAGTAAAAGTGGGGAACTGCCAAGGGAATACCTGATGTCGCTGCATGTGGTGTGCAAGTCTCAGGCCAGCTGACAGTGAAGTCCTTCCTCTCAGCTCTTTGGGCACAGGCTGCATCTGCACTGTGGCACCCAGCCTGGCACAGAGGCTGAAGACACCCTGTGCCAGGATGACAGGACTGGTTGGTTAAGGGTGTCTTGAAATAGCACTGCTGGATGGTAAAGCTCAGGAGGAAAAACCTCAGAAAGCTGCACTCACCAGGCAGGATGGGTAGACAGGCTGCCCTGGTTCTTGTCTCAGCTGTATCTGTGGCTCCAGACAAGCTGACCCAGCTCAGGACCCCTCTTCTTTTAAAATACATATTAGTTCACTCATGGAGCATCTAAGCCTCCCACAGATACTCCTGCTGTAATGGAAATCATTCTTTTCCAAACCACAAGGAAAAATGCTTGCTTTTTCCAGCCTTCTCTCCCATCTTCTCTGGAGATTAAAATCCCTGAACACTCTGAGAGTGCTCAGGACATACACAGGGTGCCCTGGCACCCCAGTTCCCTACTGCTGATCCATTTGGGTGGGATACCAGACCTTGAGCCCCTTAACCCATCCTGCTGGTGGCCAGAATGAGCTGCCTGTGCTACACCCAGGGCAGGCAGGCAGGCACGCTCAGCCTCCCCCTCCCGCTCCACCCCAGTGCCAAGGGAGGCACACCAAGTGTTTTTGGGTTGTATTGCTCTCTTTGGACACAGAGGCTAGCTCCCTCCTTTCCCAGGACAATTTGTTGTGACACCCCTGCTGCAAGCCGAGTCTCACTCCAGCTCTGTAATCGATGTCAGCACTGCAGCATCAACTTTTCTGTGTGTGCATCACTTCAGAGTGCAGTGCTAAGCAGCGAGCTGGAGGGTTTATAGGTACTGCCAAAATATTCTACCAAGAATATATGCTGTCTCTTGGATCCCTTTGGATCAACTCCCCAGAGCCAGGTGTCTGCACAGCAAATGACAGTGGTGGTCACCCTGGCAAGCCCTGCCACAGCCAGCACCCAGCCAGTGTTGGCATCCAAGTACTAATTGGTGTTGCTGAGAGTGTCTTGGTTTGCATTTCTGTTTGGCTTCATCGCTGAACCCAAACAGGAGGAAAAAATACAAGGTATGCATTCATTTAACATACAGGGATAAAGAGGTTCTAATTATTGACAGCAATCTGCAGAAAATTCATAAAAATTAAGCTTCCTACTATGTGGCCAAATTTGATTGTGCAATAAACTCAGCATTGAAGAGGTGTCTAATAATGCCCTTTCAACTACATTTTTCAGGTTAGCCTTGGATTAAATCCCAAAAATGTTGATGCAATTTCCAGCTGGCTTTCACGGTTAAGCTTTAAAAATGGCATGAGGTAAATTCACAACTCTGTCTTCAGCTGGAACCAGCCAGAAGTGCACTTCTTGCTGTTAAGTTCTGTATTTAGAGGGAGAAGCTGTATTTTATTTAGCTCACAGCATGCCAGAAACAGGCTTCCCTCAGCAGCCTCCCAGCAGTGCAGCCAGCAGGTGGTCCCAGGGCACAGCTCGCTCACACCTCCAGAGTGGGTTGCTACACAGAAAGCACCAGCAGCTGCTTTTACTTCAGAAAACACAGGCAGAGAGATGGCCACGGCAAGGAAACGACTTTCTTCCTCTGTTACTGCATGGCAGCATGAGTGCTCACCTGGAAAGTCAGATTTAAGTCCAGCTCCATGCTGAGATAGAGGGGCTTCAAAGCCCACTGCATGCTCTGCTGAGGAGAGGGACAAGGCACGTTCTTCATGCCCTTCTTCTGCAGGGCTGCAGCACAAAATGGGATTCAAGGATCAGTGTGCCAGGCAGAGCTGGTGAGGGGACCTGGTTCCTTGTCCAGTGGCTACTTGCAGATGTGGAAGGGTCTCAGACCCAGAGCCATAACAATATTTTATCTCATGGCCATGAAATGAAAAATACCGTGAAGCAAGGTGGTGGAATGGGACTCAGTCTCACGTTGCTGGGGAAGAAGCCTCTCCTTTATTGGGCTATGATGGCATATCCCACGTGGAACAAGAAGGGCAATGACTCAGGTGCTCCCTACGCAGGGCCCTGTGTCACACCGGATAAGGTAAGGAGTGCCTGTGCCCCAAGCCCACAGCAGGGAAGGGCAGCGAGTCAGCATCCGTGCGATTGTGAAATCTGGAGATCCCTGCGGGCAGGGCAGTCGGAGCGGGAGCAGGAGAGTCCGCAGGAGCAGCAGCAGGGGCCACCGCAGCACGCAGGGACAGCGGGCGGAGGAGCAGGGGCAGCGGGCGGAGGAGCCGCACTGCCCCGCCTCTGCCTGAGGTGGGAGAGCCCCAATCCCCTCTCCCTCCCGGCAGGGCACTCCTGCGGGACAGCTTTGATAGCGCTGGGAAAAGCCTGGAGCCCGTCTCGGTGCCCACTGTCCCTGTGGAGGGCCCTGTGGATCCCACAGCCCGACAGCCAGGCCACCAGGAGCACCACCGCGTTCCTTCCTGGGGAAGGCAGCGCAATCACCAGCTAAAAGGAAACACTTTTCATCAGCGCTGTAACGGCCCACATAGGCATGGGGAGTTTTGGGTGCTGAAGAAAAGCAGGGGGATGAAGAGCTGGGACGAAAACACCCAAAACCAAACCAAAATAGAGATGCAGAGTAGTAAGCGCAGACTTCAAATTTCATTCCTGTGGGATTTATAATGCTTAAAAAATACTATAAAATTAAGAGATAGTGTTCCATTGGTCAGGACAATTTTATTTTGAGGCTGTTTTCCTTGCAAAGGGATAAGTTCTACTATAAATAAAAAAAAAAAGTCTACATTAAAGAAAATTGGTTTATTGTAAACAAAGTATAAAGTACAACATAAGAAATGTGCAAATCTTTAAAGTAGTCACAAAAAGCAGATCTAATACACTATTTTCAAACCATTCACTTTCTGATACGTGTCCTCAACATAATATGATAAAATACAAATAGTGAAAATTGATGCATTGTCACAAAAGCTGGTTTAAATTCTAGGCCGGTGTCTTTGCTGCCTTGTTTTCCTCTTTGAATCACAACTCTCTAATTTAATACAATACATAATATAACTGTTTCAATTTTAGCATAAACTGCCTTTCAAAGAATAACATGATCAAGAAGCCTAAGATTCTTGGGTTTCCTCTTTAATCAGCCAGAGTAGTTTACAGTTACCAAGTTTGCCTTCAAGGTGCCCCATACCGCTCATGACAAGCACAGTGAGAAGGTGCAAAGGCAACCATAAGCAACACAAAAGCAGAGGCATCATGCGATGCCCAGGTATGACCAGCTGTAACAATCACAAGCTCGCCAAAGCAGCTGGGAAAACATTACAAAGCTCATAAGGATTCGGAAACGTCCCTGCCCTTCAGCTGCCCATGCGGTGCCCCTGCATGCCCATCCCAAGCCCCTCTGGACACAGCAGTGTAAAGCTGGGTGTGTTAACCACCCCATGCAGGAGAAGATGCTTAAAATCTGCAGGAGTCTGGCACCAAATCGGTTATGATGGGGCTGGAGAACGGTTAGGAGGAAAAGACTCCTACCGAGCCAAGGTGGCGGAAGTAGCAAAACTGATTTAGATTATCTTACGCAGGTGGGTTCTGGGCTTTCAAGCCTGTGCCTGTACATTGCTGCTGTCCTTGTCTGTGCCTACTGTGACTAACAACAGCCAGCTAAAACTGGAGCTGGTCTCAGGCATGAGCAGCAAACCCTCAGGAACACTTGCATGGGACTGGATCTAGAGCATACACAAGTGATTTGCAAAATTCAAAACTGGCACAATGTGGCTGCTCTGCTCTAGAGCTTCCCTTTCTTTCTCTCCTCACCAGTGCAAAAGACACCCGCTATTCCAGTCAGCTGCTGGTTCTCCCAGCAACATCTTTCGTGACTGAGTGCAGACTGCCTTTGCCTCTGCACTACCGTCAGCAGCCAGTGCGGGAGAACCACGCACCGGGAGAAAAAGCCTTTTTCCAGCCGGCCTACCCCAGCAACAAGAGTTAATTCCACCGTGTGCAGAGCAGGTCCTCTCACTGGGCGGCCGCGGACGTCGGTGGCACGGCGACATCGTTGAGCTTGCTCACTTCCATCTGCCAGTTGGGCAACTTCTTCGCCGACAAGTGGCGACGCGCGTGCTTCGTGAGGTGGTCGCTGCGCATGAACCGCCGCTCGCACATCGGGCACGCGAACTTCTTCTCGCCGGTGTGCGTTCTGCGGTGGCGAGACAGTTCATCGGAGCGCGCAAACCTCCTCTCGCAGCCCTTCCAACTGCAACTGAACGGTTTTTCTCCTACAAGGGAAGAGATTACAAAGGCAAAAACCCAGTCAGTACTGAGCAATAAACACCGCTGCCTCAACTGGCAGGAAAGTTTCAATTACGGCAGCTGAGCCAAAAATCTACGTAAGCATTATACACACAAAACGTGGAAAATTGTTTATATGCTAATATTTAAACATGCAGACTCACTAACCCCAAGGCTAAGTAGTGTGGGTCAGGGTCAAGAAGGGTTAAAAAAGGTTAAAGGTTAAAAATCCTCTGGAAGCAAATTGTTTGGAATGCTCTTCACATCTCAAAGATAGCCAATTTTAACTCTCAGCTCCATGTAAACTGCGGATAATGATGACTCAGCACGCCCTAAACTCCCCTCGGAAGCGCAGCCTGCAATGGTGTTTTATGTAACCCAGCTCTAGCAGCGCACTGTGAGCCTGTGTGAAAATACATGGGGCTCTTCCTGCTACTGCAGTTAAGGGCGGAGGCTGGAGAAGTTACTCTAGAATAACCACGGCAGGAATTGTTCGGAGTGGATTTTCACATCCTCTCATAGAACAATCTCCCAAATTTTACCCACTTCTGACAAAGGCATTCCTGAGGAGAAGCCTAATAAGGCATCTTTAACTCTGAAAAGCATGCTCCACATGGGGCAAGGCCTTGTTCCACAGATGCATTACTGAACACCTCCTGACACGAAGCGAGTCCAGCACAAACAAACTGCTGAGTCAACTTCCCCTCAGGGAGACTTCCCGTCAGAGATTAGGCAGCATTATAATGCAGGCTGGCAGAAAAAGTGTTTCACTGCTGGCCCACAATTTGTTCCATGAACAGATCCGGTAATCTCTACGACTATAATAAGCTGTATGTACAACCACAGTTTTCTGCATTGGATTCTAACATGCAGCAGCAGTGACCAACCTGTGTGTGTTCTGACATGAGCCTTCAAATGGGAGCTCTTGAAGTAGGTTTTCCCACACCCTGGGTAGCCGCAGATGTGACTTCTTATTCTTGAAGAATCAGCCTGAGGAGTGGTTTTTGCTGTAGAAGGTACAAAGCCAGGAGCAGGGGCAATGGGAGAGAGTCTCGTGCCATTTGGACTAACAATGGGAGCCTTTGTGCCCTGCACGACTGGCTGGGGCACAACAAACATGACGGCGCCCTTGGGGACCTGGGCGCCCATGAGGACCATGGGCTGACAGAGAGCCGGCGGCTGGCTCGGCGCCGTGCCGGGCACCACGGCCGTCACAACGCTGTTGTTGGCGGGCAGCGGGACCATCTGGCAAATCACTGGCACGGGGGGGGCTCCGCTGCCTTGGGCAGGGGACGGCGGTGCTGCCACGGCTGGCTGCTCTGCTGGCTCAGGGACAGGCTCCTCCCTGCTCCCCGAGGGCTTTGTCAAGGGCACGGGACCAGCGGCCGGTTCTGCAGTTCTTCCTCCGGCCACCGACAGTCCGCTGGTCTCAGCGCTGGCTCCGCTCGGCGCCGCGGCAGAGCACGCAGGGCGCTCTTCTTTGGCCTTCTGTTTCCTGCTCGTGTCCCTCGAGGCGCTCTCCTGGTACTTGAGCACGGTGGCTGCTCTCACGGGGCAGGTTTTGCGGTCGCAGAGCTGGGCGTCGGCCGTGTGGCGGATGACACTTGTCACTCGAGCTTTCAGGGGCCTGGCTGCCGGACACCTCTCCGCCTCTCTCCGCGGTGCGGCCAGAGGAGGCTTGGCAGCCTCGGACAGAGCCTTAGTGAGCGGGTGGATCACCTGCGACATCTCCGAGTCGGAGGGACTGTAGGGAGGGGTCAGGCACTGTGCAGGGAGAGACACAGCAAGGGGGACGTTAACAGCACATCCCCACGCTGATTGTTACAAACAAGCACACACACACAGACTGGGAAACTTACAAAGGCCGGTATCGCATTAAAGTCGGCTGCTCCAGGAAGCAAAGCCTCCTCGCTTTCCTCTGACATGTCAGACGCAGGAGTTATAGGTCTCATCTCTGCATGTTTCTTCAAGTCTGATTTCCAGTTGCAACTCATAGAAATAAGGGCCTCTACAGCCTCATAGTCGCTTTTTTCAGGCGTATTGTTCCAGAAGTACCTTGTATCTCTCTGTTTTTCAGTCATCATCTCCATTTCTTACTCCTGTTTCAGTTAGAGAAAAAAAGGAAAGTTTAAACCTTAGGCTAAGTTTGAGTATTTTGCAGTTCCTTGTAAGGCACTGCTAAAAACAAACAGGGCAACCTGTGCAAGATCAATACACTTAGTGTACCTGTATTTTCCTGCCTTCTTTCTTATTTATGTAATATTTTTAGGAAATTGTTAGTGAGGAGATCTGGCCATCAGATGAAAATTACGTAATTTCTTGAGGCAAAAGAACTACTCTGGATCTTAAATATATTAAAGTTATTCCACATTGCAAGGGCTGTGTCTGAGAGCTTAAGAAAAATCTTCACACTCCCCCTAAAAAAGTAGATCAAAACTTCCTCCACCATCCCACCCTCCTTCTATTTTTGCTTTGGACCCACACAGCCCTCAGCACTGTGCTTATTCTGGCACATGAGAAACGACTGCATTGGGACTGATTCACGCTTTCTTCGAAAGCTATCAGGAACAAAAAACGTCCTAGAAAATACGCCAAGGGTCTTTCTCTCACACACGTACACGCAAGGGAAGCCACCTGCTCGGAGAAGCGGGCTGCGCACCCCTCCGCGTACACAAACGCCGCCCCAC
>VZRX01014347.1:212641-235425 GCA_013398075.1 Notiomystis cincta
GCCGCAGTCCCAGGGCAGGTCGGCCCGCGGGGCTCGGCCGTGCCCGCCCCGCTCGGCAGCAGCTGCAGCTCGGCCGGGTCACTGCTCGGCGCGTTACCCCGCCGGCTGCGGCGAGCCAGAGGGCGAGAGCCGTGGGGTCCCTTCTGATCCACGCAGGGTTCGAGGCGGGCTCCTTTTCCCGTCAGAAAGCTGTAATGGGAGCAGAAGGAGCGGCTGTGTGTCGGGACCTGAGAAGCCAGATCCAGGCCAGGCTGCAGCTGTGACTGGTGTTGGGCTCTAGAAATGCTATTGATGCTTCGTTATAGTTCACTTTCTTTCCTCCTGCTTATTCAGCCTCAATTAAGAGATCTCCCCTCCTCCTTGTCTTCCTAAGTGGTCCAGCGTCGTTTGGTCAGAACATTTTCCTTTTTTTTCTTTTTTTTTTTTTTTCTAACACCTATTTTGCCTCAGTCTTCAACAGTAAGACCAGTTATCCTCAGGACAGCGAGCCTCCTGAGCTGGTAGACAGGGACAGGGAGCAGAATGGACCCCCTGTAATCTAGGAGGAAGCAGTTAGTGACCTGCTGTGCCACTTAGATGCTTACAAGTCTATGGGACTGGATTGGACCCATCCTAGGGTGATGAGGGAGCTGGTGGAAGAGCTCACCAAGCCCCTCTTCATCATTGATCCTGGCTAACCAGGGAGGTTCCAGGTGCCTGGAAGCTGGCCAATGTGACACCCATTCACAAAAAGGGCCAGAAGGTGGATCCAGAGAACTACAGGCCTGTCAGCCTAACCTTGGTGCCCGGCAAGGTTATGAAGCAGATCATCTTCAGTGCAATCACATGGCACATAGAAAACAACCGAGATCAGTCCCAGCCAGGATGGTTTAGGAAAGCCAGGTCCTGCCTGACCAACCTGATCTCATTTTATGACCAGGTGATCTGCCTAGTAGATGAGGGGAAGGTTGTGGATGTAGTCTACCTGGACTTCAGGAAAGCTTTTGACTGTCTCCCATAACATACTCCTGAAAAAGCTGTCAGCCCACAGCTTGGAGGGGTGAACTCTTCACTGGGTTGAAAACTGGCTGGATGGCCAGGCCCAGAGAGGGGTGGTGAATGGTGCTGCATCCAGTCACAGTGGTGTCCCCCAGGGATCAGTGCTGACCCAGTCCTGTTTAATGTCTTCACTGATGATCTGGATGAGGGGATTATTCTGTAAATTTGTGGACAGCACCAAGCTGGGTGCAAGTGTCGATCTGCTGTGGGGTAGGAAGTCTTTGCAGAGGGATCTGGACAAGCTGAATCAATGGCCCAAAGCCAGTGGTATGAGGTTCATTAAGGATGTGAGGAGCCCATTTAATTGCCTGGTTGTCAGAGGCACGTGGGGGAGAGGTTGCACATGTGCCATGTCCCGGGGGCACAGAGGAGAAGATGGAGCAAAGAAAGGCCCCTCTCTGGGGAGACTCTGCCTGGCAACCAGTCCGTGTGTCCCACGGGACAGGCAGTCAGCAGGGGAAGGCCGAAACCGCCGTGCCCTCCAGAGACATTCCCCAGTCAGGTGGCAAAAGGTCTCTACCGATGGACTGCAGTGGGACCCTGGACTGGGCCAATGGTCCCCTGTCGGCAGGCAGACTTTGGGAAGAGCCAGGGCCACAAAAAGTAACTGCATCGCAAGCCTGGGCTGCTCTTCTGTCCTTTGCCTTTCTGGGCTTTTGGCTTGGGGCTGTGCTTTTGAGGCTTGGTGATTCGAGGGGCTTTTTGAGATTTGCTTGTCGAAACTTGCTTTTGAGTCGGGGCTTTTTGAGTCTTATGCTCTTGCCCTGGCCCCAGCCTGCCTTTTGGCTCTCTCGCCCTCACCTCTGTCCTGTCTCCCTGTGTCCCTGACCAACGCCTTGCCAGTTCGTCTCTGCGTCCCTGCCTGAGCCCCCGTGGGCAGCCCTGCTGCTCCTGCTCGCCGCTGTCCCTCCTCCTGGAGCGCGTTCCCGGCGCCGCTCGCCTCCTGGGCGGTCGCCGGTCCAGGTGCTGCCCCAGGCAGGGAGTGTGCACAGCCCCCACCTCGTGGACATCGAGGGCACTCCCCCATCTCCGGTGGGAACGCCCTCTTTTTCCCTCTGTCTCCCCTCTTTCTCTCTCTCCCCCCTCTGTCTCCCATGTTTCTTTCTCCTGCTCTGTCTTCTATAGCCCTCTGTAGTTGGGCAACTCTTTTTTATTTTGGTTGGGTTTTTTTTTTTTGTTACCAATAAACTGTTCTCAGATACAATGTTTGCCTAGTTTGGCTTCATTTCGTTCCCAACCACCTAGTTTTAAAAGAACTCCTCGCAGCTCCTCACAGTGGAACACGACACAGGAGAGTTGCTGGGTCCTACACTTTCTCCACAAAACCCCATGCAGCAGTACGTGCTGTGGGTGGAGTGTCTGGAAAGCTGCTCAGAAGAGGAGGACCTGGGAGTGCTGGTTAGGAGCCACTGAACACCAGGCAGGGTGCCCAGGTGGCCAAGAAGGCCAATGGCATCCTGGCCTGGATCAGCAGTGATGTGGCCAGCAGGACAGTGACCCTCCCCTGTACTCAGCACTGCTGAGGCCACACCTCGAGTGCTGTGTCCAGTTCAAGGCCCCTCAGCTCAGGAAGGACATGAAGGTGCTGGAGAGAGTCCAAACAAGGACAACTGAGCTGATGTTCTCTGGAGCACCAGTCTTATGAGGAGCAGCTGAGGGAGCTTGGGGTGTTTAGGTTGGAGAAAAGTAGGCTCAGGGGTGACCTTACTGCTCTCTATAACTCACTGACAAGAAGTTGTCAGGTGGGAGTTGGGCTCTTTCCCAGGCAACAAGCAACAGGATGAGAAGACAGTCTCAGACAGTCTCAGACAGTCTCAAGCTGCCTCAGAGGCAGTTTAGGTTGGACATTAGGAGGGATTTCTTCACATACAGGGTGATTAAGCACTGAAATTGGTTGCCCAGGGAGGTGGTGGAATCATACTCCCTGGGGGTGTTTAAGGAAAGACTGGAGGTGGCACTCAGTGCCACGGTCCAGTTGGCATCATCGTGGTGTTCAGTCAAAGGTCACAGACGCCTTTTCCAAGCTGATTGTTCTGTGATTATGTCATTCTTCCTGTCCTTCCCCTTTTCAATGGTGTCATGGTCCTGTTCTTTCATTNTTATGAGGAGCAGCTGAGGGAGCTTGGGGTGTTTAGGTTGGAGAAAAGTAGGCTCAGGGGTGACCTTACTGCTCTCTATAACTCACTGACAAGAAGTTGTCAGGTGGGAGTTGAGCTCTTTCCCAGGCAACAAGCAACAGGATGAGAAGACAGTCTCAGACAGTCTCAGACAGTCTCAAGCTGCCTCAGAGGCAGTTTAGGTTGGACATTAGGAGGGATTTCTTCACATACAGGGTGATTAAGCACTGAAATTGGTTGCCCAGGGAGGTGGTGGAATCATACTCCCTGGGGGTGTTTAAGGAAAGACTGGAGGTGGCACTCAGTGCCACGGTCCAGTTGGCATCATCGTGGTGTTCAGTCAAAGGTCACAGACGCCTTTTCCAAGCTGATTGTTCTGTGATTATGTCATTCTTCCTGTCCTTCCCCTTTTCAATGGTGTCATGGTCCTGTTCTTTCATTCTGCTTAATTCTTCCCCATGTCAGCTAATCACAGTTGGCAGAACGGGTCTGGCAGCAGGTGATGTGTTCCTGTAACTTGCTGGAAAGCAAGGAAACCAGAAACACCTGTGCCAGAGAGTTTAGTTATGCCCAAAAGAGAAAAAAAACCAAACCAAAAAAACCCAACAAAAAATCCAAGAAAACCAACTTGCAAGAAATGAGCAGTTTCTTCAGCCTGAAGATAGAATAAGGATATAAATACTGCAAAATGTGACCATAGATGTATGTAATTTCAAGTAATACTTAATCATTTCAGAGACATGTATTGACAAAAGAGTGGTAATTTTATTCCCAAGAAGACAATTTTTAAAATTGCTTTAATTCCAGTATTTCAGCTGGTACATTGCACAGATGGAATCTCTGTGGTACCACAGTGGTACCCCAGACACATCTGAGGGGATGTGCTCTCCTACTACACCCCCTTGCACCAGGCTGCCAGTGGCGGGGTCCCTTTCTCCTTGCTCCCACAGCTGCCACCTGTCACCTCCAGGAAAACCTGCCACCTGACAGAGGGAAATCTGTGTCCCCCATCTCCTGTTTCTGTCATGCAGCCTGGGTATCTGCCTGACTTTCTGACCGGTTTTTTAAGATCCCTGCAGGCACTGCAGGGAGACGGATTGGCTTGACTGCCTTATCTGGAAGGAATTCCCAAAAGAGAATTCACTTCAGGATGATCCAAACTCCTTTCACTACTAGTAGCAAACAGTTGTTTACAAGTAACTCCACTGGATCCCACATCTCTGGGTGATTAACAGGAGAAAGTGTGTTTACTGTGTGTTTCACACTGAAATCAACAGGGAAAAAATGTTGATAAAATGGTTGCTTGGCTCCCAGAACATGCTGTCCTTTGCCAGAAGGTGCTACTGTCACGCAAGGCGCAGCTGGGGAAAGAGCTTCTGGCTCACAAGTGCATCTGTCTGCATCTGCCCTGGCTGGAACAAAGGTTGTGGAACAAACACTCAATAGTTCTCGGTGAAATTCCGTGTTTTCTGTTTATGGCAAGTTCTGGGTTTTGTGATTTTAAGTGGTTTTATTTAAAACATTCTGAAATCTTATTTGAAGCATATTATTACCACTAAAACTAAATCTATAAAAGCTGCACCAGCCTACATGATAAATTAACTCACTAAACTAATAGTTTCTCCAGTGCATTCAGCAGAAAATTGTCACTTGTTCACCCTTACTTGTGTGTAATGCATATATACAAATGTTTTATTGATACAGTAAGAATTTTAGTGTTAAAAATCCAGTCTCCAACATGAACAGAAGATTTGTAATGTGAATTACTGTCGCCATTTTTAGTTTGCTTGCTATGGCAACACGTTGAAGGTGTGTGCTGGACTGTTGGAGGAAGTTACAGTGATTCTGAAGTAATTTTTTAGAAGTAAAGTGTTCTCTGGAGAGAATACAATTATTTTCATATAAAATGGAAAGGTGAAATTAGCATAGAGATGTTTAAGCTTGATCATGTGCCTTTTAGACTTGTCATCAGGGGACACCAAGCAAGGCTGTTGTAAGTACTTGGGAGTTTTGGCCCCATCTCCCTCGGTTTATGTGGCATGAGGTAAGTTATGACCCAACACTGGCAGGTGCTTCTCGACTCTGCTGTGGTGTGACTGGGAGAAGATAACAAAGGGCTGACTTGCAGTGGCAGCTCATGCTTCAGGTGGCCTGTTCTGTTTTGTTCTTTTCCCACTCTTACCTCTCTCTCCCCTGTCCTTGCTTTACCTCCTTGCCTGTTCCTCCCCTCGGTTTCCCAGCAGGCTGTCTCAGCTCTTTGTTGCTGCGGGCGCTGCAGGATCACCTTTGCTGCTCTGGGCACCCCTTCCAGCCATGGTTCTCCACAGGTCCTTACAGCTTGCTTGTCCCAGCCCCTGGCACACAGGGTGTTTCTTAACACCTCTCAATGCACCTTCCTGCCCATGATGTCCCTGCTGCTTTTGCTCCGTGAAAGCCTCTCTGTGGCCATTCCCAGTAACCTGCACTTGCCAGAGCCTGCTCTGCACCACTTATGGCTGTTCAGATCCTGCTGCCTCCTCCACCATTTCTGGATCCTCCCTAATGCATTCCTCCTCTACTGACACCTCCAGCCACTGATGTTTCCAGCCCTGCCTCCCCAACTGCCCTCTTTGTTCATGTCTTCAAACCAGCCAGTTTCAACTTTAATTTCCAGAGCAACCCTCTGCTGCCACGCCTCTCTTCAGTCTGCTGGTCTGGTTACTCAGGAAGCCTCCTGCTCATCCTCCCTGTGTGAGAGTGTCCTCTCCCCCTTGGGCTTTGTTCCCACCATGTCAATGCTTCTCTGCTGCTGCTGCCATCCAGGTGCAGGGCCCTGAAAGTTTTGCATTGTGCACTGACCAGCTGCAGTCAAAATATGCAGAAAGACGGGGGTTGGACTGGAAGGTCAAAAACCTGTTCTACTTCCCCTCCTTTAGGCCAGACCTTCAGCTGAGTTCTGGGTTTGGCAGGGAGTGTGGGCTCTGTCAGAGACTGCCTGGTGGTGTGGGGGATCGGGATGCAGGTGGGGTGAAGGACTTTGTGAGAGGGTGGAGAGGGGGTTTGCTGTGCCTGTCGTCCACAAGCAGGCTCAACTCTCATCTCAGTGGCATGTCCTGTGGCTGCATTGCCAGCAGCTGGCCTTGGCTCAGGAAAGAGCAGTCCTTGGAAGCGAGGAGACCTATCTGTTCCTTGACTCCCACAGTCCCCAGGGGCTTTGTGTCCCCCCAGAGACCTCCTGTCCCTTCTGAGTGCACAGCCAGGAGCCCTGCGTGTGTGTTCATCTGCTGTGCCTTCTCTTCGCCCCCTGCCCTGTGCTTTGCCTTTGAATTACAGAGCAGAACTGTCAAAACCACCTCTCCCAAAAATAATCTCTTGCTTCAGAGGCTGGAAAATGTGACAGCTCATTTTCATATGCAGAGCGATGCAGTGGGTGTCTGAAAGCAGCTGAGGCTGAGGGGGTGGCCAGGGAAAGGCAGCTCTGAAATGGCAGCTGGGGAACACGAGAGCAAGGACGGAAGGAAGGGAGCAAATGAGGAATGGGGAGGGGGCGGAAGGAGGGCCGGAGGCAGCAGAAGGCGAGTCCAGGACACGAGAGGGTTGTACAGCGTGGGGCTGCTCTTTTTTCCCTGTCCTGCTGCTGCTCCCGTTCAGTTATTGAATTAGAAAGGTATCTCGGCTGCTACTGACAGCAGTTGCTGAGCTTGATATATCAGATAACTGGGGAGAGGGAGCATACAGTCAGCAACCAGGCAGATTGGTGCTTTTTTCATCTCCTTTTCCCTTCTTCTTCATGCCCCATTTTCCTCACATATCCTCACATTTCCTCTTCATCCTGGTGCTACAGTTGCTTATTGGAGTACCGAGAGAAAAACAGAACTTACTTGTCATTAAGATTTCAGTGTATGGGTTTTACTTTGCTTTACCAGTCTGATTGCCAGATGGAGCAAATCCTGTTTGCCTGGCAGTGCCATGTTCCTCCCCAGCCCTATATGATACTCACCCTGGTCTGTGTGTACGTGCATTTTACAGAGTATTGCTCATGGCCCTTTGTCTCTGGAGCATTTGTGGCTGTGCCTGAGTCAGAGCAGTTCCAGTCCTGCTGTGCCTGCTCAGTGGAAGGCTTCAGAAGCTGTCAGCAGTGTTGATGTTTGCACTGCTGCCATAGGAGACAGCCTCGTGGGGTCAGGGGAAACCTCAAACATCCCTGGTGAAGCCAAAGGGCAGATGAGAGAAACTTCTTTTTGGCAAGTGAGCTTTTTCCAGTGAAGCTGGTCTTCTCTGGCAGCACTGGAAGCAGCTAAAGGATCACTGTCAATTCACAAGTATTTTCCATTCAGTTTCCCAGAGAAGCTGGGGATGTGGTTTTATGCCACCCAGGAGGAAATGGGTGTTTCTTTGGGAAGATGTTTAGGATTTTGACTGCTAAGCACTTGTTGGTTATTTATGTATGCCTATTACACTATATCTTAAGTTTAAATTTTAAAAAAGAACGACTTGTCCATCCTGCAGATCATAAAATGGTTTGAGTTAAAAGGGACCTTGAAGATCATCTGGTTCCAACTTCCCTGCCATGGGCAGACACCTTCCACTAGACCAGGTTGCTCAAAGCCCCATCCAGCCTGGCTCTGAACACTTCCAGGGATAGAGCACTTTATTCTTCTGATTGAAAAGCTAAATTGTCATGGTATAGGGACAAAAAAATTGAGAAGAGAATTGGGAACACAGCTGGTAACTTACTGGCCAGCTTTGTAATTGGTCTAAGGGCTGAGGCTAAGTCAGGTGAAACTTCACCCTTCTCTTAAGAAACACAGCTCTGTTATCTGTGGCTTATCTTGGCTTTGGCATGCAGAATTAAGAAAGTGTTTTAAGTTGTTCCTTAATCCTAAACTCCTTGATTTCTACTTACTAATAAGCAAGAGACATTTTCCACTTCTCATGATAGGACATCAAGGGGTATTTTTTACTTCTGATGCATACATGTTTCACAAAAGACTGTAGAATAGATGGCTATTTTAGTGCAGAAAGGACCTAGGTAAGTAAATTATTGCTTCAATACATACTAAAAATTGTGAGAGGTTTTACATTCAACTGTTTCAGTGCAAGATTAGGTTGTGTGCCAGTTAGAACTTTCCTTGGGTCCTGTGGCTGTGTTTCTTCTGAGGACACTGTGCAGGACAGTTGGTACCAGCTACAGCCCTGCTTCCCATGTGTCTTTTTGGGAGGTCAACCAAAGCAGGTGTCTGGTCAGCTGAAAGCACCAAGTCACATACTCACTGTGTGTCTTGGCCCAGGAAATCCTGGGAACCCAGTGGCAACCAGGAATTAATGTTGGAATGATTTGTTTATTCCTTCAGTGCTTCCTATTTCACTTCCCAGGGAGTAGCCATGTGTTTATTTTTGTTTAGTATCTTGTGTGGTCTTTCCTCACTTGTGCAGTGCTGGTGAGTTTGTTGATACTTCCAGTAAAGCAAAATATTGCTGTGTCACCGGAACCTGTCATTTCACAACACCATGGATACCTTTGGAGAGCTGTGGAAGAGTGTGGCAAAGTGACATAGCTATTTTTTTGTAGATAGAGCTTGGGAAATATCAAAAAACACAACGGAGAATGTTCTCTGCTTGAGAGGATGACATACAGGTCTGTGCATTCCACAACTTGGAAAGGTATATTTAATATGTTTAGAGTTTTCTCAGTATCACAACTGATTTAACTATTCAGTCTAAAACTTAACTGAATTTCTGGTACCAAAATCAGATACTTAGAAGCTGAACTGTCAGCCAATAAAATGAGAAGCAGACAGCCTGCAAACATTGTAGAATGAGCTTGTGTAGCTAACAAAGCCACCTGTTTCTGCTATGATCAAATAAATGTTTTTCCCAATAGAAGTGTTAGAAACACAATTTGTGTCCTTTTCCTGCCAAAACAGAATTTGCTTGTTACACTGTGACCTAAAGACTGCTGCATTTAAATAATTCCTCTGATGGGCTAAATCCTGGAGATGAAGGAGATGAAGTGGTGGTGTTATGGGACATAGCAATATAATATAAAAGTCATCAGGAATGCTTTGCCTTTCCTCCTAACACAAGTAACAGCATTTCCATAGCTCCCACTATAGGTATTGTCCTGGGTTTGGCTGGTATAGAGTTAATTTTCTCCCCAGTAGCTGGTACAGTGCTGTGTTATGGATTCAGCATGGGAATAACATTGATAACATGCTTATGTTTTAGTTGTTGCTAAGTAGTGCTTCCCCTGAGTCAAGGACTTTTCAGTTTCCCATGCTCTGCCAGTGAGGAGCTGCACAGAAGCCTGGAGGGAGCACAGCCAGGACAGCTGATCCAAACTGGCCAGAGGGATATTCCATAGCACAGAGTGTGGGACCTGAGCATGACATAAATGGTATGGAATAAGGGCTGGAGGAGTGCTGGCATTGACTGGAATAGAGTTGATTTTCTTCATAGTAGCAGGTTGGGTCTATATTTGGGATTTGTTCTGAAAACAGTATTAACAGAGGAATGTTTTCATTATCAGTGAGCAGCAATAATACAGAGACAAAGCCTTTTCTGCTTCCCACCTCATTGCACCAGTGAGGAGGCTGGAGAGGCACAAGGAGCTGGGCCAGCTGCCCCCAGCTGACCAGAGGGATATCCCACACCAAACAGCATCATGCTCAGCACATGAACCTGGGGGCAGAAGAAGGAAGGGGAGGATGTTTGGAGTGATGGTGTTTGTCTTCTCAAGTCACCATTACATGAGGATGGCTGAACACCTGGCTGTCCATGGGGAGGGCTGAATGAATTCCAAATTCCTTGGTGTGCTTTACTTGTATTAGACTGTCTTTTTCTCAGTCCCCATGTTTTCTCACTTTTCTGATCCTCTCCCCATCCCTCTGCCAGGAATTAAGCAAGTGGCTGTGTGGTGCTTAGTTGCTGGCAGAGTTTAAGCAATGACATGTATTTCAATAGAAATTATGAGATCTAAGGTTCTTCTTTCCTTTAAATCTACCTTTAGTTATTTTTGAACTATCTCCATATGACAAATGAGGCAGAGATGTTAATAACTCCCACAGTGTTAATTTATTAATATTAACACCTGAACCCACTGCATACCCCTTAGGTTCTATTCAAACAAACAATCTCTAGGTAGGAAAATTAAAGTGAAGAAAGGCAGGTAGCATGTCCTACCTCTGATACAGACTGAACTGCATCCAGTCTGGCTCCCTGCAGCCAGTACACTCCTGCTGTGTGTGTCAGCAGGCCTTGAGCTCTCCCATGTCCTGCTGCTGCTGTCTCTTGCCAAATTCCTGGCTCTCATACCACACCCTTGGCATCGTGGTCCAAAACACATCACTGACAAGCTGTTACCCCACCCCCTTGCTATNTTGGAGAGCTGTGGAAGAGTGTGGCAAAGTGACATAGCTATTTTTTTGTAGATAGAGCTTGGGAAATATCAAAAAACACAACGGAGAATGTTCTCTGCTTGAGAGGATGACATACAGGTCTGTGCATTCCACAACTTGGAAAGGTATATTTAATATGTTTAGAGTTTTCTCAGTATCACAACTGATTTAACTATTCAGTCTAAAACTTAACTGAATTTCTGGTACCAAAATCAGATACTTAGAAGCTGAACTGTCAGCCAATAAAATGAGAAGCAGACAGCCTGCAAACATTGTAGAATGAGCTTGTGTAGCTAACAAAGCCACCTGTTTCTGCTATGATCAAATAAATGTTTTTCCCAATAGAAGTGTTAGAAACACAATTTGTGTCCTTTTCCTGCCAAAACAGAATTTGCTTGTTACACTGTGACCTAAAGACTGCTGCATTTAAATAATTCCTCTGATGGGCTAAATCCTGGAGATGAAGGAGATGAAGTGGTGGTGTTATGGGACATAGCAATATAATATAAAAGTCATCAGGAATGCTTTGCCTTTCCTCCTAACACAAGTAACAGCATTTCCATAGCTCCCACTATAGGTATTGTCCTGGGTTTGGCTGGTATAGAGTTAATTTTCTCCCCAGTAGCTGGTACAGTGCTGTGTTATGGATTCAGCATGGGAATAACATTGATAACATGCTTATGTTTTAGTTGTTGCTAAGTAGTGCTTCCCCTGAGTCAAGGACTTTTCAGTTTCCCATGCTCTGCCAGTGAGGAGCTGCACAGAAGCCTGGAGGGAGCACAGCCAGGACAGCTGATCCAAACTGGCCAGAGGGATATTCCATAGCACAGAGTGTGGGACCTGAGCATGACATAAATGGTATGGAATAAGGGCTGGAGGAGTGCTGGCATTGACTGGAATAGAGTTGATTTTCTTCATAGTAGCAGGTTGGGTCTATATTTGGGATTTGTTCTGAAAACAGTATTAACAGAGGAATGTTTTCATTATCAGTGAGCAGCAATAATACAGAGACAAAGCCTTTTCTGCTTCCCACCTCATTGCACCAGTGAGGAGGCTGGAGAGGCACAAGGAGCTGGGCCAGCTGCCCCCAGCTGACCAGAGGGATATCCCACACCAAACAGCATCATGCTCAGCACATGAACCTGGGGGCAGAAGAAGGAAGGGGAGGATGTTTGGAGTGATGGTGTTTGTCTTCTCAAGTCACCATTACATGAGGATGGCTGAACACCTGGCTGTCCATGGGGAGGGCTGAATGAATTCCAAATTCCTTGGTGTGCTTTACTTGTATTAGACTGTCTTTTTCTCAGTCCCCATGTTTTCTCACTTTTCTGATCCTCTCCCCATCCCTCTGCCAGGAATTAAGCAAGTGGCTGTGTGGTGCTTAGTTGCTGGCAGAGTTTAAGCAATGACATGTATTTCAATAGAAATTATGAGATCTAAGGTTCTTCTTTCCTTTAAATCTACCTTTAATTATTTTTGAACTATCTCCATATGACAAATGAGGCAGAGATGTTAATAACTCCCACAGTGTTAATTTATTAATATTAACACCTGAACCCACTGCATACCCCTTAGGTTCTATTCAAACAAACAATCTCTAGGTAGGAAAATTAAAGTGAAGAAAGGCAGGTAGCATGTCCTACCTCTGATACAGACTGAACTGCATCCAGTCTGGCTCCCTGCAGCCAGTACACTCCTGCTGTGTGTGTCAGCAGGCCTTGAGCTCTCCCATGTCCTGCTGCTGCTGTCTCTTGCCAAATTCCTGGCTCTCATACCACACCCTTGGCATCGTGGTACAAAACACATCACTGACAAGCTGTTAACCCACCCACTTGCTATTAGTAATTGATTTCTGTATTTTTCTTAAGTTTTCACAAGAATTAAGGGCAAGGGCACACTTGTGAGACCTGTGGAGATCAAGGCCTTGTGTTTCATTTAAAGAGGCATCATAAGAGCCACAGCTTTGCTGCTCACATTGTCTCTTAGCAGCAATATAAGGATTAAGCTATTCTGCTTTAAATCTTTCAAACAAGAGCCCTTGTGAAAGCCATCTTTGGTGTTCTCCAGTGCAAGTACCTCCACTGTGAGCTCAGATTGGCATGTGGGGCTGCAAGGAGATAGATCTCTCTTTATTCTCCAAATCCACAATGTGCAGGGATGGTGTTGGCTTTGTCAGAGCACACAGGGAGGGAACCCCTGTCAGTGGGGTTGCCCTCATCACCAGAAAAACTTGCCCAAAGATTTTCATCAGTCTTTGCAGATCCCAGGTGTAGCTGGAGATTGTGCAGGTTATGCAGTGTGCCCACATACCAACCTCCTCCATGGCAGCAGACTGCCAGATCCAGCTGCTCCCTGAATTCTCCTCTGTGTGTCTCACTTGGCTCTTGAAGCTCAGTTTTGGGGGGACACAATTCCTGCAGCTCTCCATGGGACTTTGGTCTTAAAGCTCACTTCTGTCCTCCAGCTCATCCTTGGTCCTACAGAAATTCGCTCTGTGGGAGCCACAGTGTCCTGGTTTTGGGTGGTATAGAGTTAATTTTCTTCCCAGGAGCTGGAACAGTCCTGTGTTTCTGATTTAGGATAAGAATAATGTTGATAACACACTGATGGTTTAGTTGTTGCTAGTGGGGCTTGCCAAAAAACAAGGGTTTTACATCTTCCTGTGCTCTGCCAGTGAGGAGTTGCACAAGAAGCAGTAGGGAGCACAGCCAGGACAGCTGACCAGGACTGGCCAGAGGGATATTCCATACCACAGAACATCATGTTTGGTACAGAAACTGTGGGGAATTGTCTGGAAGCTGCCAGTCACTGCCCAGGGATGGGAGGGGCATTGGACAGGGGTGGTGAGCAGTTGCACAGTTCATCACTTGCCTTTCTAGGGTTTATTTATAGCTCTTTTTGTTCCTTCCCTTTTCATTATATTAATATATATTATACTTCATTAAAATTATTATTTTACTTTATTTCAATTATTAACCTGTTGTTAACTAATGGGTTTTACCTTTTTTTCCAATTCTCTTCCTCATCCCAGGGGATGGGGGGAGCAGTGAGCAAACAGCTCCATGGTCTTCAGTTGCCAGCTGAGGTTAAACCACAACACACAGCAAGAAGAAGAAGGACAGTATGGGCCTTGTTTGAGGTGACAAGCAAAGTGGCATCCTGACCTAATGGAAGCTTTCTAGAAGAGGGCACTATCCTGTCTGTAGTAGAGAGGACACATTTTCCCAGTTGGATCTGTGGTGCAGACTGAGCCCATGTAGCTGGCTGTGGGTTATGGTACCCACGGCTCTGCAGGGCCTGTGAGTGATGTGCTGGCATTAAAGGGCTGACAGGCTGCCCTCTAAAGGCCTCATCAGTCTGAGCCTGCCTATGACTGCTGTTGCCTGGTCCAAAGTCTCCTCTCCATGAGGAGGAGAAGGGATGGTGGACAAGGTTATGTCTGGAAGGGTGTAGATTTGTGGACACGTGTCTGTGTGAAACAGCCATGGAAGGGGAGTACACAGGCATGGGAAGCCAAGGAGGCTGGGCAGGTGGGCCCCTTCCTCTTTTCTGTAGGTGCAAATCACCTGCTCCAAAGGATCCTTGTTGTGAGCAGCAGGGAACTGAGCCAGTTTGCACAGTTTGACCCTGGGCCCAAGGTTGTTGTTGAGTTTCAACAGCAAAGTGTATTTAAACGTACTGAGAGTCACTATGGGTGGAGTTCATCTAAGATTAGGTGCTTAGAACACAAACATCTGGTTTTATAGCTCTTTTTATAGTCAGTGAAGTGCTAATAAATATAAACCACCGGGTTCAAGCATGTTATGCTTTTCCCTGATGTGGAATGAACTGCATTCTGAGCTCTGTTGACTCCATCTCCCTGATGAAAATGGAAGTCTGGGCAGCAACCACAGTGGGTGATGCAGGTGGGGAGAGGTGGGTCCCACCACAAGTGCCCACAAGGCCAACAAGAACCCCAGCAGAGCAGAGCCTCGTGGAGGGGCAGCAGGAGCTGTTTGCTGTTCAGGCTCTTTGCTGGCTGATGGCATTCAGGCCTTCACGTCTGCAACTCAGCACACACCACCCTTTGCTGCCAAGAGACCTGGGGAAAACTGAGGGGAGAGAGGAGACACTGTGATGGGCACTCGAATTTAGAGAAGGTGGAAAGGCTGAGGGTCTTGCAAAGGCACAAAGGAAGTGGAGGAGAAGGAATGGTGTAGCTACAGAGATGGGGCACGTAGAGGACAGTTTCAGACCCTGCAGTGAACCAGGCTCTCTCAGAGCAGCTGCCTCAGGGAACAGCCTGGTTACTTTATCCTGCACCAGAAGCCTCCATTTCCCCCCATTCCCCCTGGATGTGGTGCACAGCGTGGCAGCTGACTGGCACTGCCTCTTGGAGGTTTGCTCTGCTGAGGGGCAGTGGCTCTGTTCCTCCAGGTTTTTCAGGAACATCCTTGTCCATCATGAGTCTCTTCTTTGGCCCCTGGGCCTGTCTCTTTGGGTGAAGCTGAAGGACTGATGTCAAAGGCTTTGTGATCCCTTTGGTTTTCAGTTTAGTTTTCACAAGTGTATCTTGTTTTGAAAATAATTTAAAAAGTCAGGAAACAGCCTGTGTGTAACTAGCTCCATTCTCCCAGGAGAGAATTGACATTCATTTCTCACTACTTCCAGGAATGTTTGGTTTTGTGAAGTGTTGGGTTGTTTTTTTTTTTCTTCCAACATTTTTCTAGTATCTCCCTGTTTCTGAGTTAGCTTAAGGTGGGTTTTGCAGGTAAGCTCTATTTCTACATAAAGAGATTGGCTGGAAATGGACTGATGTGTTCATTTCCATCATGAACTTTCAGGAACCTTTTTCACAGGTGCTGTTGAAAAGTTACTGGTTTGCAGTAGTGGAAGGACTAAATGATTCTTGCAAAATACTGTTCATCTCCATTTGTTTAGGGACTGAAAATGCAGATATTGGGCAAAAATAAAGAGGGTGTGATTCTGCAATTTTTGATCCCAGGGCAGTGAACTGTTTAGAGCAAGAACTAAAAGGGAATGGGAAAGATGTCTACCAGAAGAAAGCTTGCATCTAGTTTCAAGAGGCTAACAGGATGCTTTGGTTAGTTTAAAGGTGCCTTAGTTAGTTTTGAGCATCTTCATATATTTGATGGCACCAGATCTAAAAAAGCCACTGGTGTCGTAATGTCTGTGTGTGTACATGTGTGCATGTGTTTGTTTTGCAGCTAGAGGAGTTTTAACTATGAGAAAACTGTTACATCCTGCTCTGCACAGTCAGGGCCATGCACTTACCAGGAGCCATCTTCAGAGCCCTCCCAAAAAGGGCATTTCCAGCATCAGTGTGGCTGTGGGTGGAAGAGAAAGCAGCAAGTGAGGGTCAGGGGGTTCTTGTGCCTGTTTTGTCAGATAAAGTGGGTCACATTTTCCATGCTTTTATTCTGCCTGTGTGTTTAACCTTCAACTGCACAAACCTGGATGCACAGATGGTGGATGCCACTCTCAGGGGTTCTGCTCACAATCAGTGAGCTCTGGGACCAGTGCTGGAACATGAGTACAGAAAAAGGGAGGAAGGTGGCAGCCCTTTGGTTTCCTTTGTCCTCAGGAAGCTTTGATGTTACTTCAAATCATGTCAGTCTTATGAGACAATGAATGATCTAAGCTGTAATTTATCTGGAACATGTAACATCCATAACAAGTCTCCAGAAAGCTTTGCCTGCTGCTTGGGCTTCAGGATCCCAAGACTTCCTGCTTCTGCTGGAGTCCTGGGAACGCCTAAAGCTGATGTGACTCCTCCTCCACCGCAGTGTTTTGTGTCCTATGTGAGCTGCATTGTCACTTACTGTCAGCCTGTCACAGTTTGGGTCTGTTTCCTTAGGCTCAGTGAATTAAAGGCTCAGATTTCATGTAAGAGCAACTGGAGGAGTTGCTGTCATAGAGAAATCAGTGCTCTACCATCCTGGTCAGCACACCCATGGAAGGCAAAGCTGAGGCACTAAAGTGCTTATATGTGAAATAAAACCATGTCTGGAAAGCATTTCCTAAATTAAAGAAACACAGCATAGCCACCATGCTGAAGGAAGCTTTTTGGATCCAAGTTAGGATGACACAGATGAAACAGCAAAGACACAGATTTTAGGAGCAGACCTACAAGTGGTCCTGCATGCACAGACCCCTCTCCTCTCTTAGGGATGACTATTATTAGCACAGTGTCTGACCAGCCCAAATTCAGGTGGTGTGTGGGTCTGTTTGGTTACTGAAGAGCTATTTGGCAACTCTGGGTGAATGTCCTTACATAATCCTGCTGGCACTGGGTGTTGGAGAGCTTGAGGCTTTAGGGACTTTTGGATCTCTTGTTAAATAAACAATGAATATTGATTAGATCATATGACAACCCAACAGAGCACTCTTTCAAATACCACAACTCTCCAGAGTTCATTTTTGTGTATTTATATACTCAGAATGCCTTGGGATGGTTGCTCTGGTGAAAGACATGCTAGATCTTTTACTCATGAAACTCTATATACTTTTATATCCATGGACCTGTGCACACAGATAGGAGGATTTTCAAGGCTGCTTAAAGGATTTGGATACTCACTTTGTTTGTTTTAGTTGGAGACTTGAATCCCTTAGGCAGATTTGAGAATCTTAGACATAATTCTTTGCTTATCTTAGTATATTGGGGTAAGACCTTTTCCATGTTAAAATAATTTCTAGGTGCTCTTTTCTTGCTGCCATGAAATAAAAATGTGTTTAAGTGGAATTTTAAGAAGCATTTGTATTTCTAGACATATTAGTTTACTCATTTGCTGTTTTGTTTACTGAGGAAGCTCTTAAATCACAGTCTGTTTATATCTTGTACTGAGCAGAGCAGCAAAGGGTTTGTCTGGACTAAGCCTACACATCTATAAAGGCCTTTTATTATCATTATTTGTACAGCTTAAAGGTCCTGGAAAGGGTTTCTCATCTCAAGCGTCTCGGCAGAGCAGTCGGGAGAGCGCCACGGGGCCCTGCCCGGGAGGCGCGGGGGGCGAAAGGCGCGCCCGGAGCGGAGGCTGAAAAAGCTGCGGCGCTGCTCACACGCTCTCCGGCCGCGCAGCAGCTCCGCGCTGCTCCCACGGCGGCCTGGAGCCCGGAGGAGCCGCAGGGTGGGAGTTCCGCCCTCCCGGAGCCCTCCGAGCGGCTCTGCTGCAGGTAAAGCCCCCGGGGGCTCGGTGCGAGCAGGGGAAGCCGCTGTGGTCAGTGGCCGCCAGGCTCCTTGCGCTGGTGGCGGGGACACCCAGCGCGGTTCCAGGCTGCCCTCCTGAGCTGCCGGGATGATGGAGATGAGCTGATGCACTGCGAGTGCTGGAGCAAGCCCAGGGGTGGGGAAAGGCAGCCCATCCCCAGACCTGACTTGGATCTCGTTGCCAGTCTTTTGGGTGGCACTCTGTCGGGTTTGACTTCTAGTTTAGGGCAACATTTTCCTGTTTCACTCCCACCAAGGAGAGGATTTCCTTGGGAGCAACATGTTGAAATAAACAGAACTTGGGAATTTGCTTATTCTCAGAGTGAGCAAGGGACTGGCTGTGCTTTAGGCACACACAAAAGAAGATGCAACTCAATAGTTTTAGACTGGTTTTCAACATTACTTTGCCTTACCTGTACATGCTAAAATGCCACGGATCTCACATTTTGGGTTGTTTGCAAGTGCTGGAAATGGTGCAGGTGTTTTGTTAAAAAACCCTTAGTTTATCAAAGGTGCTTTCCCCTCGATTTCCTCTCCAGCTCCAAGAACGAGAGCTGACAGGTAAGGCTCTGAGCTCTGGAAGGACCACATGCCCTGCAGCTGTCCCTGTGACCGAAAGAGCTCTCATGGAGCACCAGCACCTTCTCCTGCACTCCTTTTTGGTTTTTTTTAATTGTAGCCCGGCACGTGGCCCTGGTGACATCAGGAGGGAAGCCCGTGGCTGTCCCCAGTGTCTGTGGTCCCTGCCGCGAGTGTAATCCCCTGTGCAGGGCTTGCTCTGCCCGGCTGAGGCTGTGCCTCCTTTGCACGCTGGCAGACACACCCCGGTTTGACTCTGGCTGAACAGGAGCGGCCACAGAGCAGCCTGGAGGCGCCAGCCCCTTCCCCGGGGCCCTGCTCCCTCCGTGCCCGCAGCAAGAGCAGCCCCACGTTCTGCCAGGGGCACGAGGAGAGGCCAAGCAGCTCCTCCCTGCTCGGGGTGGGAGAAGTCTCTGCTGCGGGCTGAAAGCACCTACAGCACATGCAGGGCGTGATGGCTGCATCCATCCTCCTTGCGTTACTCATCTACAACTCCTGCCAGCTCGGGAGCGGCCTGAGAGGTGCTGAGGGACACACAGAGTGCCAGCAGCTGGGTGTGCGAGCTGCACATGGTGCCCTGGAGGAGACAAGTGGCTCGCAGGCAATGAGCCATGAGCGCACACGCCCTTTGCCTGCGCGGAGTCGCTTTGTTGGGGGTCCCGCCCCAGAGGCGCCCGCTGGAGCTGTCGCTGCTGTGCCCCAATTAAAATATTTAAAGGAACCGGATGTTTGAGGTTCTGCTGTGGGAAAGGCAAGGTCTGAATGGTGACTGTGTGTGTGGAGTCGAGTGAGGCACCTGTCAGCTCACCAGAGCTGCCCACTGTGAAGGGTTTGGTCCAGGCAGTTAAAGTTTGGGGTGATGTGAGTGAGGCTCCCAGAGTGGCTCCCAAGTGGGCAGGGAAGTTTCCTTGGCAGGGAAACAGGCATGCTGCCTTGTCACCCTCCTCCTTTGCTGTTTGTCCATGGGCACAGGACAGCCTGTGAACTATGGCAAGAGGACCTTTTGGAAATCTGTTGTGAAATACCATGATCACTGATTTTAAAACATCCAATAGAAGAAGAATCGTTTAATAGGCTCTGCTGATCCAGTCCTGCCGTTTGTAGGCAGTACAGACACTCTGTGTGCATTACAGACTAGGTACCAAGCCAAACATTGTGCTTCCATCTGGAGCATCACAGTTCTGCTTCTTGCTTTTATCAACTCCCTTGCTCAACTGGGCAAGGGAGCCTAGTGCAGAAACTGATTTTCTTTGAAAAAAAGTTAGCAATCTACTTAATGCTGAAACAATGCCTTCTGACTAGCTGTCAGGGCCTTCAGCTTGAGTGCAGCTTATTCCAGACCATGATGCTTTATATGTCATGGTACATGTCCTCAGCTGCACCTTATCTGAAACCCTGCTCCTTGGACTTGCAATCATTCATTTGGAATTAAAAATGAAACAAATCACCTTAGATCTCATTTATGTGAGAAGCTGGGAACTGTACTGGGTAAAGAAACAACTTTTGGTTTATTGCATATGATGGGCACATGCTGCAGGAGTGTCCCAAAGACCAGCATGGTGTGTATGTAAAACATGCACAGTGTCTAAATAGAACCTTGCAAGATGTTTTAAGGTGAAGTTCTGCAGTATGAGACAAACCCCAGAAGCCTGAAGGGACAATGTCAGTCTGGGTTTGGGGGTTTGTTAGTAGTCACTGGCAAGGCAAAAGACGGTCACAGATAGAAAGAAAATGTGATCATATGGAAAAAGGCAGGTGGAGCGAGCCCAGCCACGCCCTCTCCGAGCCCAGAGCAGCATGTTGGGCAGAGAGGCTCAGCTCCTGGGACACCCAGTGCTGCTGGGGGCAGAGTGCCACAATGACCTGCAGAGGGCTGTTGTGTGACAGGGTGTGACAGTGGCACCATCTCTCTCCTTTCCCTGCCAGGCATGTCACATCCAGAGTGGTCTCCTGCCTGTCCCAGCAGGTGCAAGGCTCTGGCTGGCGGGTGTGGAGGATGCCAGTGCCTGTGCAGCCAGGCACAGTGCTTGGCTGGGGCTGCAGGGCAGCCCTGGCATGGCATGCAGGCTGTCTGCATTCCTGCACCGGGGGCTTGTGGCCACCATCCCCTCCCGAGTGCTCCAGTCCTGCCTGAGTGCTTGGTAGGGCACTTGGCACGTGAGACAGAGCTCTCTCCTCTACAAGTTCTCTAATTCTGGTGTCCTCCAGGGTTTTGCACTGGGGCAGGACTCATCCTGCTTAAGCTGCATCCAACGTAACCAGTCTGCTGGTTTAATGGGTTTGATGTCAAAGAAACTCCCTGCTCTGAGCTGAAGGAGTTACCTCGTGGTTGCCAGAGACTCTTGGCCAGGAGCAGCTTTGTGTGCTGTGCAGAGCTGGTGCCTGGAGCCGCAGCCCTTGTGCCTGCAGCCAGGGGAGTGGCACCAGAAGGTCGTCTGGAGCACCAAGGTCTGGAGCCAGACCTGTGTGAGACGTGGGCTGCAAGGCCACCGCGGGCTTTATGTGCCTGCCGGGCTGCGGGGGACTTGACTTGCCGCCTTTGGAGGTTAGAGGTGGCTGAACCCCACAGAAATGCCCCAGCAGGTGGCATCCTCCAAGGCCTCAGGCTCGGCGACAGCAGCTGCACGCCAGCCGGGCAGGCAGAGGTGGGTGTGGATGGGTGTGTGCCACGGCTGGGGCTGTGGGGAATGGCTCGGCTGCTCCAGGTGGGGAAAAGGAAGGAATTCCCAGGGGAATTCCCAGCTTCTGCTCAGGCCCCAAAGTAGTGTTTGTTTGGTGGCTTGTGAAAAAAAAAAAAAAAAAAACCAAAAAAAAACCCACAAAGCAAAGCTGCTTTTGCTTAGTGCATTTAGCACGCTGTGCCTCTGCTTCTGCCAAATCTATTTTGCAATCCCCCTGGAGCAGGGGCTCTCCCACCGCCGGTGCTGCTGAAGGGCTGGAGCCCCTCTCCAGCGGCAGCAGGCAGCCCAGCCTCTTGCAGGATCCCACATGGACCCCACAGCCGCCGCTGCAGCAGCACCGCAGAAAAATGCGTTGTGGCTCCGTGGGACTCGGTGGTCCCAAGGGATGAGGGGCCGGGACTGCCAGGGGAGCGGCGGCTGAAGCCGTGGCCGCAGCCTGGCACGCAGGAGCCGGAGGGGCTCTCCCTGTGGGGCTGCCCATCAGTAGGGACTTCCCAAAGCCGTCTGGAGGGGGGTTTAAAAGCAAACATTGGAAAGCGTTGCCTGGCCTTCCTCTAGCAGGAGGGGGAAAAGAATACCCTGGAACGCTATTCTGGTCTCGCATGAGTCTTAAGTGGAAAATTTCAGCTGAACTGATTTCAGCTAGCGGGGTTAAGGGAGGTGAGGCCCAGCTGCCGCTGGCTCTGCAGCACGCACGGACGGACGGACGGACGGACGGATGGACAGACGGCTCCGCAGGAGCCCGTGCCTGCCACGCGGGCAGGGCTGGGTCTGGCAGCCTGAGGCCAGGGGAGCGCAGGGGTTGGGGCGCAGCCTTCAATCGGCGTGGCCGCTGCCGCCCTGTTACAGCTGCCCGCCCGGGAATGACCCTCCAGGTGCCGAGCGCTGCCTCCCCAGCCGTCCCCGTCTCCCGGCCGCAGCCGCAGCCGCTCCCGGCGGTGCAGCCCGTGGCGGGGGCGTCGCGGGCGGGGCCAGTCCCGCTCCCGCAGGAATAACGCGGGGCGTGGCACAAGCCTTGAGCAGCGGCCTTGAAACGGGGCCAGGGGAGCTCGCTCGGGCCAGGGGCCGCGGCGTGGAGCCGGCGGGTGCGAGCGCCTGGCGGCCAAGCACGGCGGCAGAAGGGGGTGGCCGCTCCGCATCCTTCCCCTCAGCGCTGATATCCCAGGACCATGCACTTTGGGACCTAGAGCGGGCTGGGAACTTGCTGTTCAGGTGTTTGTTGTTGGAAAATAGCAGCAATTTGTTGAAATTGCACCTTTTAATGGGAATGATCGTATGTGTGGGGGAGATCGGGTCCCCTGGTCCTGTGTCCTGGAGCGTCTCCCACCGTTCCCCTCTATCTGGTACCAGCATGGGTAGGTCAGTCCCCATCCTCACACGGAGCAGGAAGGTTTTGGATCCTCAGACAGCTCAAAAGAATGGGTTTCCCAGCCAGCCCTACCCACACCGCCTGCCAGCACAGCTCCAGCCGTGCGGGCCAGCAGCGCTCAGCCAGGGCGGTGGTACAGCTCAAAGTGGAAAGGGGTTTTGTGACCTGGTGTCACGGGATCACCGGGTAGTTCTGTGGGAAGAGGGCTCGGGAAGTCTTCGGTTCAGCCGCTGGCTCTGGGCGGTTTCAGCCATTCGGTCAGACCAGGCTGCCCAGGGCTTCGTCCCGTCGGGGCTGGGAAAGTCTGCGGGAAAGGATCCCGACAGCCCGTCTGAGCAGCCCTTGGCACTGCCTAACGCATCCAGACGGCTTCCCCCGTCTGCAGTCCCAGGGGCATTCAAGGAGCGCGTTGGAGCC
>VZRX01014347.1:235485-247157 GCA_013398075.1 Notiomystis cincta
TTAAGGTTTCTTAAGGGTATGGAGAAGGGCCACAAGTCAGAGACTGGGTAGTTGAGCAAAATACACAATCAAGATCTAAAAGCAAATTCTTGGGCCCAAATTCTCTCCCCTATTTGACTGATATGAAGGAGGTACCGTGTATTGACATAGCACAGCAGGACAGGTGCTGTTACATGATGCACATTTGACAGATTGGGGAGTTCAAGCATTTCAAGAGAACATTAAAATAAAGCATTATATTTAACAGAACTTATGGGAAGCAGCCAGTTGGAGACAGAGGGACCAGTCCCTGCTGCCACATCGGAACTTAATTAGTTTTGTCCTGAGACCCAAGAGGGTAATCCTGTTAATGCCCCTAATTCAGCTCAAAGACTGGGCAATTGCAAAAAAAAGAAAAATGAAAAATATAAAGTTAAAAAATCCCACGGCAAGTACTTGATGCACCTGACTCTCAGAGAGTAAAGCAATAACTAGCAGTAAACTGGTGCAGTGAATTACATGCTACTACTTACTAAAATTTTAGGTAAGGGATAAAATAGCCCAGAGAATGAGCAAGTCTGCAGCTGGTGTGGTACTCCCAGCAAAAGGAAAAATTAGGTGTGTAACATCTGACACCCTCCTACAGTACACAGAGCAGTCAGAAACTTTCTCCTTCAGTTCTGATCAGGCCAGTTAAACCACCTTTGGTACAGACCCTGTTCCTTCTCCTGGCTCCTGGCAGCAGTCAGCTGGCACTGCCCTCCTCTGGGCAGCCACTGCCACCCTCGCTGCCACCCAGGCTGCTCCTTAGGGCTGCATTTGCTTCCAGCTGTTGTCCAAGGCCTTAGCAAAGCCCTGAGAGCATCCCTCTCCTCACAGAAGAGATTCACAAGGTACAGTCCTGGTTCAGCAAGATCAGTCTGGACCAGAACAAGAGCAGTTGCCTGGCTATCAAAGGATTAAAAGCAGTTTTCTAGACCATGTCTTTTGGGGGGCAGGTGTTTCTTTTTATTTGGTTTGTTGTTGTTGTTTTAGGTGTTTTGGGTTTTTTTTTAATTAAAAAAATCCCCCAAGGGTTCAAACCTGAAACATAAACAGACAGCTCCACACTCCCCTCCCCACCCCCATCCTCTCCCCCAAAAAAGGAGAAACAAGAGTACATAGGAAGCAGCAAAATGTCCAGTGGTGGATCCAGGGCACCCACTTTTATTCTGATCCAATGTAAGCCAGTTGTGCAGCTGCTTGGGCACACAGTGAAAAGTTGGAACCACTTTCTCCTGCTCCTAAGGAGTAACTGGCAACAGCAGTAGCACAGAGCCTTGTCTGGGCCCAGAGCCCTGGATCTCCCCCAGGAAATGGAATGCAGGCTGCAGGGCTGCAGCAGGGAAGCGTTCAGGCCACAGCAGGCGGGGCTGTTTGCCATGCAGACCTCAGCACACGCCACAGTGAAGCGCCTGCAGGGTGTGTCACACCCCTGCTCTGCCACAGCCTCGGCAAGAGGGGCTGCAGCACTTCCAAGTACTCTAAAGAAACCATCCAGCTTTCGTGTTTTGTAAAAATTCTGAACTGCAGTTACAATATGAACAGTAGCACGTAGCAAATCAAACTGAAATACATTCTGTGTTCAGACTCCAGGTTGGCTTTAATAGCAGACTGGCCCCAAGTACAGCGAGTATTTCTGCTCTGACCACTGCTGGATTTATGCAGAAATTGTTTTCTACCTATCTGTAAGTTAATATGAAACAACTCTCAAAGACTGTATGGCAGAATCCTGTTGGATCATCTAACCTTAGGCAGCTGTAGTTGCATTCAGTCAAAAACCACACAAGCCTGTCTTGTCTAGAAAGACCTCAACAGGTAAACTGAAGCACATACCACTGCTTGGCATGGGTCAGCTTGTAACTGCAGGTTAAAAAAAAAACAGTCAGAAAACCAAAACCAAACCAAAACACAGGCTTCCCCCATCATTTACTCTTTCCACTTCCACATTTAATTACAGTAATAAGTATCTCTTAGACTGCATTTCCAAAGGATAAGCCATTTTGTAGCTCCTAACTGGCCTGTAAAACTGTTCTGACAAATCCAAACTGAGATTTTACTTTCCAGTAAAAGTTCATTAAGTTTCAGAAAATCTTTGCTTTACAGAGCCAGAAAATAAAATTTCCTACCAGCTGGCACTCATGTAAAATACACTTGCAGCCAAAGGGTAGAAATTTTACCTCCAACTAAAGGGTTTAAAAACACCCTTTTGACTGTAGGATCCAGACCCTCAGTGCATCATTTCAAAACCCTAACACCCCCTTCTCCTTCCCCCAGTTTTGAAGTAGGGAAAGTTAAAATAAGAAGGTAAGCAAAGGACCTTGAAGCAATCAAGAGGCTGCAGTAACACAATAAGGAAAGTCTCTGAGCAGTTCTGGCAGTTCATTACTCAATGCACATGTACTTGCAGCAGTCTGATTTACCTTTACCTTATGGATACAGCAAAATGAAGTCCAGTGCAAGAGAGCATTTGAGGTTTCTGTAGTCTTGTGCAGCCCTACCCTAGAGTCAGCACTATACAGAACTAGCTGAAGTTGAAAGTTAAGACTTTTTCAAATAAACACTATTAAAAAAAGAGCCAAAGGTTCTGTGACCACGTGCAGAATTGGACTAGCCCATGCTGCCTCAGGGCACTGCATGCACACGAGCTGAGACAACATCTCCGTGCACACCCATGCCTAGTGCAGGTTACCTGGTTGCTGTTAAGAACTGAATCTAAGGTCATGCTCTAAAAAACACACCACAAATTGCCTTTTAGCCTTCCAGGAACTTACATGACTTTCACTTCATACACATTGATCAATCTTTAAAATTTTACTGTTTAACACAAAGCTGAACCAGTGGGCTTCTCAAATCAACCACGTATACATCTATTTTACAGCTACCTGCCTAGTTCCTCCCAAAGTTAGCCTGAAAAACAGTAAAATCTACACAAAGTTTTATTGCAATCATACAAGGGATACATCAAGGGTCAAATACAACAAATACTATGATGCAATTTTACATTTATTAAACTACAGTTCAAAGCACAAATTTACACATTCTAAATACACTAAAACATCTAATGAAGTCACACTGGTCTCCCACTGACATTTGATATATCTGGGCGAAAGACAATAACTTTACAAGACTTTTCTAACAGGAATCCTTAGTATAAAAACTGTGTACTTGTATGTAAACTGTTGAAGAACCCAAGTGATGGGTTTCCATCTCCACTAAGTCATCCATTTTGTTGCATATTTAACGCTCAGGGGTTGAATGAACTTGATTTTAAATTTGGACACCATTATCTAACCCTCCCACCCCCCACTGAATTGTAGCTGTAGCTTGTTTTGCCTGGTCCCCATTACTATCACTATTTTTTTCAAGTTTTGAAGAGAATGAATTGAATTCAAGATTGTTCCATTTCTTCCACATTGGAATGTTGACCAGACAAACTACAGACTTGTAACTGCAGGTCTAAATGAAGCGTTAATGCCTGTTTAAGCTGCAGTGGAAAAGCGTTCTTCCGGGCTCAGCTGAATGCACGAAGGCACAAAGAAGAAGTTCTTCATCAATGTGTCTGAAGCAATTCCAGCATCTTGCATCTCATCCCTGCAGCAGAAAAGGTCAAGAGATGTAATAGCACGTTTTCAGGTTCAATTTCCCTTCAGAAAGTGCCCCGACACAGGAGCCCAGCAGTGCCAGGGCCTGGCACTCAGAGAATGCTGCCTCTCTCCAGGGGTGGCACTGCAGGGCCCTGCCTGCCTCGCTTCACCACTCTCTCCATCACCACGAGAGCATCACTGCCCTTCCTGCCTGTGATGGTGCCAACACTGCACACAAGCTGTGGTTACTTGTATTAGGAAAGCTCCAAGGTTGATACTAAACACCTTTTGTTAAGCCAGTAAAAGACCTGACAACTGCCACTGAACTCACAAGTGGGATTAGTCAGGTGTTTTGCTTTCCTTTGTCTCACTAAAGCAGAGTAGGGATTTTATCACAGTTTTGTCTCAGCAGTCAGACAACACAGACAAAAAAAAAAAAATTCCACAAACCAAAAAGGCACATTCTTGCACTCAGCATTTTCCTAAATTTGCCACTGAATGTCATTTATAAGCGTAGACTCCTGAAGGAAGCAAAAGCAACCTTGCCACTAAGCAGACAGTTTTCTTACCAGTCACTGAAAGACATCATGTAGTAAATCAGTGGCCTCTGATAGTCGTTAAAGGTGGACTGTTCACCCAAGGTTCCAGAACCCATATTGTCAAAGATCAGCCAATCTCCAACGCTCAACTCGGGAAGAAGACAGTTTTCCACAATTTGATCAAGCTCATCACAGGATGGACCCCAAAGGCTGCTTGCAAACAGAGGCTCATCTTCCTTGTATTTCTATAGAGAAATAATTGAGGCAATTCAGGCTTCAGTTCATTAATAATAAAGTTTTCAAATATACAGAAGGTTAATAAAGAACATGCAATTATATATATATGAAGTGTTGAATATATATTCAATAGACAAGAATAGCAAGGACTACCTCTGAAGAATACAAAAGGACTCACCTTGTGAACCTCTGGGATAGTATTCAGTTTCTCAGACAATTTACTTGCAAAAGAACCATAAACACCATCATTTATGTAATATGTAAATACTGGTTCATCATCATTCCTGGTTTGCTCCACTGGAAGTAAAAAAAGAAGTTGTCTTGCATGCATGTTTTGTCATAAGTAGTCCTTTTGCAATCTAACTTAAGTCAGCTGCTTTCTCCTGACAAGGGGGTTCCATATCTACTGGAATGGGAGAATTACATGCAGAGTAATCTGTATGAGACCAGATTATAAATTCAGTTATAACATTAAGTGTGAGGTTTAACAAAATTAATACTTTCAGTAATAACCACTGCTAGGAATACAAATCCAGAGAAGCAGAGAAGTAGCTTGCTCTGTGCCATGATTTTTTATGCTCTAATACAGAGCCTTCCAGCACACCATTTGTGAAGCACCCAAAACAGGTTTAACCTTGTAAGGATACAAAAAGTGCCACATAAAAGTAACAGTGAGATACAGAGGACATATGGTCATAACTCAAAAGGCATATTATTGCAGTGCAAGAATTAGGGGATAAATACACAAACAAACCAGTCTATCCCAACTAATAGTGGGCAGTTAGCTGTACTGATTCATAACACAGAGAACAAATCCAACCCTTACCTCCAGAAGGAAGAAGTTTATCATACTCAACAGTCTTCTTTGCAATGACATTCACTGCCAGTGTAAATGCAGATGAAACATAATAACATCCAGGCTCTGCAATCACATTAACACCAGATTCCTTAGGAAAGTAGACATCCAGCAATGGCCTGATGACATGATTAACCTAGGAAATTGAAGGCAGAGGTAAGACCAATGAACTTGGCTTATGGATGTGTCAGATACACACACACTTGCAGTCAGCACACCAAATGCTTACTCTGGTCCTCTGTTCTCTCACAAGTGCCTTTAACAGAGGTCCACAATTTATTAAAAAAATATAGGAGAACTGGTCATTCTGCTAAACACTGAAGATTGAGTACCATGAGTCTGAGTACTACACAGTCTCTTCACAACTGAAGTTCAAGCTGTGGTACAATCAATTACTGTGGCACCAGTAATTTCAATGTCCATCCAGCACAACAGATAATGTAAAATTACATATGAACCCACAAGAACAGGCAAAGGGCCTTTTTGTGATCAGTTCTGATAGTATCATATTAGAAGCAGAATTATTTAATACTAACATTCATATCTTAAGACAGATATTTGAAGATTAACAGATATTTTGGACAAGTAACAGAACCATTAGAATTGAGAGAAAAGCCCTGATTGCTGTTAATAACTCCTCACTGCATCACTTTCACTGTCCTGAATTCATGGAGTTTGTGTTAAGACAACATAAGAGTGTAAACTGGGTATCCTGTTTTATGTGCCACTTCATACTACAGATGGCATGTAGGCCAAATCAGGGGCTAGCCAAATTAAGAGCTTCAGCTTTCAGTTCTAAAGCAACACATCAGAAGTTTTCATCCAGTTGCAACAGAGTTTCTGATCCAAAGCAGCTAAGGTACCCTGGCCCAAACCATGCAAGAGTCACCAGCTGGACAACAACAGCCAAAAAACCCTTGAATTACTACTGCTAGGGTTGCTTAGTAATTTAATCTGTAACATACTTAAGTCAGCATTCACCCAGTATGAACAGGATTAAAAAGAAGTATATTACACTACCCATGATCAAGAATACAACTCCAACTATTGGGATCTTGAGTTACACTCTAACAGGGAACTTAAAACTATGTTTCAGCCATCAATTTAAGCTGCAGTTTGAAGGTTAAACACTTCAGTTTCTTCAAAATTAAGCATTTCAATTTCCAACACATTGCATACCTCTTCCAGCTGAAGTTCTGAACCTGTGAAGCCCCCACCAATATCCAACATGTTCATCTTAAAGCCAAATTCTTCCTAAAATGCAGAAAGTAAGTACATGAACAACTGTGAATGCAAAAATGTTTTTGTTGCTCCTTACTGTGGTTGTTTTCTGTGTATTTAAGCTTTTGAAAACATTTAGCTGAGTACATCTAGTGAGGGAGTAAGGACACAGTTCAGCTCCATTAAATCTAGTAGCAAAGCACTGGGATGTCAATAGAGGCTGGTTACACAATTCCCTGCAAGTCCCACAGCAATAGCAACTCCCATTTTGTGGCTTTTGTTATCTTCAGACAGTATTTGCTGAACAGGTGGTACATTCTGACAAAAGACAGTTTTAGGAATTCACAAATTATGTAACTACAATGAATTTACACAAAGATCAGCAAGATCTCAATGTTATTGCCCCCATGTGTTTACCAGCCACAGCTAAGGCACTAACTGCAGTAATAAGAGTAAAAAGACTTTGTAAACTAAACAGAGAAGACTGCAAACTTCTCATACCACAACAGATGCCAGCAGACAATTGTTCAATTTCAATGTAATATAAAAGCATCAGCTGCGTATTTGCAGGACTGAGATCTGAATATCAAAAAGCTCTGAACAAAAGTGAGAAACTCATTTGAATAGCATGCAAGGCTACTGCCTGTCAGTGGGACAGTACTCATTACCATAATTAGGATTAAGTTGGTTTTACCTCTACCACACATCACAAAAGAGTACTTAGTCCCTTACTAAAAGTTCCATCTGCAATAATTTATTTTGGAAAGCATGTAGATGGTTTGTTGGTATGATGAGAACAGAATGGATCCCCTACTGTAGCAACTGCATGTGTACAGATCTACTTACAGCCATGTCAAACACACACCGAGCATCAGAGATAGCATGAATGTACGTTTGCAGATCCTTGCAAGAGCCTGAAACATGAAATCTGAAAGAAATAAAAACACAGTTAATACACTGAACCATGTAGCTTTCAGACCAAGCAAACTGTTTCACCATACAAAACAGCAGCAGAAGCAATTCATTCCCAAGTGTCACAAAGAAGCTTAATGATAATACAACTGTGCAAAGAATAAGCTCAGACCACCCCTGCCACCTATTTCATTGGATCTGTACTTGAGAATTGTCTTCCTCTTCATCCTAGGAATGTTCCACAATATTCTCATTTTTGAGAAATAACAGATTTACTGAATTTTTCAGTCTTCACTACCAACATGGCTAAAAGCTGTTCTTCAGTAGGTGCCAAAGCTGCAGAGAAGTCCTGATGCCTGCCACGAGCTCCTGAACACCCTCTTGTTCCTTGTTCAAAAGATTCAAGTACTGCCATATGCAGTTTTTCACTGAGGTGCTAGAACAAGTGCCAACATTCCCATAGGCTTCCTCAAGAGGAGTATGGTCTACTGGTTCTACACAGACCAAACACACACCCAAGCCACAGTGTTCTCTACCCCAAGCCTGCTCCTTTAAGAAAAGCCATTTTGAGGCAAAGCTCACTTTTCAAACTTACTTGCATGAATCCACATGTGGATTTTCAATTATTTAAATAAAAATAATGCACAAGAGCCATGTGATTTTTATTACAGTTGGTTAAGACATTATGTGAAGAGGCATTTTTTTCAGTAGTATCTAACTTTTTAAGACATTTGTAGTTTATGCTTTAATATCCATTTCAAACAGCTATATAGCAAAACATTTGTGGTTTAAATAATCCAAATATGGCCTAATTTTTTTTATTGTCTTGATGACCCATTTATTTGGTTGCTTTCCTAAAACAGTCATGAGCACATGACAGATTTGCAGCTGAAGGCAGACAGAGCAGACCTGTGCACGCATTTTTCTCATATAGTAAAATATCTGTCAAGCTTCCAATTAATACCCACAGATAATTTGTAGGAACTTGGAACTCTAGGATTCATTCCTGCCACCTGCAAGTCAAAACTTATCTGAGTATTTTGTCTTGATATGATTGAAGAGTGACACATGACCCTAACTCTGACCCCATGTTCACCTTGTTCAAACTATCCAATCTATTCCATGCTATAGTAGCACTGTTATGTTGTTTATTGTTGGAAAAATACAAATCAAGTTACCACAGAAGTTCAAGAGTACAGTTGGAGAATAGAAGAGGCTTCCAAACTTAGTTTTCATGCTGACAAAAGGATTTCTGATACTTCATTTCATATTACTTTGATGTTTGTAATAGTTACTTTGTTTCATACTAATTTGTGCTTGCAAGCAAAAGCTCATGATTCTAAATTAATGTGATATTGTTTTTCTGAGGTTTTTGTTGATTTTTTTAAGCCCTGTAAAACAGTGTCACAGGGGAAGAATTCTTTTCTATTTTACATCTTAAGTACATCACACAAATATCTGCTCAGCCAGCAGAGGACAATGAAGTTACTCACTTGACACCAACTATTTGGACCCCCAGCTCCTTAGCACATTCCATGAGGTGCCTACAGTTCTTCAGGGTGGTGCCAAACTTCATATTCATCTCCTCACCAGCAGTAATGTCTTCTGTGGCAATGTGCAGTAAGAGCCTAAGAGAAGGGGAAGATGATTGGGGCAGTTGGTTTACATCATCAGCACATGTGAAGCCTGAAGACTGTCAGAAGTGTGTTGATTATGTTGTCAGTACTCCAGCTCCATCGATGGATGAATCAAGGCAACCTAATAATAACAATCCTGTACAGAGAAAAAACTAGCAATTAGGGGCTAAAACATGGAGCCAACAAGGACAAGGAATTTGGAAATGCAGCAACTAAGACTCTTGTAGCAGCAAGAGTCTGTTGAGTGCTGTAATAAAAAATAATGTTACCTTCTAATAAAGTGTAGTTCCTCATAAACCCAGTAAGACTAATATGACTTTTCCCATCTCTGTCCTCCTCCCCAGCCACGAGGTTCCCCTTCAGTCAGACAAGTATCAGATTTAGTTAGACTCAGCATCTTGAGAACAGCAGGCTGATGCACTGAAAGCACACCCTGGCTATATCACACAGCCTCCCCTTCTGGCTGAGCACATGGACTGAGGATGAGGGGGTAGGGTGGTCAGTCCCTTCCCTGCCCCTTCTCCCAGGACACTGCAGAGCAGAGAGGCAGCAAGTACCATCTCTTAAATGCTTATGTGGTGGGACATCTTCCTCTCCCTGGTCAAAGCCTCATTTTGGGTAGGTCTGGCAAACTGCAGTGCCAATGCTGACCTTTTTCTATGTTAAAGTAACACTTGAGGGGGCAAAGGCATGGTCACATCCAAACCTCCAGAGACATATCCCCCAAACCTCCCAAACTCAAACTGCCCTCCACTGAGAAAGTCACACCCCCACAAGATCAATTAGTTAGTCATGCAGTAAACTCAACAGAGGTGGTGTCATGACATACACAGACTGGACAGAGCACACTGCAGTTAACCAGGATGGGGAGTGCAAATGAGTGGGAGAAACTGTGCCCAGAGTGAAACAGCTCTTTGCAAGACAGGCAGAAAAGAACTCAGCCAAGCCACTACAGCTGGCCTAACACCTACCATGACTTCTACAAGACTTTCCAATGTTTCATGGTGTGTTTAAAATGCATTTTGTAAAGAGCAAAAAGTCCTAAGTTCTCACACAGGCTGCCCTGCAATCCTTGTTAATTTTAATTTATACCATTTTGTCTTGAGAAGCTGACTAGCATCTCATTTCTGCTTCTCTCTTTCTTTTGAGCAGAAAATTCTGTTCAAAAAATCTGTAGTTGGACAGTATTTTGTGAAGCATTTGGAAAAATGTGCTAGCTGTAGCAAAAAATTGTTACAAGTCAATCTCTAAAATGTAACAGAAAAATTCAAATCCATACTACAATTTGTAACCTCATGTTAAGATGAGTCAAAGCCCCTCCTTAAAGACATCTGATGTTAAATTTATTGACAAATTGTTACAGCAGCATTTTAAGTGAATCAAGATATTTTCAAGCAAAACTCACTAAAATCTGACTTCTAGAAATTTAGCAGGATTCTTCCTCCTGGGTTTCAGCCAGTCAGAGCAGGGCTAGAAGGTGATGTGTACATTTAGAGTTTGGTTTTTCTATTTATTGTTAAGGAAGCATTGATACTTATAACGCCCTTGGCCTGTACTGAAATTCTTAGGACATCAAGAAGCTCAGCAGTTAAATTCTGCCTGGAAAAAATCTTAAAAATATAATAAAGAAAAGCAAGCACTCTTTCCTGACATTTCTCATCTTAAAAAAAAAAAAAAAAAAAATTGCAATCATTTGAGTTGGTAAGTCTTCCAAAGGGAGAAACATCAGTTATAAAAAGAGGTATTTCTCCCCCATTACTGAATTTAGTGCAAAGTTACACAAATTTTCAGAAACTGAGAAGAACCACATCTTCCTAAATATGATTTCCTCAGCCAAAACATGCTGGCTTCATCTGCACAAACAACCCAGCTCTAACAACCACACATAGGAAAAACAAGGCTATATAGTGGCTTTGACTTTTTAAAATTATGCCAAGGAAAAGAAAAAACTGTCACTAGAGCATCAACATTAAAATGACCTGAATAAGATAACTCTAATAAAACAAGGAGAAAAAAAATAATCTATCCAATAAGAGAGAGATCTTAATATCTAAAAAAAGTAGATATCAAATTGCAGTTCTTTTGTAGAAATTGAGTTTCTTGCCCTTGGTAAACAGGAACTTTTGCAAATATTAGACAATGGGATCCTTGAAAACAAGTCAAGAGTTTATATTGTTTTTCTCTAGCTCATGATACTCCTTATCCTGCCTCCCTGATTAACAATTTCTCTGGCTCAAGAAAAAACTGCATCCTAACTTCTCTTGCTCTGGATGTTATCACAGACAAAATCTTCTTAAAGAGGTTGTTTGATTCATGAAAATGAATCAATAAAAACTAACAAAACTCTAAACCCACCAGTGATTAACTGGTAAAACACAAATGATCTAACAGGCAGCTTTAGCATTGCCAAGGCTTTCAAATCCACCAAGTATACCAGGCCAGCAGTTTCAGAAAGATTTATCATATATAACATTTTTGCACAGAAATTTCTCTCCAGTATGCAAAGCCCAGACAGACTTCCATGAGGATGAAGTGTAATCACCAGAAACAGCAATATTAAATCCTATAGTCTTGAAAAAACAAACAACCTCTCTCAAGTAAATATCACCAACACCCCCTCAAAAAAAAAAAAAAAAAAAAAAAAAAAAAAAAAAAAAAAAAAAAA
>VZRX01014347.1:247170-263583 GCA_013398075.1 Notiomystis cincta
AAAAACACCCAACCCCCCCCAAAAAAAAAAAAAAAAAAAAAACAAAAAAACAAAAAAACAAAAAAACCCAAACCAAAAAAAGCCACAGTTTTCAGAGAAGACCCAATAGTTCAACAATGACTGCTTAGAACCAAAGAATTTGTAAAGGATGTCAGGAATTCAGTTTGTCCAATGACATTTATGGAAAGCTATACCTTTAATCACTGCAAAGCACTGTAACATTCACTGAAGCTCTGACTCCATATTTCTTAAAAGCACGGCCCAAAGCTAAAGCATTCATATGTGAAGGATGTGATGTTAAATGACATGAGTGCCTATGAGTCCAAGAGACCATTTTACATTGGCAGCAATAAATTTGCCATATTTAACAACCAGATTAGCAGCTTTCATCACTTTTTTTACAGAAAGCAGCTGAGCTAATACCAAAGTGACTGAAAATAGAACGTGAGTCAAATTTCCCACTGTTTTAATCATGTGGAAATACCTGTAGGTGCATTTAACAGACCTGCAGAGTGTGCCCAAATCCCAGATGGGATCCAATGCACAGTCACTTGCTGGTAGCTCAGCCCTGACCTCAGCCAGAGCCACTGATAACCACAGAACTCCCTGAAAGACAGCACTGATGCCAAAACAGTGCAGGAGGAAGATGTATTTGCAGATGATGAAATGCCAGATTTCTGACCTTTAATCACTGAAACCTTTATGAGAACATTGCCCTAAAAAAATCACTTCTTCCCAAGATTTGTCCCAAACCAAGGGCCATTATATTAGGAAGCTGAGACTCAGTAGGAAAAGATGCAAAAAAGCCACTTTCAAAGGAGACAGAGGAGAAGAACAGATACAAGTGATTTGTACTAAAGAAGCCATCTACTTTGCTTGCAACTCAAACCACTCAGAATACAGGCTAATTAAGTTCCCCCCACACTAAAAGCAAAACCAGAATTGTGACACTTACCTGGCATTTGGATGGTTACGTGAAATTTTCTTCAGCTCAATGTCACTGTCACAAGTCATGATGTTGATCCCAGCTTTTGCTGCATACTTGATCTGAGAGGCTTGCTTGCAAGGATTTGTGTATATGATGTTCTCAGGAGAAATGCCCAGGTCTTGTACCAATGCCATTTCAGACTGAAAAACAGGAGCACACCAGAGTTTGACAAGGTGCACTGCACATCTTTCCTGAATTTTTATTGGACATGCTCTATTACCACACTAAAGAGAAAACTATCTGCTCTTTCTAGGGCAGAAGCATAGATTTTCAACAGCCAGTTACAAATGAGTTCACGGTTCAAATTTTATTTATAATCATGGCACTTAACACCAAAAAGATAAATTTAAACCAGCAGACATATGAAAGAAAATAAGGCACACAAGCAAGAAAAAACTTACTTTACTGGAACATGCAAAACCAACACCAAGGGTTCCCAGAATTTCGAGTACACCTGGAGTAGAATTGCACTTTACAGGATAAAATGGCTTTATTGGTGCCATCACATTCTGCCATTGTATGTTATTCCTTACAAGCTTTCCAAGATCACCAACATAAAATGCCTTTTTTCCAGTCTGCAAAAGGAAGAATAGGAAAATAAAATGTCTGAAAATGTAGGTTTGCTGTCAAAACAAACAACCCAAAGTCTTAAAGAATTATGTACCTTTTTTTAATCCTGCTCTTAACTTTTAGATCTGACCTTGAACAATGTTCTTACTTTCACCTAGCAATTTGAACTAGTTAAAAAAAAAAATCAAAGGGAATACCTACCACTTGAGAGATATTATGAATGTCATTTAGACAATACTCTGAGATTCCTGAATAAAAAATTCTACTTAAATGCCAAAAGCTAATTTTATCTAAAAATACAGATTAAGTTACACATTTCTTCCAACTTTTTATTTTCAGAAGTTTGCAACTATTTATAGGAAGAAAATGGGATGAAAGCTTCCACAGTCTCAATGTAATTTATATCTTATACAGGGAATAAAATCTGATGCACTAACATTATTTTAACATCCAGCTAATAGCTTGTTTTACTGAAAATTTGTCTGGTGGTATTTTAGTTCAGGAAGTCAAGTTTGAGACTGTTCCCCACATCTTGTGAAGAATGAAGTTCAAACAGATTTTTAAGAACTAGACTCTGTGTTAAAGGCGACAGAATCAAGTACATAATCTTTAAGAAAATGCAGAGACTTTCCTGGAACTGTTAAGTTCCCTCTGCACATCTGTTACAACACAGCCTCTCTCAATATCAGGCCATGATGGGGGTGCAGTCAGATGCAAACAGATCATTCCAGATGTGTTCATAATGTGCTCTCAGTAAATTACTGTAAGTGAATGGCCTGCTGCAAATCCATTACAGACCATCACAAAACATGTATGACAGATCCAAATCAAGACTCTACATCCAATGTCAATTCTAGCACTTGACTTTAGCAGATATGAAACTATGTATGTTGTGGTTTATTTTATACAAAGTCTTTATTTCTGTTTAAAAAACACAAATAGAAATTCCATCGGGTGGAAGCATACTGACCCCCTGTACGGGTCACCAGCAGGAATGGGATCTGGAGCTTTAGATCCATGGCACAGGCCTCTACCCCTTGAGCTAAAGGAGTAAATGAAAGCAGCAGGAGGCAGCTATCCTCTGTGAGCCAGCCAGTGGTTGGAGACATGACATGTTGCCAGTAGTTTACCTATTTATTTGCTAGACAGAAAAAGAATATTAGGAATCAGGATTTGGGAATCCTACACCTGAGTTCAGAAGGCCATGGAATTTAGCTAATTTGCTGTACTATAGTTGAGCACTTGCACATTAATATTAGTTCTGATAAACCAAGGGGAAAGTGAGCAACTCACAGGTATGGCATATGAAGAATACAGGATTTGCTCGATGAAACTTTTTTTGAAGTTTGCTCTTTCTACAACTTTGTCTACAAAACAAAAGCTACATCTTCCTGCCTCCTAAGAAATGAATGAAGCCTTATTCAAAACATGACTATTGTATACACAGAATTATTCAAGTTTCTTTCCAGTTGGCTGCTAAACTTCAGTAGCTTTTAAACTGGTTTGTCTTGAAAGATAGCACCTCACAATGTGCTCGTACCAGAGTTCCCAGTGGGGAGAAGGGTAACAGGAAGATGTATAAATATAAACTGTGATGGCTCACAGAAAATTTAAACATGGCTTTAAACTGGCTCAGCATACACATTTGTCAGAACTCTGCCATATTTTTAGGGAAAGAACAAGAAAAACATTCTAACTGAACATATCCACTTGCACAATTTCAAGTGCTTGATCTAAACCCCATTGCTAATAAAATCTCTTGAAACAATGAGATGGGAACCTGTATTTAATTACATCAGCCAGACTACTTTCCTGCTAGCCACACTTGGAGAGGTAAGAGTTGATGCCCAAATTTCCCCACCAGAATTCTGCCCAAAGCAAGAAAACAGCAAAGAAGCAAAATTAGAAGAGGAAACTACTTTATAAGGTGAGGCTTAGTTGACTGTTCTTCTGTTGCTGTCAGCTCATCAGTTCTAAAATACCTTGACCTAGTTTGAAGACTTAGGGAACTAAATCAAAAGATGTGGAAAGCAAACTTACATGAGTATGTTCATAAATACAGTTGTCAATAACATCTGCAAGAGTTGCTCCTTCATCCAACAGACCAATGGAGTAATTTGCATCCTCAAGAAATCCTTTCATCTCAGCCGTATTCCACAAAGCCGACAGTCATAAACCAAGAAACACAAGGGATGGGCTTCCAAGCCTTAAATCCGGGTCCTTAAATTATGCAACAAACTGTACAAAGAAAACATGTGTCAGTGGAAAAACAGGCACAAAGCATACCATGCTGCTATTTAAAAATCAGCTCTCTGCACCTGATGTCCTACAAACAGTAACACACCCTCGGCAAAAGCCAAGGATGTTTTTACTCTGCTCACCCTTACATTTGTCAGGGATAAGGACAGAACATTTTTACTGAAGCCAAGGATAAAACAGAAGCTGGGCACTTTAAATCTGATACTAACTTCAGAAACAACTGATGCAAGGCTGTTCTTGAGAAGAATTCCAGACTGTGTGCACACTGACTTGCACTGAGTTTATGCAAACTATGGAAATAATGCAAGTGCAGCATAATTGTACAAATGCCTCAGCTCAGCTCTTCTCAAGTACAGCATCTTAAGCAATGCTAGCATTCAAGTGCACAACTGGAAGACTAACAGAACATTTCTGAATGCTGCATAAAACTAGTAGCCTATTGATTAAATGTCAGCATTGCTATCTGTGTTAACATTCAAGGTTTTTTGATGCTATTTTATAACCACTGCATTTACACATTGTATTTATTAGACATTTATTTTGTTGTTCTCTTCATAACATTACCTACAGCACTTAAAAACCTTAATTGCAATAGAGGTTAATAAAAAGAAGCCACTAAGCAAGAAGTAGTTTTAAAAGTGATAATCTTAGTAAGTAGAATTGTTATTAAAATAAAATAACAGTTACAGTCTAGCTTTATTAGCATCTTGCTTATCCTCAGATCTTCACTGCAAATTAGCTTAGTAGTTAGTAGTTTATACCCAGTGTTTTCCAAAAGACAGCCTGAATCAACAGTCCAAACAGTGAAAACACTGTTAAATATACACTCTCAGAATACAGATTGACTCTGTAATCACAAGTAAAAACCAGCAGACAGCAGAAAATTACCAGCAGCTGATTATATACCTTCATTTGCCTTACTTGATGAATACAATAATCTGAAGTTTACATTCCATTTGAGTTGTGGGTCTTGTTTAAAAGCAGCTTATTAGCTTACATCAACCCACTGACCACTTTTTTGTTTCAACTGTCATCTTTATGACTAACATAAGATGGATCAAAACCAGCTAACTTCTCTAAATGAACACCTAAGACTTCTTTTAATCTCTCAACAGAAGTTGCATAGTACTTGTAAAAACAGTGATGGCTGTTTTCTAAAGCCACCTGCACTTAAGATTGACAATAGCAGAATTATTTTTCTAATTAAGTGTTTATAGAAACCACAAACATTATAGCTGAAAGCCAAAAATACTTCATTAGGACTGTAAAAGATAATTTTGGCTTCAAATCATCACAGGGCCATGGTATTAACTCTGTCTCATGTTTCATCCACCCCCTCCATACAGTTAAAAAAAATACACAATTTGCAACATATTTTTGGTTAATGTTGTCAACAATATGAACAAAGTTACTTTGCTGTAGTTTAATATTACCACTAGTAAGCAGCAGTTGCTTCTGCTTGTCATTATGCCAAATAATGGGAAAGGAGCCAGCAGGGTTTTTTATATGCTTTCTGCACAACTCAAACATGCCCCCTATGTTTGTTACAAGAGGAATTTACTGCCAGGTGAACTAACTCAGTGGCAGCAAGAATATTCAGTTTTGTTCAGAAGCTGAATGATAAAGACAAGTACACTGGGTAAGAAATACTTGTCTCACACATATATAGTGAGTCCTATAATTATTTAGGGGAATCCTGAAGAGCCAAAGCAATCACAGAAGAGCAAGATAATTATCACATTGATGTAAGGATTTAATTAGTTATAAAAACACTGACTAGGTGGTAGACTATAATAACCAGAAAAATCTTTAGTCAGTCATATCCCAGTATGAGACTAACAGCTAAAACACCTTAAAAAAACCCACCACTGAACAAAAGAATCTTGTGAGTTAAGTTTGCCTTAGAATCAGTCCAACAAACATGAACACCACAGTCACCTTCATAAAATATCCATGGTTTTCAGAGGCAGAGGACCAAAAAGGTCTAGATATTTTTCCTCCCTGAAAAGAAATGCTGGCATCAACATTTTACTGAGAATTTGGATATAGTTTTGGAGTATTCCAACCATGAAGATACAAAGAAAAAAACCAAACAGCAGCATTTAATTATTTTTAACTTTTTTTAATACTATGACTATTACAGTTTAGTGCTTAATCAAGTTTTAAAGTACTTCATGCATCCTTAGGAACTTACTGGTTGTGCAATAAACACATTAAGCTTTTCTCCTACAAGAAAAGTAATACCCAAAGAGAGGAATAAGCACAACCATGGTGGACTTGCAAGAACAAAGTGATTTCTATCTTCAGCAGATTATTCAAAAGTAGCAAATATATTGACCATTCAAAACCCCCAAGTGTTTTAATCCTTTCATGATACAGACTGGTGTTAAAGAAAATTTTTCAAATATGTTGTGTTACATCTAAATCTACTTTTTCAGGTATCTGGTATGTCCTATAACTTCAGATGTTCAAGGAAACTTCATGGCAACATTTTGACACAGAAACAGTACAGGATAAGCTTCCATGATTGTCCTTCCCCTCCCCACTCACACCTGTCCAATACATATTGAAAGTACCTGCAACTGCACATATGTTGGAAGCCACTGGGCTGAGAAGCCTCATATCTGAGCTTTTTATTGCTTATTCAAGTTGAGCAGAGCAATTCCTATATTTCTCATCTTCTATTAGCAAACTTTTCATTCCCTGATATATTACACAAAATTCAAAAAGTCCAAAGGTAAAACTTAAGCATTTTAAGGAATTATTGTATATACAAGGGTATTACTTAGCTAGATTTTAAAATTCTGGTTGAGTTCTTCTTTTCATGACAGAAGCCACTTCCTACACTGTGTGCAGACAGTCAAGAACCCCTTCCACTCCAGATCTACCCTACTGGAAGCTCTCAACACACCCACTGGAACCAGTCACAGCCCTGAATAGATTTTTAGACTCACCAGACACACACACAGAGCTAATTGCTTGTACCTTTATTTCAAATGAAGCACCTCAAACTAACCAATTGCACACTTTTTCTCTTTGAGTGTGGGTGTTCATCTGAGTGGAATAGATTTAAGTTAGTTTAGTACTCTTAAAAGAAAGGCTTTTTTCATAGTTAATGACTGTGGTGTCTATAGCTTTCAGACAGATGGTGTAGAATACTTTCCTTCAAAAGCTGCCCTTTTAATTTTGTGGAGACTCAGTTTAAGTAAAGCGTGGTGGGAGGACTCTTTACCACCAATTCCCCAAAGCCACCCTCAACAAAAAGAACAATTATCTAGTAAGTTAGTTTTGATGAAGATTATCTCCTAAACAAGCCTTGTCTCCTGCTCATTCATCAAAAAGCACCTTATGGTCAAGGGGCAGGGACCAAAAGGAATATATGCTGGTACAGATGCAATGACACAGATTGCAACAAACCATGAACAACCTGATACAACCTTTCCCAGGCTGCTGAACAGTAAATGCTTTTTCTAAGCACATCCAAGACATGGAAGCTTTCCCATTTAACAAAATTAATCTAGTAGGGAAAAAAGCACTAACATTTGTTTAACTACTGTCCACTTTCTCCTTTTTTGAATAAGTTGCATCTCTTCAATCTCGATAGGAAGAATATTCTACAAAGAAAAAATAAATTCCTAGAAGCACTGCTACAGCACCACTGCAAGATAGTGGCTAGAGAAATATTTCTTTAAGGGGTTAATACTTTACAGAAGGATTTGGGACTCTGCTGTCACCTTCGTCTGTCCTGACTTGCTCCCTTCCTCAGGAAGGAGGAGAATCAGTGATAAAATTTGCAGAAGGAAATCTAAAAGGATGGTTTAGGACCTTTTTTTTTATGTCTGTAAAATGAGTCAGAAATCATTAGAGTACAGAGTTCACTCCTCGCTGGAAATGCTGACTTGCTGCAAGTCATTATTTGACAGACTTGGTGTGGTAACACCACCCATTTTCGCACCTGAGATGTTAGTCTGCACAATGCTCCAGGACATATATTTTAAGTCAAACAAAAGCTGTCAAGTGGTATGAGACTTCTACATAGGCATGTAATTGCTTTCTTTGAAGTAAGCGTTACATCCTCAGGCTCTTTACGGTTTAACACAATGACTTCCCAGATGAAGAACTCTGAGATAAAAGTGTATATATTTAAACACTGCAATTACTGTAGACATCTGGAATAAAAGAAAATGAAAATTCTCTGAACAGAGTCTAAACACATGCTTGTCACATGTAAACATCACTTTTCAGGTTTTTTTTCTTTACATTGTCTGAACTATGTATTGTTTGGCCTAAGAATTTTAAAAACCTCAAACACCTATAGGTTTGGTTCTTTCATTAAAAACTTCCTCCACAAAAAAAAAAAGCTTCTGTAAACCAGACAGGCTCCAAATAATGCCTTTCAACCACATCTTATTAAACAAAAATATTTATGACATATCATAATTATGCTGATGCAAAAATAATAAAGAGCTAAAACCACATTAATCTCTCATTCCTTCCAATACTGGTTCTTCAGGGGTAATAAAAAAAGAAACATTGTGTCACTGACATTGGCAATCCAGTACAGAACAGGTATACTAGAAAAGTAGAAACAGGAGTCCTCTGTTTTCAGTGCAGGAAATACCTATTTATAACAGCAGTATCTTTTAAAAAAATATTCCAAGATGCATTTTGTCAACTTGCATCACTGTAATTCAGTTAGCTGAATGCAGCCACTAACCAGCTGATGCAAATGCTGAAACAGGTGTCTTTTTTTTGCATTACTCAAGTTACCTCTCAGTACAAATCCACTGAGGATCATAAGTAGGGTACCTGTAGGTCAGTTGCATCCTACTCCATTTTCTCAGCAGCAGTCCACACAGTTAAGTGAGCAATGTAGCAAGAACAGTCTTGCTGAAGCAAGCAAAGGGGGTAGATACTGAAAAAACAATGTCCCATCCAACATCTTCTACAGGAACAAGAACCTCCTTCTGTGTCCTAGAAGTTTGAATACATTATTCAGACCCAGTAAGCTCACAAAGCTTACAAAAGGATGATTACTCTTCTAAGTGCACTTAAACTTCTGTGGTACCAGACCAGCACTTCCCTTTTACAACAGTGCAAACAGTCACTTCCTATCTCCTTACTTGCTTAGTCAGTGTCAGTATTTGGCCTCCCCATACCCCCTGAGGTTCCCAACTCCCAGCCCTCCTGTTCCCCAACTGCCACCAGCTCCATTTACACAAAGTCAGGAGAGCTTTCAAAGTTAGCCAGTCCAGAGAGCCACTGCTTCCACTTGGCATAGACAGGGATCCTTAATAGAGCAGACTTCCACTGCTAATTGCCATCATTTCTGATCAACCAGACGTGGCAATAAATAGAAGAGATTTTAAAGGAGCAAGACTTTATTCCACAGTTGCCAGACAGCTCGGGGAGTGAGAGCACGAAGAGCAGACAGAACTAAACCCCAGGTCTTCTCCTGGCCAGTGTAACCCAAGGAAAAAGTGAGATGGAGAAAATTATAGAAGAGGAAGCCATTTTAATGGAAATGTAAGTACACCTTCAGACAGAAGACTTTTATTTTAGTTCCACTGGAACCTAACATTACAGTTATATTTAAAAGCTCACTTGACCTTTCTCCCATTAAATCACTTTGCAAGTTGAACAAGACTCAAAGTACCAATTAGCTCTCTAACTTACATCTTAGCTGCATTTGAGGCAATGACCTGTGCTTCAGCACACCAAAACAGGTACAAATTTCCTGGCAAACACTACTGCTACCTACATCACCACTACACTCAATACTGCATTACTTCTATTTGTGTACGGTGCATTACTGCTGCACACGTAATAGATCCAAACTCAAAATAAACACACATTATCCAAACAATCAGCTGCAAATAAAGCAAATCCAGTGGCATTTCCATTCTAGGGCAACCTATACCTTGCACTGTTTGTCACAGCACAAGTCTAGCAGTCAGAGAAGGGATATCTCAAAGAAGGTACCAGAACAGCCTTCACCTCAAGAGTAAGAGCTTCTGTCACAGCCAGCATTCTCTTCAGAACAGTTTCAGAAATTAAGATGCACATATAGTGCCTTAAGATTGTATACTTTATTCACTCCTTTCTAACAATTCTTCTGCCTTTCCTACCTTTTTACTACTTTGCTTTATTCCTGTTCAAGTGCAAAATGTCACGCAAGAGTTCTAGCCACATACAAGAGTGAATCAAAACTTCAACTGAACAGGATAAGCAATTTTCTCAGCTATTTTGCTTATAAAAACCACACCTAAAACATAACAGTGATATTCAGAAAATTCTCAGTGTTAACTGAATTCACTTGAATAGAGTACTCAGCTACAAAGAACCAGTTAATTCAGTAAGTTTCAAACAAGACAAAAAGAACATAACCTCTGGAGATAAAGCCAGAAGTCATGATAAACCAAACTCATCCTGTGCCTCAGCAACTGTGGTATTTTCAAAGAACAAGTTCATCTACATTAAGTACCTTATTAGGAGGCATACTAAGACAACTGGCATTTGGAATCTTTGTGGTCTTTAAAAAGTACCTGGCTCAGTAAGATGTACTTAACCATTTGCAAGTTCTATATTAAAAAGCGTTATATAATTTATAGGTACTAAGCCAAACAAAAATGCCTTCAGCTAGACAGGAAAAAAGTAACACTATACAAATATGTATAAAGTCAGCCTAAATGCATTTGTAGTATCTGAGTTAAGATTATTGTTAAAAACCACATGAAACTATTTTAAGTTAACAGAACATGATAACCACAGACATTTCAGAGTTTTCTGTGCTCCTTAAGATCAGCTAAGTGCATTCATTTGTTTTCCATTATCATGGTCTTGTTTTTTCTTTAATAACTATTTGCCACTTCAAAACATAAAGGCATTTATAATTGGTACACATTTTCCATCCAACATTAAATTCCACATTCTACTGTAACCCCACTACAACTATTTGTGGAAGTGGATAGTAATTAACAAATAATGGAGACAGGCATTTGGGAAGGCACACCCTTCATGATCAACCTTAGTTACTATTTACAATAGCAAATTTTAACTATTTCAGTATGAATTACTAGAAGAAACTATACACTACTCAGCAAGTCACGATTTGATGTTAACAGTTATGCAGTCCAATACTCAACTTCAGAATTATCACAGAGACTGAAGTCACAGTAGTTTATTTTAAGATTTCTGCAGCCAACACCCCTAATTCAGAAAAGTAGCTCTATCTACCAAGTTTACTGCAGAGCTTCATCAGATAATTGTATTGAGAAAGGTGTTAGGTGAGTAAAATTTATAGTCCACCCCCCTATCCTGAATGAAAGTCCTATGTAATTTCAATAATCTACATTCAGACAGTTTATCTTGCTTATCAAAAAGCAATACAAACTATTTTTGCAAGTGCTTATCCTCCTCCATACAGGTGAAGAGAGACTTACATGGACAAGTTAGGAGATGGAACCCTACTATCATCAGCTAGGTTCCCAAGGTGGCTCAGCGTTGAAGTCGAACTGCTCTCTATAAAGCACTTCTCCTAAGCCCTCTGGATAGTTGTAAACTTGATCAGAGATTTTGCCCTGTAGGGAGAAAAATGCACACAAAAATAAATTTCATAGCCAGAACAGAATAAAAGCTTTATCATAAAACATGTAACAAATGCCTTTTCAGTAGTGCTTTTAAGGAGGCTTGCATCACCCCACCATGAAAGTTTATAATCACATCAAACACACAGTTTTCAAGAGTTAATATAAACTCTGAGCCAGAACAAATCAGATGTACAAAGAGCTGCTAGAACACATGAAACTGCTTGTTTGTCCTTATCTTTCACAGTCTGAACGAGAAGATTTTCAAAACTAATGGCAAAGAGCTCTATATGGTCCTGCTGTAGGGTAGTATGCCTTAATACTGGATTACTCTCCCAGAAGTGTTTTTAACCCTGTAACCACTGCATTCTTCCCCTCCCCACTTCCTTTCTATTTTAGAATTCCCTTGCCACGTTCTTTCTCCCTCTGCTGTGAATGAACACGGCATGTGGGTGAAAAAGCTATGTGGGTGAAAAATAGTGCTTTATATAGTGAAACTGAACACCACACAGACAAATCCAGAAATGAGCAAGACAGTAAAAACAAAGAAGCTTATGCTTGCCTTCAGGAATGAGGAAACATTTCAGCTGGCCCTTAAAGGCTGTTACACACATCACCAAAGCAGCATTTTAAAGTACAAGGCTAGCTTACTCAAGGTAAAGCAATCACACAAATCAGTAAAATGAACATAAAAGCAGTCAAGGAAACATTTATTAGCCCTGTTGAGAAGTTATTTCTCCGAAAAGCAACACTTGTCATAGAATTAAATACATTACCCAACTGGTCACATGTAAACCAAACATACAACAAAGTTTCTACAAATTCACTGTGATATATATAGCATGAAACATGGAATGTACCAACCTATTGTAAAAATAAACCTTTGCTACTTTCATTATTTAAATGATACTACATGGGCTGACTACAAAAGCCTGACTTCTGGGAATCATCCAACACAAAAGATCATCTTCACAGCAATGTTAGTTAAGCTCCTGAAACGTACTTTTCCACTTATTCTTGCTATTGGAAAACTAAATGAGTACACTCTATAAAGTACTGCACAACACACAGAGGTAATGCAACTTGAAGGCAACTGTTTCACAGCAACTCCCACAAAGCAATCCCTGCAGCTTTACCACATAAATTAGCATTTACTAGCATGCAACATTAAAACCAAACCTCAATGCTTCAAAACTAAGATATTAGGGAATTTTGCCAGCTAGAATTAATGTATATGTATTATATGTAATCTTTTCTTTTTCTTTCACTAAAGCAAGAAGTCAGTAACGTTTAGTTCTGCACACAGCAGTTTTACAAAAGGAAGGTATTGCCAACTTTTAAAATTAACTAGCAGTTACACTATTTCCTACTGCTATTCTGATTATACTGAAGAATTCATACAAATTTTCCAGTGATAGGAATTGAGTTTATCTTCCTAGTCAAACAAGTCATTAAACAGAAGTACTTCTAGGGAAAGCACATGACCTTCAGTGCTAAACTCAAAATGCAATGCTACAGCCAAATATCACCTGCAGTATTAAGCCAATAAATATTCTCATGTCCCAAGGATGAAAGTTTACAGTGAAAGTTCCTGTGGAGCTGGAATGAAACCCAACAATTTTCTGTAGCAACAGTCAACTTTGAACTGTGCCAAGTTCTAACTGTCTTTCAGAATTTCTTTTAAATGAGAATCATTTATCTAAAGGATCTACACAAACATATACAAAATAGTCTGACTGCTCTCTTTTGTGCAGCTTTGCCCATTCTAAACATTCAGAGGAAAATGGTACAATCTGAGCCTTTCTAATCACAGTCATTTTAGTCTACTTGAACCAGCAGAAAGAGGGAGTTTGCTGTAAAGTGGCAGAGCTAGGCTACCATTTTAAGCAGAAGTGTATTAGATGTCCACAACCATATGGGCAAACCCAGTTTTACAAAAAATTGCATATGTTATCAGCCACAGTGAAGTATTCCTTGTTTAAGGTTTTAAAGTAGATATAAAAGTATTCTTTGCTAAGCAGCAAGCTTTGAGTTGTGGGAATAGTCAGCAAAGTAGCTCTGCCTTTTAGCATTCAAGTGACATTTATATGCATGAGTTTATCCATCATCTAGCAGGTTCCTAAAGTTTTACTACAGCTCAAGCAACAACGGTCACAACTCACCCGAGGACCCAAATCATCCCCCAGTCGTGCACAGCACATAGTTTTGCCACAACACCTGCATTCCTGCAGCAAGCCCTTCAAGTGCCCAGCAGGGCCAGGCTTTCTCCAGTTCACTGGTCCCCCTCACCTCCCCATGTGTGATGCCAACAGGCCTACAAAACCAGGCATAGATTCTTTTTCTTTAAAAAAAAAAAANAAAAGAAAAAGCCACTGCATCTGTTTCTGAGAAGAAATCTTTTAATGGCTTGAGCTAAAATACCCACTAACCAAACCCAAAAAAAATCTAGAATTACAATGACCTTGTATATTTATGCTGAGTGACAGACTCAGAGGCACCAAAGTTACTCTGGTTCACAGAAAAACCTAGGTATTTTTGAGTTACAGCAAGCCTCTTCCAGATCAGGGAGAGGGACACTATGGCAAGGGGGTCTCTGGGGGGAGCAGGTCTTGAAGGAAGCACAAGTCCCTGAGGAATTCTCCCATGAACCACACTCTTGGCTCCTGTGCTACAACAGTATTTAGAGCTGAAATTTACCATTCTACTCAAATTAGCTCACTACATGATTAAGCCTTGCTTTCAGGAAGGGACAGTCTTAATTCTCCTCTGGAGCACTCTGTCTCCCCTTTAATTTGGAGAGATGGAATCATTTCCAGAACATACAGCCCAGCACTGCTGCAATCACACACCTGCACCAGCTTCCCAAGGAGCAGTGAGAGGCACAACTGCGGCTCCAGGGGCAAACTGCAGTGCTGCAAGGCAGGAATCTGCCTCTTGCCTCCAGTAAAACTGTGCCCACAGCAAAAACATTCCCACAGCTGTTCACCACCAAACAACACCCTCCCCCTCCCGAAGACCCTCCTTTTTCTGGGGTTTAGCAGCCTTCGCCTGGAGCTCAAAGCCCAGCAGGAGGGATGAGGGATGGCGGAGAGCAGGCCGGCTGTCTGTCTGCCGGGGGTCTCGGCCGACAGGAGGCAGAGAAGGGAGCTCGCCACAGCCAGAGGCACACGGGGAAGGGGCTGCCTTGTCACAGGCATCAGCCACAGCAGCAGCAGCATTGTTCACACGGTGACAGGAAGGAAAGAACTAGACTGGACCAGTCCAGACTGGAACAAACCCCTCCTACCATCACCATTATTCACAACCCCCACCTCCCCCCCAGCACCACTGCCTCCCACGTTTATCCAAGGAAGAGTAGTGGGCAAGTGCAGTGTCTTCAGAGACACAAATCCGGCAGCTGGGGAGGGCAGAAGAAGTGGGGCAGGACTATCCCCCAACCCACTCACACACAAGAGACCCAATCACGCTTCTGACTGGATGGTAGGTACGTCTAGGTGGTTTTATTGGACTTCACACCGTGTTTTCATTCAGAGTGGCTATAACCGACTGGGACTACACAATTGTATCCTGGTTAGTCACCGGAGACTGCTGCAGAGGTCTGAAACGCAGTGCTTCTCCTGCCTACAGGCACAAGGCAGCTGTGCAGGATTTTGTACTGCAGGAGATGTACTTCATAAAGGCTCAAAAGATTTAAGCTCACTTTCTTCCCTCTTCACCACAGCCAGGTACCTCCCAGCACACAGAGGCATCTTCTTGGGCGCAGAATGAGCCCAGACGGATGACTGGAAAAGACCTGCACTGCTGTCTAGTACCCAGCCATAACAGCATCCTCTTCAGCCACACCACGATCCTGCACTTGCACCGTCCCACTCACACATGCCTGAGCCCACCCTGCTCACTCACCGTGCCTTCAGCTCCCCCACCTCTACTGATCTCTCACCACTGTTACTAGTTACACGCACCTCCGCTGACCTCTTACCGAGCAGGGAAAGGCACCGCAGCCAGCACACACACTCCGGATACCCCAACAGCCAGGTGCACGCACTTTACACACACGAATTCAGCTGGCAGCTGAGCAGGAACCAGACTCTCCTCTGCGTACTTTCCAAAAGCCACGAGTACACCGGTGGCCAAGTGGACCGGGTAGAGGCAGCCAAGCCAAGAAGGTTGAGCTCAACCAAGAGACCTCCAAAAGGACCGGCAGCACCAAACCTGCTACTGCTACACTAAGGGTCTGACCAAGGCGAGGGATAAAAGGTGCGCCCGTGAGATGACCAGGGCACAGCCCGGGCAAGCGGAGGGGACTGCTAACGGGAAGGAAGGGCTCCGTTTCCACACGCCGGGTAACCCCACGGCCCCTTCTGCGCGAAGGCGACTTGTTCCGGAAAGCGTCACATGTGCAATGCCCTTACAACTCGCGCGTTGCTCTGACAGCCGGCGCTGCCGCCCTGCTCCTCGGCGTGGCCCTTGTCCACCATGCCGAGGGGGACAGGTGAGGCCGCCTCGTGCAGGCGCAGCTCAGGTGAGGGGAAAAGTGGAGCATGGCAGCGGGAGCCCGGATGGATAACCACGCTCACAGAAACACAACATGGCCCCTGAGAAGCAGGAGAGGAGACGCCGCGGCCATGCCAGCAGCACTTCTCCAGCCTGTGCCCCCGTCAGGCTGCCCAGCGCCGAAGCCTGTCACACACGGCTGCCCCCCGGGCTCGGGGGAGCCTACGGCGTGTGGGTCACACGCGGAAAGGGTCCCTCCAGCAGCCGCACCGCAGCCTGTGCTGCCAGTGCTCCCAGCCCCGGCAGCTGCCACAGGGTACCGGGCAGCCCCTCTCCCTGCCGGATCCAGGCGAGGACGCCCCTCGGCCCCCGCTCTCAGGCAAGGGCGCCCTGCGAGAGGCAGCAGCGCCGGGCGGGCGCGGGTCTCCAGCTGCGAGCACTGCCCCGGCTGTGAGGGGGAAGACACCGTGCAGCCCCCCTCCGCAGGAATCCGCCATGTTAGGGCGGCCGCCGAGC
>VZRX01014347.1:274035-369370 GCA_013398075.1 Notiomystis cincta
GAGCTGTGGATGCCTGGAGGAGGCTGTGATCCAGTGGGAGACCCAGAGCAGAGAGAGGGCCCTGCTCCCAGGCTGGAGCAGCCTGTCCTTGGAGGATGCACCCCGTGGAAGGAGAGCCCCACACCACAGCAGTTTTGGGAGGACTGTGACCGTAGGAGGGATTCACATTGCAGCAGTTTTAGGACGACTGCTGCCCGTGAGCGTGGCCCCATGCAGGAGAAGTTCCCACAGAACTCTCTCCCGTGGGAGGGACCCCACGGCCTCACAGGGGGTGGACTCCTCTCCCAGAGCCCGGGGAGAAAATCTCAGAACTGACCAAACCTCCATGCCCCATCGGCCTCTGCTGTCGGTGGGAAGGAGGGAGGTGTTGAGGGAAAATAAAGGTGGTTTTAAGGGCTTATTCTACTTCTCATTATCCTCCTCTGATTTTGTTAGTAATGAACTCACTTTGTATCTCAGAGCTGAGCCTGTTTTGTTGTGTTTTCTCATGGTCTTTATTTAATTCATGAACTCTCTTAAATTTTCCTCTCCTCTGTCCAGCTGTAGCAGGGAGGGTGAGTGAATAGCTTTCGTGGGTACCTGGCATTTGGCCAGTGTCAAACCACGACATACTTATATTCAAATTTCCTCCTATCATCAAAAGGCAGGTCTGTCCCATCTTGATTTATTTTATTCAAAGTTTCAAAATCACGCAGGTAGCAAATTCTAGTTGTTAGAGAAAATTCTTTCCTAACATGAAGGGTTACAGAAATGGGCAATTAATTCCTTGTTCTGTGGTTTTCTTAATAACAGCAAGCCAGGCCTACACCAGGTTGCTCTGCCCCAGTCACCCCACACACACTTGTCTGCCTCCTCCCAAACCTCTTGTTTCTTCCTCCTTCCCTTCCACCCACACCTGGCTACAGCCCCTCCAGGCACACCTCTAAAACTTCTGCCATTTCCTTAATGTTTCTTCTTCCTTCTATTTATCTAATCCCTCAGAGATTTTTTTCTCACTCTAGTGCCTTCTTCCGTTTTCTGAGCTCCATGTCTGCTTGCTCCTTGTGTTCAGGGGTTATTCTCAACAGTTCAATCCCTCTGAAGATGATAGGAAGAGTTGACACAAGGAATGAAGGAAAACTTAGAAAATATACCAGTGTTTCATGATGAACACTTAAAAACACTTAAAAACATCACAAATATCATACTGGTCTCAGTAAAATCTTAAAAATTAGCAACCATGGATTGCCCCTTCTGCCAAGGACTATGTAGAAATGAAAAGGGCATCTCAGCATTTTTCCTTAGGAGAAAAAGAAGTGCTCTAGACATTCAAGTCATCCTTCCAATTTTGCTGTCCATACAATGTCTTCATAAGTCTGTTCATCTTGGATAAAAACAGCTGCAACAGGGAGATTTGGCTTAGGAAATTCCACTTGCAGGACCACAGCTAATACACTGCTGTGTTTGACAGCCTTTACTTGAAGGCTCTGCCTCATTATTTTCTCTGTAAACTGTCTGGTCTCTAAATTCTGATCAGAAATATATTCCCATCATCCACATAACATCCTGTCTCCTGTCAACATTTTGGCTGGGACAACATTCCCTTGAGGATCTCCATCTAGATAAGAGATACCTCAACAAATTCTGTGTGACTGGCCTAGGGCTGCCTGAAGCTGCAAGCTCTGCTTAACTCTGCCCCAACACTCTATAGTATGTATTTATCTTAGCAAGATTCATCAAGATTTTTGACTGAAGATACATACCTTCTAAACTTTGGTTTTCCAACAGAAATATCAGAAAGTGGCAGAGAGCTGCTTCTTTTTCAGTTTGAGGAAAGCTGCAGACACCAATAGCAGCAGTCTATCATTGCAGCAAAGGCAGTCCATCATACTTTCTATGCCTTCCACTCATCTCCTCTCGGATACAGCTCTGTGATTTTAGCACTTCAAGGTCTCTGCATTACTTCAGGGTAGCAGTCACCTTTTTCTAGGGAGTCATGTTAAAATGACCCACCTGCAGAAGGTTCTTTCTTCAGCTTTTTCTTCCAAGTAAAAAGGATTTATTTAGCAATTAGAGTCGTCTTCTTCTGGGGGGAGGGCACTGCGTAAAACACATTCTACTCATCATTTTTTTCCTGCAGCTGAGTGGCTGCTTACACCGAGATGAGGTCTCAGCAGGAGCTCAGTGATCATCTGCTCTGTTTAGCCAAGCAGCAATGGCTTGGACCAGCCTCAGCACACACTGTCTTCTCCCTGGCCAGTCCTTGACAGGCTACTGGGGGCAAGGGGTGTTAGGAGATATGGAGAGAACCTGGGGCTGTGGAGGAGGAGGGAGACAGGGATAGGATGAGGTGAGATAGGATTTCTGCACAAATTGTGGGAAGCACACATGGCTACTGCTGCTGCTGCTGTGGCAAATTGTCTCCTCCTGCCACACCTTAGGTGAGCTTCTCTGGGACAATGACACCCTAAAGCCACGCAGTCCATGTACCATTACCATTTGCCAGAGCCCCACAGGGGAGATCTAAATCACACACTCACATGGCATGCTTAATGACCCCGTGAGTGAAGTATAAAATAAAGGTAATAACAAAGAGCTGCAGTGAAATCCCTGAGGACACTGATGAGAAAGCAGGCAGCTCTGCTTCCTGCAAGACAGGCGCTGATTTGCTCCGCTGGCAGTACCACGCTGTCACTGCGGCTGCTTGCTTTAGCACAGGATGCCAGCTGCATGATACCATTAGCATTCCTCATCAGCCACGGCTTATGTCTCTCTGTGCACACTGTTGGAAAACCAGGTCATTCTCTTGGCTCATCCTCCTCTGATAACTCCTCTTTTCTTTCACTGCCGGGAAGCCGAGGATGCTGTAATTAGTTTTCACTAATGTTCAGCTCTACGTGGAACTGCTTTTGTGCTCAAGCCAAAAATGAAGTTTTCACATAGTTTGCATGCCCTAAGAGGAGGAAAACTGGAGACAAATTTGGGAGGCACTCATTTTCCTTGTGTTATAATGATTCAGCTGATATTTTTCAAAATACCACAGAGAATACAAATGACATGTTAAACTTCCAGTGCTCACCAAACAGAGAATAAATGAGTGTGATTCCAATGAAAATACAAAGTTAAATACTTACCCATGCCAGATAACAACTGGTACTGCAAGGCTGTCATAACAAGCAACCTGAAATCATGCCCTTAAGCAGAAAAGCTGCCCAAAGTAGTATTTAACTGCTTGGGGTTTGCAGGCAGATCAGAGACCTGATATTCCAAAGAAGCTGCAGGGGAAAATAAAAATGAAAAATTCAACCCAAACCCCAGATAAGAAGTTTGGGTTTTCTTAATAAGACAGTGGAAGTGATGCCTTCTAAACCTCTGAGGAATAAATGTTGAAAGGATTGTATGGGGCCTGATACAGAGAGATAAAGCAATAAACTCTATTAAAGGGTAAGTGATTTTGGGCTGTGGGTGAAAACATAAACATAAATGCCCACAAAGAATTATCTGGTTGGCACAGTGAGGCTTGTATATTGGTAGAGTAACTGTATCAGTAATTAAAGCTGCATTAATGTGCTTGACTGATGCTCTGAAAGTGTCACAGAAATGGCAGTCACAGCACCAACTGAAGCAACTAAGCTGTGAGATGAGGAGTACTAGTTACAGAGGCTCCTTGTCAGGAAAATGTTTGAAATTTGATGTATTGGTACACCATTAAAAATAACATGATTTAAAAAAATAATAATACACACCTATACCCCAGTGTTTAGCATCCATTGCTGTAAATGCAAAATCAACCAAATTATATGCAATATTTTAGGAGATAAAATACGAAGCAGAAAATGCATTAGCAGTCATCCATATACTCTCATCACCAGGGGGGCTCTTTGGAAAGAAGCACACCAAGTTTCAAGCTCCTACATTGTATTTTGGGAGGCTTGGCAAGATCAAAGTCACCCTGAAATTACAGTTGGATGTGATGACACTAGAAACATTTAAATTTCTCTTTTGCAATGATTTAAGTTAAGCAGTCCTAAACATGGCATATAAGCTGCCCAGACCTCAGATCTGTTCCTTCAGTTAGATGAGAGTTACAGCTCACTGGGAGAAAAATATCAGCCAGGAAAGTTTGCAAATAGATTTAGAGGGAATACTTGTGCTCCTAAAACAAAAGAAACAAACAAAAAAAAGTCATACTCAAGCACAGGTGATCCTAGTTGCCCAAATTCAGCAGAGTAATTTTACAGAAGCTTAAGATATATCGGTATTATTAAAATAGGATTTGGCCCAGAAGGCCACACATCCCTTAAATTTGTCATAACAACTCCAGATAGAATAGAAGCCCAAGGTCAAACTATACTTCAGATATGTGGTGTTAGTTACAGATACAGATCTTATTTTTCAGCTTCATCTCCTCAAAGCCATTGGGTTTCAAATAGATCCTGAAGAAATAACTCATTTTGGTAAGTCCAATGACCTATTACCAGTTTCCTGAAGTGGTTAATTTAATAAAAGCTATTTCAATGTTATCCACAATTAGTACCAATGTGATATTGAATATCATCTCAGTCCTCTATGTTGTGTGAAAACAGTGCTTTGGTTCACAACGGGGTAATCACAATTTCATACATACACAAGACCAATACTAAGGACTTACTGGTTAAAATGATGCACAGAGAATTAATTCAATTCTCAGGACAGGAATATTTCCTTGATTTTTTTCCAGATTTGAGCCTGGAATGTCAACTGTGCTTAAAATGTAATTTGCAGTAATGAGCATTTTACCATGACTGGTACCATGCTTTTCTTATGCATTGCAAAAAGTGAGATAAAAGAGCTTCTCTGACACTGTTAGGCCCAGATTCTTGCAGTCTACATGCTTTGGTGATATTTAGACTATGGAAATGTGGACTCTGTAAGTGATGGTCTTTTGTAATGCAGCTACTGAGCTGTTAGGAAGAAACCTAAACCTTGCAGTTGCCTCCTCCCATAAATCAAACAGTGCCTGTTTCATCACTAGAGGTGCAGAGTTAAGTATCCTCTAATTAGATCTTGTAGGGAAGAGAATCACTCTGCTTTAGAAATTAACTCTGCAAATAAAGAAGTACAAGCAGCCACAATTTCTTTATGTTTTAATACATATCTTCAGGGGAGTGGGAGGAGAGAAAAAGAGATTTCCAGGTCCACAATATATTAGAATAAACACCCTTCTAAAAACATTGCATAAGATAGTGTAATAGTTCTGGTTTGATTAATTTATGACTTAGGATTTTCTTTACAGATGGAGGGACACGTCTTCCTACTGCCAGCCCTCGGACAGCTGCTACTCCTGGCACTTTGTGCTCATCCAGCAAACAGCTCCCATCCAGGCTCTAGCAGGCCTGATCAGTTACCAACACTTTCACTTGAGTAGAGACTTCCATGGCAGGATAAAGTGACCATAGCAGGGGAGCAGATTGTAAAAATCCTACCAGCCATAGTAACACACACTGGAGGACAGCTTGAGTTTGCATATTGGCTTCTTTGTTTGTCCTTCTCTAACAGATGATACTTCTATTGCACAGTAAGTGAGCAACATGATTTGGTCTTTTGTGTTTAATTAAAAGCTAAGAAAAAAAGGCTAAGTCCTCCTCTATTCTTACTTCTTGCAGACAGTGATCTCAAAAGTTTTCACTGATCAGTTGTGCTAATATTCTTGTAGTCACCTATCAAGAAGTAGGAAAAGTAGAAAACAGTAGAAACTTAGAAGCACACAATATTTTGAGTTGGGAGAAAATCATTAAATCCAACTCCTGCCACAGGGCAGACTAAAAGGTAAACCACATATCTAAAAGCATTGTACAAAGTCTTCTTGACCACTGTCAGGCCTGTCAGGCCAGGACCACATCCCTGGGGACCTTGCTGCAGTACAAATCTCTGAGCTTTCAGCCCAAAAACCATGCAAAGAGACCTTCTGTTGACAGCACTGTCATGGAGAGTGCCAACCTTAGCTGTGGTTGTGCAATTGTTTTGCAAGGGTATGAGGGGATGGCAATGAGTTGTGTAGGAAAAGAAGGTCTGTGGGACTGAGTTTAGGCCTCAGGCCCTGAGCAAGAGCCAGCATGGTGGAGCTGCTCGAGAAGACTGCTCAGAAGCTGGTGGAGACACTGCCACGGTAATGCCTGCGGTTGCTGGACCTGGTTCAGAAGGTTTGGCTCCAGCACCTATGGCCCATTAATGTTTATGCAGTGTAATATATTATAAAAGAAAAGCAGTTCTGGGGGGTCCTTTTACTGCTGGTGATGAGAAGATTCCTTCCACACTTTCATCCATGCTAGCATCTTTAGTAGGAAGAATGGTTTCTAGACCATTCATGTCTCACAAAAATGGTGCTGAAAGAGTCCGTGATCTTTTGTAGGATCCTAAAAATATAGTCATAACAGCAATATCTGTCTACCTTTGTGTGCTTTTTCATTAAGAGAATACAGCAAGATCTGTCTACCTTTGTGTGCTTTTTCATTAAGAGAATATTTTATATGCTGATTAGCTTTATTTGCCTCTGGCTTATTGCAGTTACACATATAAAGCACCACAGCCCTGAATGTTATCCAGGAGTTGTAGTCTTCTACCCAGTACCACAAGGCATACACACCACTAACCTCATAGATATAGTCAAACTGAGAAGGAAAATTCATGGTCCTTCTTTTTAATAAAAAAAAATTATGAGGTCACTTCTCCCTGCCTGAAGATGTATTAAAAATAAGAAAAACGCCTGATGAAAATATTCTGAAAAAGGTCAGAGCAACAAATGACCCAGTAAAATGCCTGGCTCTTTGAGCAGCAATACCACTGAGCAAAGAACTGTCTTCTCACTGTGCATCATAAATCCTGTATTCAGTTCTTAAAGTGTTCACAAATAATCTTTCAAAACAGAACATAAAAACTGTTCCTGCATATCTGTATTACAGGGATAAGGGCTTCCTATAGGAGCAAGCTTTATTTCTCCACCATCATCATATATTACCATAATCTCCTACATTTCATGGTACTAAAACCAGAGTTTAATTACTGAAAAAAATTTTCTAAAATTACTGAAATTATTTTTGAATGCTACACCAAAACATTTACATGGCATTTAAATATAGTCCTAAAAAATTTGTGGCTAGTACAAACTGTATTTGCATTTCTGTATTTGTGTGCTTTTGGGAGTGAAAAGGATTTAGACCAGCAGTTGTGACCCTTTAAGGATGATGTTGTAGCCCTTACTGATCAACTGTTCACAAATTGCTACACACTTTTCAACTGCAATTAATTTGGGTCTCTTCGAAGTTCCTCAACGTCTCTTTAATGTTCAGTGATATGATAATCAGGGGTAAGCAGGCACAGAAACGTCACCGATGCTGCTCATCTCACAGAAGCCCTGTGACACCTCTGACTAGGGTGTGTTATAGCACAGATGGTTTCCATCTTCCCTTTTATCTCTTCAACACCAGCATGACAGAACAAACACTTCCAGGGTGGTGGGGAACGTGACATACAGAGCAGGACTGATGCTGTGTATGCTCTTGCCAGCCCCAAATGGCCAGGGAGCTGCACCACCTCCGGCCTCCTCTGGCCTCGTGTGCTGCACTGAAGCTTACTACAGCTTTCCATCTTAGCTGGGTTCAAAGAAAGGCCAAACTGAATCCCAAACCAAACAAACAAGCCCTAAATGCCCCTACAAGCTTATCAGCATTGCTGAAGCTTTTCTTTAATTTCTTGTTTGCTTGTTTGTGCAAAGAAATCTGCAGTCACTTAACAGGCTTGGCATTGTGTGTAACTCCCTGCATCAGCAACTAGGTCAACCAGCAGGGTAAAGCACTGTACAAGTGAGAGGCTCCCTCAGCTCAGCCGATGCCTGCTGATTATATTTTGGGAATTAGCTAGGTAGAAGAGAATGCCCTCCCAGGCATGTGCTACCCTGAAATTTTAGTCCATTTGCACCAGTCATTTGAAACCTCTTCTTGGCCCCAGCTGAAAGGAGTGCTAAACCCATGGCAGTTAAAGCAAGACTAAAAACAGTGGAAAGTTCAGGGGGTTTGTCTTCTTCTTTGCTCTTTTCAGCACTTGTGACTACCCAGTAATTAGACGCAGCACCCAACACTATATAGGGCTTGTGCTGTGTTCAGAGGCTATCAGCTTTCCCAAGTGATGCAGATAACTCTTGGGGAAGATAAAAGTGAGAGGATAAAGACACAGGATATTTTTACTCGGACTATTTTTATTTACCATATGAACATAATTCCTCTCAGTGCCTTAGGCAAAGACAAATAAAACTGCAAGGATGACAGTCACCCTTACGTCTAAGCAGGCAGAACTGCCCATCCTGCCAAAGCGTGGGTTTGCTTGCTTCGTCTCTAGTGGAGCTGCCTCTGTTGTAGTGCCATCAATTTGGAAACACTGCTGCAAGAACATATTTTTGGCCCTCACTCAGAAACTCCTGCCAGCCCTCCACAGAGCCTGGGAGACCTTTTACGCTGTGAGCTTGCCTTTAAGGGAAAAGTCCTTACAGAATAAATGATTTCTACATGGCTCTTTCAGCTCAAATGTTCAGATAATCTGTAAATCAGAAAAAAAGAAAACAACAAACATATAAAACTGACAGCTCTGCAGAATTACACCTGGGACATACTATTGCTCTAAAAGCTAAGGAATTATACCAAGATTACCTCCAAACTCACCCATATGACAAAATTCTTCTTGAATCAGAACACCAAAGCATTTGTGATGTACAGCAAATGCAGACCTGAAAAATGAAGGGACATTTCTGTTCTACCTTCTCCTTTTCTTATCACTTTAAATTCATATTATGCAGAATTTGTGAAATTGTAGCCAAGTTATTTACCTACAACCATCTCTGCCCTTTCTTTTGCACTGTGCCCAGCCATGCTTATGCACACAATAACAACACTTCACCCTATTTCAGGAACTACAGAGTCAGAGGGGCGTAAAGGAGGCTTTGGGGGAGGTCATTAACAACCTCCTGGAGGGGCTGCTTGCACAAGAGTGGCAGTGGATCTTGCCAGGGGACATGGCTGTCCTGCCCAGATGGTATTGCTGTGCATTGCACCTCGCTTAGCACATCTGCCCTGCTTATTGAGATAGAGCGGAAAAGGATCTGAGCTGTGGGGAGTAAGCTGGCACCTTCACAACCTGCTCTCAGTGTGCAGTAGAAGCAATCTGGAGTACATTTTAAAAAAGCCTCCAAGTGCAGAGCAGGGGTAGCCATACAAAAAGCTTGTGCAAAATAATATTGACCTTCAATTTCACACTCTAACTTCCTTGACAACATCTTATTTCCAGGGTGGAAAAGCCTGAAGATGGAAAAGTCTGCTTAAGCACAGAAACATAAATAACACAAATGCCTCAGATAATGACAATACAGAAAATGTGTAGTATGGATTTCCATTCTCTCTCCTGATGCAAGGAGGAATGAAGAGTTGAAGAAATCAAAATGTGCCCCACTCAGGAGCGACATGAAGTTAGGTTCTTTCTCATGATGGACAGTTCAACTGTGGGACTCCCAGCTGAAAGATATGACTGATGGCTAGAACTCTGTAGAAGTCAGTAAGGGCACGCACACTAACACCAGTGTTCAGAGTTGCAACACACTGAAATTTTGAAATCAGTCAGGATTTACCCAGTCCTCAACTAAACATGATTAGGACATTTCTTGCCCCTTCCTGCTGAATACTGTCAGGGTAACGATATAGGACTATGTGAGTCACGTGGCCAATCCAGCAAAACAGCTGGTGTGACACACATATGGAGTGTTGCATTAAAAACAGTATGATTTTGTAATAGTTAGAGGCCTTGGTGACAGTGGCTTTCCTTGTAAGGAGTATCTCACCCATTTGTGTATTCTACATCTTGTATAAATTCATTAAGAACTTGAAAATGAAAATGACAAAAATGTCACATCTAGAAGACTTAACTACCTAGAGACTGGATAGGAGGTGGAGGCTCCCAGGAGTGTTTGTTTGCTGCCTTTAAAAATCAGATACAGGGGTTAGACTACAGGTATGTTATGGCCTCAGATATATGCTAGTGTTCAACAATAATTAGCCCTTCATACTTCCTTTCCACAAAGGAGCACTTTAAGGAAACTTATTAAAATATATGTAACACTGTAAAAATAGCCTACCTTGAATACTTAGTCAAATTTAAAATATAATCACGCTAGCAGAAATATCCAGCAGTCTGTGCACATCTCCAACTTGGCAAAGGACCTATCAAGTATTAGATCTCCAATACCCCAGGTTCCCTGCAAGCACCAGCTCTTATCAGTTGTCACAGTCTGGATTAATCCACCAGACTGGCTGTGTGCCATTAAGACCAATGGGATGTGCAAGCTACCAAGGCAAAAGGTCTCTCTGCACATGTAGTGAGACAGAGGCAGTGTTGCAATGCTTGCAACAGGGACTGACTGCAAGAGCCTATGATGTTACATTGGTTTTCTGCCCAATTGCTGCATGTTCATTAAAAGAAAAAATCATGGGCTGTGTAGCAAAACTCAAAGGTGGGGTTGTTTGTGGCATCAGAAAGGAGCAAATATCAATCAAATGTAATGATGAGAGGTTTTTTAAAATTACTTATTTTGTAGTTTTTGCTGCTGACATGCTGCACATTTTATGTTACTATCAGTATTTTGGTGCAGAGCAATGGAGCACAGAAATGGCACCTACTCTTTCTGCCCTTGCTCAGCTGTGTATCCTTCAGACGGACACAAGATCTGTCTTCAGAGAAGACTTCATCACAGAGATAGAAATGGATTCAGAGAACCACAGGATGATTTGGGTTAGAAGGGACCTTAATGACCATCTAGTTCCAACCCCGTGCCATAGGCAGAGACACCTTTCACTCAGCCAGGTTGTTCAAAGCCCCAGCCAGCCTGGCCTTGGACAGCTTCAGGAAGAGAACATCCACAGCTTCTCTGGGCAGCCTGCTCCATCCTGCAGTGCTGTGCTGCTGGGTGTGGGTTCCACAACTGTGGCATCTTACCTGGGCATGCATTACAGGCACATCCAGGCTTTCCCAATGCACTCTGTCCTCATGAACACAGCACAGCTCCCACCAAGCTACTGTATAAATGTAATTCCAGGTATTAGCAGGTGATGACTCCTCAAAACCCAGTAATGCAACTAGAAGATCAGATCAGAATAAACTCTTGTTCACAGCAGCCTGGAAACCCACGAGCCTCTGGGCCAAAAGATCCCAGGAGCTGTTGTTATTAAAGAAGAGAGGTGACAGAAACTCAAGAGCCATCTCTGAAACAGGGCACCACATCCCAGCAATCACAGTGGTCCCTCACTGGCAGGACAGCATTGCCCTGGAGGATTCGTGGAGGGGAGGAGCAGATCAGTGAGCAACACATGAGGCAGAACAGGCATATAGGAAAAACACACTGAGAAGAAGAAAAGCAGATGGGAGTGAAGAAGTCAAGACCAATTAACTTGCTCAAAGAAGAAATAAAACATGCAAAACACCTTTAAAGAAAGAAAACAAAACAGAGTTACTGACCCAATAATAGTTATAAACCGAAGCAGTTGCTGAAGTTAGCATGGGGATCTTATTCAGTTGCAGAGGAAGGGAAGTGATCCACCAAGCACTTCTGTGAGCAAGGTGTGCTCTGCATTGCCAGAAGCACTGTCTGTCAAAATGTCTCTTTATATATATATAATGTGAAGAAATAAGGTTTTCCATGAATTACTGTCCAGCTAGATAACCTTCCCCTCTGTCATGGCCAAAGAAAGCCATTTCTTTCCCAATGGCAATTATGCCCTTCCTAAACACATTTTTATCTGAAACACAGGTAAAATACAACATTTAGACAGTTGATATCAAATATAATGATCCCAAGTTGAACTGTACCATTTCTGTCCTTTTTGAAGCTCTCCTGTGCTCATTTTCTTTATTGGGAAATGCACCTTTTCAGCCAGCCTCTGCATGGTAAGAACCAGCAGTCCTATTAGTAGAGGTGCATTCTCAAATACAAATCTAGATTTCTGCTGTTGATGAGAAAAGACAGCCTGGAGAAGGCAGCAATTCCCACAGTGGGGCCATTCTGACCATGGGCTAGGGGCTGGAAGCCTGGGTTCAATCTTCACTCAAACACTGCTTGAGTGGGAGCAAGTCAGATCCCTTCCCAATGTTTCATTCTCCTCATTCATAAAATAAACACATATGAGTGACATATATTTGAGATTTAAGAGTGAAAGTAGTGCTAAAAAGACATTGTTGCTATTGTTATAATTTATTATTATTCACACTTTCACATCTCCTTTCTCACCTGCAATGTGTCAGGCATTACCTTACGTGAAACTTGGAACTGCATCTACCAAATTTGGTTGTTTGCCATCCAAGGTGTGCTTTAGGCAAGAAAAGGTGCCTCTGTATCTTACTGCTGTCTCAAATACATGTAACAAGTGTCAACAGTTTTTCCAGTTATCCCTCTTGTTCTCAATGCATGCCTTACCTTTAGAAGGTGCTGTTTCACACTGTATTTTCCAAATCCAGGGAATTCAGTGCAAGTTCATGTCTATCTATCTTCATTATTTAATTGAAATGTTGATCTCATTACTAATCCACCCAAGCAGAACAAATGTGATTCAAAGGAATTTGAAATGGAAGAATCTAGTGTGTTACTTAGCCCAAGTCCAGAAGAGCCTGTTAAAAAGAGAGATGTTAAACATTTTTAGCTCCAGAATAAACAAAAGGCAAGAAGATGTAAGGGATGGTGATGGAATGAACTGAAAAATGTTTGTTGTGTTTCTGCATTCCAGGTGTCAGAGAATAAAATATACGCCTTGTCTGAACTTTGGAATACACTTGTAGAACAGACTCAAAGATAAAATATCTAAATGCCACTGCTGGCTGATCACTTATCCCCATAAATAAGGAGTCAGTGCTACCATAAACTTCAGTGCCTCCTGTGAGATCATTTCATTCTGGTAAAGAAATGGGGAATATACTCAAAGACCTAAATTTACTAGCAGGTAAATCACTGCCCTTTTGTCAAATTAAAAATAAACTGGCAGTGATATGTGTCACAAAGTCCATGTGGTTGCCTTGGAGGTATGTGTGACAAAATGAGCCTTCAGCTCCCTGGACCTTGAGTGAATTATTAGCTCTGCTGCACGTCTGTGAAGAGCCAGACATACCATCGTTTATAGACTGTGAAAAACAAGGATGGAAGATAAGCTGTTCTAACATTGCCCTCTACCAGAAATTTGAAGTAAAGACAAAATTTACATGATTTATGAATTTTGTATGTAGCAGATGTTATTGTTGTAGTTAGCAAAAGAAATATGTAACACCATATAAACCATAAATATGATTTTATTTATGTGATGACAAGATTCAGTGGAAGTGCTGCATGGGTCAGCTGCACAGCTCAGTGCTCCTGTACCTCCTGGGCCTCCTGCTCTCCCCACCAGCTCTGTCCTTCAAGCACTGGCACACTTATATCTACCAAGCAGATTAGGTTAAAGAACTGATTCAACTGAAAAATAACCGAGGGGATGGAAAAAGGTTGTTTTCCAGCCACATGAGTCCACCATGTGGTTGCAGATTGCTCATGCTGGGCAAAAGGGGAAGTAATGTGGGGCAGGCCCAGCAGACAAGGACACAGAAGGGAGATGATGACATTATAAGCTGCCTTTGCAATCCGATGTCAAGCAGTTAATTACCAAAATATGCCCTAAAACATTTTCTAATACAATGCTGTGATGAGGAAAATATTTGGCCAGGATTATAACCAAAGGATTTAAATGAAAGGAAACTGAGCACTTATGAGAATACAGTGAATTATTCAAATTGCTTTTAAAAAAATAATTGTAAAGGAAATCTGTCTAGGACAGTTATACAGTAGTGATAGAGGGATTTGCTTTTCTTGTCAAAACTACTGTAGTGGTAGCCTGTATTATGTCTTCTTTAGTCAGCAACTTCTGTGTCACAAGGTGCCATCTACAAAGGCACAAGGGCCATCCTGCTAGATTGAATGAGTGCTTCTAGAGCTGGGTGCCATGTTATAACAGTTGGTACTTTATTGTCACTCATATCTTCTTAATCTGTCATAAAAAAAACCTGCCAACCCATTATTGCTGTTACTGATGTGATTATATATGGCTTTCATTTTTCAGAATATACAGCCATATTAACTCATTTAAATACTACTCTATGATAATGAAATTACCTAAATGGAATTTTAATTCAGTGTAGGTTCACAGTGGGGTTCAGGCATTTAACTCCAGTGAAGTGACACCCGGCATCACTGGTGTCCCAGTGCCTCATTCATGGCTTTTCCCACAGCTCCTAAAGCATCCAACCTTTCTGCTGACAGACCCCTCTGGCCTTTGAGATTCTTCCACTGTACAGATCTGTAACTGTGCACTGAGCCTGGCCAGCTGGGCTCTGCTGTAGACACAGGTGAGGCTACAAAGAGGGTGCTGCCTGACTTTGGACTATTTGAGAACAGGAGTGACCTGAGATCTGATGCAGCAGGGTGTGGGTGGAAGTGCAGTGCAGTCACAGGGCTGAACGTGTCCCCAGGTGGTGCACACTGTACATGGCTCAGCCTTGCCAGCCCCTTCTGATCAATGCAAACCTGGAGTTGAGTCCCACAAGAAGCCCTGACCAGCTTGTCTCTTCACCAGAGCTCTAAATGAGGGGCTCTGAAACACAGACCCACCACAAAAACTTTCAAAAAGCACCTCCAGGAAAAATAAAGATAAATAACAAAGTAACGTAATTTTTTTCCTCCGCTTTCTTTGAATAATTTTGGGAAAACAATAGTATTTTTTCTCTCATTCTCCTATCAGCCAAACTGATGGAAGCTGCAGGATGGGGACTTATACTGCAGTTTCCCCATGTTACACAGAACATTATGATCTTACCTAATTGTATTTATCTTGCAGATATTTGAATACTGCACAACATGATATATCACAACAGGGATATAAGTACAGCAATATTATTCTTCCCTATATTTTTCATCTACATATATTTTTCAGCTTTAAAATTATAACTTTCCATTTTTAGGGCTTTATTCCTGCATATTGTATAGAATCCTTATTTTACCACTCTTATTACCAGAATAAAAAAAATAATCCCACTGACATATTAATAAAACTGTGAGTAAAATTATGATCATGCTAAAACTGTTGATAATATTCCCATTGTCTTCAGCAAGTCAGTTTGTCAGCTGTTCTTGGTATAATATCAGAGAAGCATGGCCTCAGAGGACACCAAAAAGCAAGGGAAATCTGTCCCATCTCTGATGATCTCTGTTGTATATGTCATTCACATATCGAAGAAGTGCATACAGCTCTGCAAAAATCATGGGAGAAAAATTGGCTACAAATCAAATAAACAAATATAGAATGGGTGAATAATCAGAATTCAAATAAAATCTGTGTTTCCCTCAAAAATGACCAGAGATGTCAAGAGCCATCACATTAGAATGAAAAGCTAAAATCTCTTCACCATGTTCATTCTGGAACCATCTGTTGTTGAGGGGATGTCAGTCTCGACTCACAGCTGAGAGGGCTTCTGCAGGACAGAGTCCTTGGATGGCTTCTGGCAGCAGCCTGCAATGGCCTTTTTGGCTGAGGCTCCTGCACAGCCCCTGTGGACTCCCTCCCTGGGGACTCCCCATTGCTGCCTGGGGCAGCACACATGCCTGGGGTCATATAAACCCTGGGGGACCCTCCTAACCCTGGGTAGGGTTACTTTCATCACCAGGATTTTCAAACAGCAGCAGCTACTTTCATAACCTACCTCATGTGTTCTAATTTTCCCTCTAGAGATCCAAAAGAGCAACCACTTCATGCAGCCAGTAAAAGATCATGTCTAAGAGCAACCCTGCCCCCATCACTTCTTGCTAACTCCCAGGTAAGCTTCCTCAGTCCTAAGTGGTTTTACCTCAAATACCTCTGTGCAGCCCAGTGCACACTCAAGTCAATCTGTGTTTAGCCTGTGCATAGTAAGAGTATTCAACAAAAATGAGTCATTCAGATATTCAAATGTGACTACAGGCCTACACAGAGACCTGAACTAAAGTAATTTTTGACATATATTGTTATTATAGAACAGAACTTCTATGCAATGATTTAAAGAGATAATTGTTTTTAAAAAATTACAACAGAAAATAATTGAGGCCAAAAAGACACATAACAGTTCCCTCCTCCCTGAATGAAATATCAACAAATGGATTTCTCAAGACATAAAAAAAGAAGTGAATAATTTTTTTTCCAGGCTTCAGACTCTTCATAAAAATATCCCTGTCAGGTGAGATGGAGTAATTGTACAGGGAAGTATTATTACAAAAATATTAGTGAACATATCTGTTTAATCTACCATATATCCACTCCTATTGTAGCAGCTGTGGTTTTAAATGCTACTATTTAAAGATTTCTCCCTAACAGCATTTTTAATGATTGCACATCTGGCTTGGGTTTCTCACCAATAGCTCACTTAAAGACCATGTTGCAAGTCACTGTTATTGTGTATTTATTCCAAGGGTGCTAATATCCTGGTTGTTTGATTTGTGCTAATCACTTTTTCCTTTTTTTTTTCTGTTTTCTAGTGAAGAGTTATAGATTGCCTACAGGCTTGCTTTGTACCTCACTGATATCAGTTAACCAAATGGCAAATATCATTACAAAACCAGCCACATTAGGCAGTGGACTTTAAGTAGCAGATCACAGGTGCTTGTTCTCAGAATCCCCCCCTGCAGTTTTACAATCATGTTGTCATTTTGCAGGTTAGAAATGCTTGCTGTTCATCTCTTAAGTACTGCTTTTAGAGTATCATTTACTAACCACTCTGTTTATTTATGGAGGTGGATGCCAAGTTCCTGTCTGATAGCTTGGAGCTACGGATCACTCAAAAAAATCTTATCTTGTTCCAAAAATAACACAGATAATGTCTTGCATTTGCTGGTTAGTGTTTGCATATGGCATATATTGCCACATTTTGAGGAAATGGCTTGCAATAATAATGAGAAAATGTGCCTATTGCAAAATTTTATAGGATTTTTCATTGAAAACTCAATAATGGACCCATTTAGAAATTATTCTTGCTGCAATTGTTAATTTGGGATTTAAAAGTAAGTTTGCCCATTTTTAAGGTAGGCAAGTTTCTGTTTTACCATATTAGTTAGGGTAAGTCTTTTTATGCTGATATGAAAAAAGCCTCTCTAACAAAACTGTACCAGTAGGAGCATGTAAGAGCATTTTAAATGGCTGTGGGCAGTTCGGCAATGGGAGCATTTTCAGCAGCATCTGGTGGTTGAAGGGCAACATAAATGGCTGAAGACTGATCTTTAACAACCTTCACATTGAACTTGACTAAGCAGAGTTTGGAGCTTCTGCACCTATAAATACTTAAAGGGGAGAAGAGCACTGGACTAGAGGCCTGAAGCTGCTCCCAGAGTCACAAAGCCCCACCCTTTGCTGGGTTGGAACTGTGTGAAGTCACCTTTCTGATATCTCTGATCACATTTGTGCCTTCTCTCTGCTGCAGTTCCCCACAAGCCATCCACAGCTATATAATGGCTCCAACTCCTCTTGCCTATTTGGAAAAAGAAAAAAAAAAAAAACCAAACCAAAACCAAAAATCCAACCTAAGAAAAAGAGGAACAAACCGTTTGGTTCCCAAAAATCAGCAAACCAAAATAGTTTGCCTTTCGTGCAGTTTCTGCTTCCTTCAGAAAATGTTGTGAATTATGATGACAGGCAGTTTCACACAACTTAGCTAGCAATAGAGCAATTTACAACCTGCTCCCTTTCACTCAGCATTTCTACTCTGAGCTAAGACAAATGGGGCTATGTGCCAAAATAAAACAGCAACAGTTCCTTCTCAAGTCCGTGTTTTCCCACTGTCACCTGCACGCAAGCCTCCTCTGTTCCCACGCCCTTCGCCGCAGACTGACAGCAGTGGAGCATTTGAGCACACGTTCCCACCGCCGTGATGCCTCAAGTGCTCTGTTTTCCAACTCTGCGTTTGCCAAGAGCCGATCTTTTCCCCTGTACGGGGCACTCACGAGGACACAGCTCGAGGTTGTGCCCAGTTCTGGGCCCCTCAGCTCAGGAAGGACATTGAGGGGCTGGAGAGGGTCCAGGGAAGGGCAGTGGAGCTGGGGAAGGGTCTGGAGCACAAATCCTCAAGGAGCAGTTGAGGGAGCTGGGGCTGTTTAGCCTGGAGCAAAGGAGGCTTGGGGGTGACTTTATCACTCTCTTCAATTCCCTGAAAGGTGGGGGTCGGGCTCTTCTCACAGGTAACAGGCAGTAGAACAAGAGGACATGGCCTCAAACTGTGCCAAGGGAAGTTTAGGTTGGACATTAGGAAGAATTTCTTCTCTGGAAGGGTGATTAGACACTGGAATGGATTGTCCATTGTGGTGGTGGAGTCACCATCCCCAGAGGTGCTTAAGGGAAGACTGGATGTGGCACTCAGTGGCACGGCCTGGTTTACATGGGGTGGTCAACACTGGCTGGACTCGATGATCCTGGAGGTCTTTTCCAAGCTAAATGTTTCCTTGCCTCTGTGTTTCTGTAATCTGAGGTAAATCTACTGGCCGCAGCAAGAACAAACACGCTTTCAAACCCGACCACCCGCCTCTGCCCTAAGGGCAGAGTCGTACAAAGCCTTCTTGACACGGGGCCGCCCTGAGCCACATGCGGTTTTCACACAAATTCCCTAATCAAGCCCAGACTAATCGGAAGTGCCCGGGCCTGAGGCAGTCGGTGTCCTGAGGTGCCCGCGGCGACGGCGGTGCCCGGGCGAGCCCCGGCGGTGGAAGCGGAGGAAGCGGAGGAGAGCAGCGATGGCGCCGGAGCGGGACTCGAACCGGCGGCCTCAGCGGCCCCGTCAGTCACCGCGCCGCTGCGTCACAGCGCCTCCTCCCGCCCCTCGCGCCCGGCGCTGCGGCGGCGTCAGCTGACCGCGGGTCACGTGACCCGCCGGCGGGTGAGCGGGCGNGGCGTTGGCCTCGGGCAGCGCGAAGGGACTGCGAGCCGGCGGCTGCCGGGCTCTGACATCTAATCCTTGAGATCCGGGTCAGCGGCCCCGTGGGGAGCGAGGGCAGCGCCCCCCGCTCCGGTGGCGGCCCCAGATCGCCTCCCCAGAGGCGCGGGGACTCCCCGTGGCGCGGCCTGCCCGGCTTCCTCTGGTGGCCGCTTCGGTTCGCGAAACGTGGAGGCCAAGCGCCAGAAGTGATTCCTGAAAGCGAGCTTGTAGAAGTGACACACCGGGGACTTAGTGCTAAGTCACATCAGTCAGTTGAGCTTTCCTCTTGAGCTAAATAGGAGCAATTGTCCCCTGCCTCTTGCCCTGTTTGGTTTTTTGTTTGTTTGTTTTTTAATGCAATGCCGTACTTGCGATTCTGTTTTGACATCACTGTATGTTTTTCTGGGTACAGCACTGAAAACAGTTGTTCGTAGGTTTTATTTTAGATTGCAGTATACTGCATGCAAGATTTCTCTTTGGAAATCCATTTTCCTGATAACATAGGGATGAAGCAGTGTACGTTACAAAAAAGTCCTGGTCATAGAGGTACACGGTGTGAACAAACTGCCCATTCTACTTCTTATTCTAGGTTTTGTTTTGAACACTTGTATTTCCTGCTTTGTCCTATGATTCTTTTCTTTAAATTGCTTGGCTTTCATTTTACAGTGGGTGTGTATGTATTTCTTTGTCTGGCCAGCATTTGTATCTGTTTTTGTAACCGATCTGTAGCACTTCTGCTTTCTTCACTTCTTGTTTGTATCCTCCATTGTCCTGATCTCAAGCCTCCTCATGTAAAACTTAAAACTCTTCTATCAAGCTTTTTGTTCCCCTGTGTGTATTTGATAATACCTCCATTTTACCTGAAATGGGAAATCATCTTCCTTCCCGTGGCTATTAGAAATGGAGCAGAGCTTCAGGAAAACCAACCACACAGACAAAAAATGGTGAGAGAGGAAGGGAAGAGAAGTCCAGTGACTTAATGATTCCTGGGAACTACAACTGTTCCACCTGTGCCCCTTCTGGGAACTTTATAAATATTCTTTTGAGAGTATTGATGTTTGTGGAAAACATGAGAATGCAATGTTCCATGTGTCCTACTGAGTAGGATTCTGGATTTCTGTGTTACTGCTCTCCTGCTTTTACTTGGATATTTGCAAATTGCTGCTGCCACCACCTAGTTTGTTTATCCAACATTTATTCCACAGCTTTTTCTAGTCCTAGTCTAGTCAAATCCAGACAAAATCAATTTAAAGCTTCAACACTTTGAGAGTGTGGGTGTGTGTGTGTGTGAGCTGTAGTGGTGTCTCCCCGAGTAGGTGAAGTTTACTGTAAACTTGGATGTGCCTTTTATAGTGCCAGAGTTCAGTGGAGGGTAGGAAAAGCTCTCCTGCACCAAGCCTGGCATGCATTAAGGAAGATAAAGCATCATAATAGTCTGCATAAGAGGAAATTCTGTTTTGTTCCAAATGATCAGTAATTAGTAGACCCTTGTTATGTGAGATAATGCAGTTGGTGCTAGACAGAGAAGCCCTGTAGCACGGTGATAACTGGTGTTGTGTGTCTGGTCTTGTAAATATTCTGATTTCTCAGTTACCTGCAGCTGCCTTGGCACTGTCTGTGTTCAGGTTTGTGGCACTGCTGTGCTGTGCCTGGTGGTGCAGTGTCACACATCAGAGTGTGGTACCAAGGGCCTCAGGTCTCATCATCTCCTGCTGGAAACAAGGCCTCTGAGGCCAAGAGGGATGGCTGCTATGCCAGGCTGTGCTTCATGGTAGTAATTTAACAGCTGGCAAACTTCAGCTTCAGGCTTCCTGAGTAGCTGAGCAAAAGAATCAGCAACCAGGCCTTTAGCTTACCTGGAATTTCGACATTCTTAACAACTTGTTACCCCTAGAATGAATACACAGATTGGACCTATGTGTGTTGTGTTCTAACAAATACAGCATTGGATTTGTTCTCCCTCAAAGAACTGACTGCTGTAGTCTGTGCTCATGAAATGTGGACTAGTCTCTACTCATTCAAAGCTGCTACAGAAGGTATTGCAGATAGCAAAATTTGACATTTAGATTCTGTCAAGGTACAGCTTGATTTAGTTCTTCATTCCCTTATTAAAAACATCCAGTGACTCTCAACCAGAGTTTCTGCTTCTTAGTGACAAAAGAACAGGTGTACTCTTACCTTCCTGAGCTTGTCTGCAAAGTAAACCAACATCATTGGTATTTAGTACCAATTCTTTCTTGACTAATGCCAGTATGTGTAATCTTATTGTTGGTCTGCAGTGATAACAGAGATAGCAAGACTAGAAAGTGTTCTCCTTTTTGTTGAAATTTTTAGCTGCCAGGAAAAGCTTCTTTACTTGAAAGAATAAACTAGATTTTATTGCATTTAAGTAATTTTACTTAAATTTACTTACTTTAAAACACTATCCTAATCTGAAAAGTGGTTGGAAAAGATGTGTCAGAGTTGAAATTTATTTGGTTTTCCTTATTTTTTCTCTGATGTGTTCAGCAAAAATTGTCTGTCATACAGACACTGGAAAATGTGAAAATATAATTTGGGTCCTGTTTTATTTGATTTATTTTCAGTTAGATTGTTTGCTTGTTATCTTCCTGTCAAATTACAGTTGAAAGGTGCTAATGTTGCAAACTCAGCCCTTAACATGCAGGATGGGCAGTTTAAAAAGATTTTCCAACTGTGTAAATGTGATTTGGGAGATAGGAAAAAATGAATGTGAAACCACATGATACTCCTGGTAAAATCTCTTACAGTGACTGGAATTGCACTTTGGTAATATGGAATGAGATGTTTTTCTTCAGGCACAGCTTTGACTGCTGTACTAATAGCAGATATTTTTTCTTCTTTCCCTTGCTTTCCTTCTGCTAGCATCTTGCCCTTATCCTCAGAATCAACAAGCATCAAGATAAAGCCACAAAAATGACAGAGTTTTGGCTGATTTCTGCTCCTGGGGAAAAAACCTGTCAGCAGACATGGGAGAAGCTACATGCAGCAACTACAAAACATAACAATCTTTCTACTAATTCAAAGTTCAATATTCCGGACTTGAAGGTATGTAAACTGCATGTAGTGTCCTGAGAAGTGTTTGTTTTGCATCATCTCTGTTTCCCTAGATTAAATCTTGCAGACATTTTAGGGAGAACAGCTGACTTCTTTTGATATTTATGCATGGGTCTGAGAAATAATTCAGACAACAGTCACCTTTTTTTCTAAACTTCTAAGTTAGTTCACTCTGTAAGTTTTCAAGATTCAGCAACCTGTGTTCTTTAAACAAATAAAGCAGTTTTTCCAAGGATGGTAGTCTTGATCTCATAGTGGTAGCAGTTACTTGGAGAAGAAAAATGGGAACTTGTGATCTGATTATTGAGAGTTTCCTTTGATTGTTTTGGTTTGCCTTTTAAAAATTTTTTTTAAAGTTTTTTCCCGTCTGAATTGTCTGCTCCTTTTCTGGCTGAGCTACAGTGAAAACACTCAAATTAAAACACAGGAGTTGATCAAACAGCTGCTCTGCCTTTTTTCTGTCCAGCAGTAACATTCTTCTGTTAGAGCAGTGGTTTATCTCTGACTGGGCATTCCAGTGTGACCTGCCAATGTGTTGTGGAAAATGGGAAGAAAACTGTTTGAACTATTCAGTGAGAAGCAAATAGTAACAAAATCTGAAAGTAGCTCATCTGATTAATACAGTCATCAGGATATGGAAAAGTTATGAGCCAGTGTATTTGTCTATAAAAGATCTGATGCCTGAACATTCCTTGAACAAGACTTTGGAGCTCAGTTTAATGGAGTGAAAGCTCATCAAAGCTTACAAAAATAAGGAAAAAAATGCCACCAATATTTCTCTGCTGAGTGGATCAAGTTCAGGTGGCATAATGCCTTTTTCCTGTCTCTGCTAAGGAATGAGCCCAGGGCACAAAATGCTTCAGTGTGGCTTTTAAGATCTTCCAACTGCCATAACTTGTATTCACATTTGGACTGTCCTGAGTTAGAATAGGGACAAGAACAAATGGCTGTCTCCTCCTAGGAGATCCTTGGACCTGAGTCAGGATGGCTTTCAAACTGTAGGGTGCCTGCAGCATTTAGAGGAGTTAGTGCTGAAAACTGTTGGGGCCCATCAGGGTTAGAAACAATTGGTTTGGCTTCTACTCTGCTTCCTAAAAGGGGCAGAAGCTGAATATACCTTGTGTACAGTGGGAAATAGTCTGGCTTCTGTGGACCTAGTGAAGATGTTTAAGGAGTGAGATCCTTTAGTTAAAACATTGAAACAGTGGTTTAGTCTCCACTGAACAGCAGTCTTATTGCTTAAAGACTTGCTTGTTCTGAGGCTTATAAGTGACCAGTTAAAATGAACTTCCTTATTCAGCTTGTGGCCCACAAGAAGGTGGGGCATGGAAAGTAATTTGGTAGTGATGTTTCTTAAGTAATTCTTCTCCCTTCAGCTTCAAGGCTAAACAGAAAAGGAATAATGTGAATTTGAGTGGTCAGATATATAAAAATAGATGCTAGGCTACAAATATGTTAAATGCTAATAGCATCTTGGCTAGACAGAAGATTCATTTATGCCCTGTAATATTTCACCAAGAAATGTGTACTCTAGATACATAAAATTAGGGAAGAAAGTGTCTTCTGGAGGAGAAGGGAAGAAGGAGTGAAACCTTGTATAAAGGCTAGATATTTTATTACCCCAGATGCAAAAAGTCCAGACACTTGTTTGTCTGACTGCTGCAGTACTCTTGTATTGTCAAAGTTTTCAGTGTCCAGGTTGCCTCCAGTGCTGAGATTCCTGATCAGTGAAATTTCACATTTGATCTAAAGTAGTGAATTAAATGCTGAAGCAACTGCCTTGTGAAAAATACAGCCAATTCATAGTGTAGACATTGTTTGAACATGTTTTGGATGGCTGGATTGCAGAACTGAAACTGAGCATCAAACTGGTGAGTTAGATCTGATCCTGTGGTGCTTTGAGGGGAGGGTATCTAACAAATGAAACACAGTGTGACTTGAGTAAATCAAGATGTCTGAAATCTCAGAGTCCAGCATTTTATGTAGTTCTGCTACTTGTTGGGGAGATAGATGTAGCTTTTACTGGTAGCTGGTTTTATCTTTCTATGTTTGTATACATCTGCTAATGCATTTTGATCTTTGCTTCCAGGTTGGCACACTGGATGTGTTGGTTGGTTTGTCAGATGAGCTGGCTAAACTGGATGCGTTTGTGGAGAGGTAACAGTTTATTTTTACTAGGATGCAAAGAATTAGAATAATGATGGGATGGTTTGCTCAATCCTAATAATACACAGATTATTTTCAGCATTTTTCCATCACAGTAACCCTCTGCAGGCAGTCAGCAAGCTAAATTTAAGGAAGCTAAGATGCTGGTTTTCACAGTATCTGTTCTTGAAAATAGAAAAATTATCTGGACTTGTTATGCAGTAGTGGGACATTATACATTGATGAAGGATGGTTCTCCCTATAGTAGTGCTGTGTGCTGCTGAGTCCTGGAGAGTTGTTAAGAATTGAGCCTGACAGCTGCTGGAAGTGGTGATGAAATGAAGTAAAAGCTTTTTCTTTTAGCAGGGATACTGTTTGCACACTTTGAGAAAGTAACTGTAATTTCCTAATCTACAAAAATGCTAAAAGAGTACTAATATTAAAATGCAAAACCTGTTCATTCTGAAGAAGCTAATGGCCTTTTGAAAGTGATTTTGAGCAAAAGGAGAAAAATTTCACCTAACCAGAACAGATGGAGCCATCTTCTGTTTCAAGGAGAGAAATCTTAAGTAGACCTTTTTTAATAGAAAACGAATCTCTGGTCTGGCATGTGTGAATAATATTATACATGGCTTTTTTAGTTAAGAAGGCAGGTCTTGAGTTTCAGGTTGCATTGTCAGGGTTGCCTTGTGTTTATTTTGGATTACTGTTGAATTCTACCTCACTATTTCTGGAAAAGGGTTAGAATTTTGGAACTACAACAGACTATTAAAAAAATTTTGCAGTATAGTGACATTACACTTGAAGTCAACACCAATGTGAGGGAGCTAGCCTCACCTTGTTGAGAACTGGTGAGTAGCAACAGTAGAGAAGATTTTAAATAAAGTTGTGGAAATACTTCTGAGGAGTTGGTCTCCTTCAGATACTGAGCCCAACTTGTGCTCAGAAAGCTTGGATGTAGAGCAGTCATAATCCTTGTTTGATCCAGTCACTTTTGATCCAATCTCAGGCAATTTAATATCAGTTTTATGAAAGGTATTTCTCAAGTGGCAGGTTTGGGGTTTAGGTTTTTGGTGTTTTTTTTAAATATATCTTAATCTTTCATTTGTCAGTGTTGTGAAGAAGGTGGCCCAGTATATGGCTGATGTTCTAGAAGACAGTAAAGATAAAGTTCAGGAGAATCTTCTGGCTAATGGAGGTAAAGTGTTAATCATGATAACCTAATGTATCCCAAAACTGTAAAAGGGAAGGCAGTGATCCTGAAACTTACTGAGGTAAAGGAAGCCAAGTGCAAGGGGCTGCACCTGGGTCAGGGCAGCCCTCAGTTTCAATACAGGTGGGGGGTGAAAGGAATGAGAGCAGTCCTGCCAAGAAGGGCTTGGGGGTGCCAGTGTGCATTTTATTTCAGTAAAGAGCTGTACTTTTCTCTGAACCAATATTTTATTTTCAAAGCCATTTAATAGAATTTAACACAGCTGGTATTGATGCAAGAGAGGCTAATGTAAGTGGATAAGGCCTTGGAGTAATGTCTTTCATGGATAGCTTTACAAAACTGTCACTTCAGGTGAGCCACATGGTCATTGCTGCTTTTTTTGCCATCATACCTTTCCCTTCTCCCACCCATTTTTCACACAGAGCAAAAAAGAGTTGCTCTTGTCTGTAGTTCTCTAACCATCAGTGACTTGGTAGTAAATACCATTTAAGATCTGCAAGGTGGAGAAACCAGTGTCTGAAGGCAGAGGTCATGGATCATTTACAGCTTGTTTATTTTCAAATTTCTTAAGCAACAGGGTCCACACATGGGAAGGTCCAGTCTGTTACAGCTCTCTTCTGTTACAGCAGTTCTGCATAGGATATAATACATCAGTCTTTTTATTGTCAATCTTAACAAAGTTCTTTAAAATTTTAGTTGACTTGGTCACCTATATAACAAGGTTCCAGTGGGATATGGCCAAATACCCAATCAAGCAATCCTTGAAGAATATTTCAGAAATTATTGCAAAGGTAAGGTAATTTGTTTTATAAAACTTTCCTATTTGTACTTGAAATATTTATGCACAAAACTTGCTCTCAAAGCAATTTGTCTGTTTTAGTCAGCTAACAATGGTAGTGAACTTTGTAGCAGTTAGTAACCAAAGAAACACATTAGGATATGGATAGGATTTGGAGAATGCTCCTTGAAGGCCATCGTGCTGTCTTTGCTGATTTTTGTTTCCTAGGATTGCTGAGTTAACAAATAAATAGCCAGGAAATGATGTTTACATTTCAGTTTTGCTGTACTGGCATATTGTTTGTCTGATGTTCTCAAACCTTGTGGGCTGTTAGCAGTGAACCAGGGAACTTATTTACATTCTGAAAGCCATGGCCCTCAGTTGTGAGGGGAGAAATAAGCCTTCATTGTTAGAGGTAAAGAAAGCTCATTTGGGAGTTGTCATGCATTTGCCTCATCTTTACTTTGGCAGTGTCTCATATGTGGAGGATTTCATTTGCTTTGCACTTGCTTGTGAGCCTGGACAGGGTCCTCAGCAGTGACTGGCTGATTTAGACAATGAGAGAGTTTTCTGTAAGCAGCCTTTGCTTTTAAGATCTTCCCAGCCTCTTCAGGTTTTCTTTTTTTTCACTTCCCTGTTTTCTGTAATCTGCACACTGGCTCTTGGAACTGCCTGTGTTACTAACTGGAAATACATAACCTGTATAGAAGAAGAGGCTGTTCTGGGTACCTCTAGAGATAGTCTGGTGATGGATGTGTAGGGCCTAAATGGGGTTGGGATGAGGGTAAGTGCTGGCAGACTTGTGCTTTGCTATAACTGCAGATTCCTAAAACTATTACGTTAATTTTTTTGCAGACATTACAAAATCTTAATATATGCTACAAAGCTGACTGAAAATGCAATTAGTGCTTTCATTTTTTATATTTTCCTTGGGACTATCACTGTATCTTGAATTTATGTTACAAATTTCATTTAGTAAGTATTCCTGGAAAACATCTGCCTTTTGTTGAAGGATGACAGGCTGTCTTATGGTTCTGAAGATTTGCACATTAAAAATATCTCACAGATATAAAATAATAAGCTTGATATCTGACACCGTCAGAAGAAGGTACCAAAATGAAGCACTGAACTTTTTACAGCTGTTACAGTACAGGATTTATTTTTGCAGAAATTAAATTTGTTGAAAAGGAAACAAAGCACATGAAGAAATATGCCCTTTATTGAAAATTATCAAAGATTCAGTGTGTGTTATTCTGTATCTTGGAGTTTGCTAGATAAATAATCTGCTTCAAAGTACAACTTTGTACTCTAGAACCTGAATTTGAACTGCCTTACATTCTTTATCTACTTTAGGGACCTCATTGAGTTATTAGGTTAGATAGTAAATGCAGAGAAACAGGTCTGCAGGAGTTCAGCCTGAGTCATCTGGTTGAGGGTTTCCATTTCTCTTCATGTTTAGCTGTGCTTGTATTCTGTAGGGACAGCTTCAGGACACCTGTGTCATAAATCTGATGTCAAATAGTTCATAAAATATTTTCAACTGTGAGCCATAGATGTGTGGGATAAAGTAGGGGAGAGAAGGAAGATGACTGAAGATGCCTTATGTTCTTAAAGAAATGACCCCTAAGAGATCATATTGCAGGACTTGAAGCAGTTTTGTCCCAAGGCAGAAAGAATCCTGACAAAGATAAAATCTTCATGTAATCATGTGCCAAAGTGAGGATATAGGAAAATTGATAGAGCTACATTAATTAAGATCTGTGAAGCCTCTGACATGTTGATGTTAAATAATTTGAAAAGCTTGTCAAATCATGAATTACTGCTTTTCCTATATGGTGTTACATCATCTTCACTCACTCAGGCAGCAAATTCTGATGTCTGTCAAAATGAGTAATAGCAAGTGCAGTGGGGAGTTTGTCAGTTGAGAAGAAATTACAGCAATGTTAGAAACATTTAAAATAAAATGATACCTGTTGAAGCTATCCATCGAGTTTTTTCAGCTTTTAGCTTTCAGAAGTTTTGTGAACCCCAGTGATAATACAGAAGACTTTGGAGATGGCATCTGTGCTATGTGAGAACTGTCACTTAATCAAAGCATTCCTTGAATTTGAAATTAGTCATCAGAGAGATGCAAGGAGACAGCTTCAGTATTTTTAGGGCCCTAGTCCAACCTTTTCAGCAGCCCAGGCATGCATTGAAGTGCAACAGCTCAGTTGAATGGCTACAAGACACTCATGTATTGCCAATGACTGCCTAAGTGGTTTAAATATCTGGGATTGCTCTGTGTAGAAACAGGCTCACTATGTTAGACTGGCACTTTCTTCAGCAATAATGTGAGGCTGCCTCCTTCTGCAATGACCTTTGTGAGTTATTCACCAATCCTACTCCCAAAAGGAAATTTGTATTGTTGCTTCATTCAGTAATTTAACCAAAATTTATTTTCAAGAGCTTTCTTGTAACATTGAGATTTGTGGTTCTGTATTCTCTAACATTCAGTAGGAAGCAAAGCTGGTTATTTTTTACAGTAAACTTCAGTCAATGCAGCAGTAACAGGTTTTTGTCTAAGCAGTCACCTTTTGAAAGACTACTGACTCTATAAATATGAGCAATTAGACTGTTGTCAATTAGGAAATGGTGAATGGAACTGGTTTGTAAAGTCACTGTTTGGTATCAGTGTTTTTTGGGTTTTGTCATTAAGTAATGCATAGTTAGACTTGTTGAAAGTCTTGATCTTTGGAAAAAACAGAGAGGAAGGTTGTCAGTCTGGGGAAGAGCTGAAATGCACAAAGGTACTACCTTAATATCTTCTGATTAATTTTCCCCTTCATGCTGCCTTCTACATGTAAAAAAAAAGGTGCTAGTGTTACTTCTTGTAGTATTAAAAAGTTTTAATGAAGGTATATGCCTTGTGTGACACCTGCTGAAATGTTCTGCATGCTTTGCTAAAGGTTATATCAGTCAAAGGATTTAAATAGCCTTAAGTACTCCTCTGTTCAACTTGGTCATTTTCAGGATATTTTGTCTAAAGCATTTCTGTATCTGTAAAGGTGCAAGCTGTTAATGTGTTACCACATGGATCTTAGAGAATGTTCAGGCTTTTGATGAATTCCTGCTTCAGATGAGCCAACTTAGGTGTTACCATAAGCAAGGTCACTGCTTAATTAAGTGACCTTGCTTTTCAGAGACATTTATTTTGTGGAAAAAAAAATCATATCTGGATCTCCAAGCTGAAGTGTTTTATGCAAACAAAATATTTTGTCTGTGGTCTAAGCCTATATAAAGGAGGAGACCCTTGACTGCATTCAGAAACTTGTCCCTGGGAATCTTTTCATGCTTGTACCTCCATACTACAGTGAGGAGGCAGTGAGGGAGGCAGTAGGGAGCAATACAGTGCCAGACCAACACTGTGCCACGTTCTTTCAGTTACACAATGTTACTGAGTGCACTGATTTTAAAGCACTTCCTTGTAAAGGGTACACGCCGGTACAGTGTGCTTGGCAGTTTAAGATGTACTGAAGTGCTTCATTTGTTTTGTATTCTTCCACTTACTGCCAAGTTATCTAGCTGGGAATGAATCATTTCTGGTAATCATGCTAATTAAGCCATCCTTCTCAAATCCATCCTCCAGGATAACTTGAGCAGCAGTGGCAAGCTGAACATAACTTCTGTTCTAGTTCTTTAGAGACAGTTCCTTTTCTTTTCATTTTTAAGGGAGTAAACCAGATTGACAATGATCTAAAAGCAAGAGCCTCGGCATACAATAATCTGAAAGGGAATCTTCAGAATTTGGAAAGAAAGAATGCGTAAGTTGTATTATTTTTTGCTGATGTAGCATGGGAACATTATCTAAGCATGAAAATGTAATGAAATGTGGAGTGATGCAGGCTCTAAGCTTAATCTATTTTTGAGGTGTTTATCAATCTTGAAGACCAGCTGTCATAAAAAAACATTTATTACCAACTGTCTGGTTGGTGTTCACTTACTTGTGACTGAAAAGCAATTAAGAAATCACAAAAGTGTGTACAAATAGCATAAATTGCTGGAACTTTTGAGAGGAGCTTGGTGTTAGTGGTGTGTAACACTGCTACTTAGGTGTCTTGTCTAAACAAGAAAGTCTTTCCTTCCCTCCAACTTAGCTGGTTTTCTTCCCTCAGAATTTACGAGCAGAGACAGCTGCTGTGTACACACAGATAATAAACTAAACAAGGACTGTGAGTTGTCCTGTCACGTACGTGTGATGATTATCTGAAGTACTGTTGAGGTTCAGTAGTTCTTCACTGCAAATGTGGTTGATTAATTTGCCCGAACCCTGGCATTACAGTGAGTGGCACAAGCCTGCTGGCTGATTCAGAGCCATGTGTCCTGCCAATGACAGTATGTGACAAGCTGGTTTAGGAGTGAGACACAAGTTCTGTGCTAAGCCATGGCACTTTGTCAGCTGAATACCATTAAACCTGCGTGCTTGCTTGGTCTTTTATGAATATGAGGAAATACACTGCTTCAAGTTTTTATTGATGTTCTGTATGTAGATCTGTACTAGGTTAGTTATAACTCTGAGGCTCCATATACTAGAATCCACAGTTAAAGATTTTAATGGTCCTTGTGGTTTTCAATAACTTTTAAAAACAGAAGTTGGCCACTTAAGCATGTGACATGTTTGGATTATGGAAATGACGCACAGCAGTGGAGGTACTGATAAAAATTCCAGTGACTTTGGACAGTGAGATATAAAATGCATAAAAGGGCATTTTGTTTGCTCTGCTAATAGCAGTTGTATAGGTAAAATGTATTTTTGAGAATGCTATATTATCAAGCACTGGAAACTGTTACCCTGATGAATTCAATTCTTAAACATGTAATTGTTCTGGCTGTCTTTGTTTCTCTGCAGGGGAAGCTTGCTAACCAGAAGTCTTGCTGATATTGTAAAGAAAGAGGACTTTGTACTTGATTCAGAATATTTGGTCACGTTATTAGTGATTGTGCCGAAGTAAGTTTATTCATCCTAAGAGCAGAATACAATAAGAAATATAAATCAAATAATAGATCTCACAACCCTATAATACTGTAAGAATGACATCAGAATTTACTTGGGGCTTTCCTGGATGAGCAAACAGAACTGTTAAGATGCTCAGCAGAGACAAGTGAGCATCTGTGCCTGCGTTCCTTCTTCAGAGAAACTCATTATAAGGACTGCTCAGTGCTCATGAATTTCTTGAAGAAACTGGATATTAGGTTATGTCTCTTATCCAATGTTTGCTGTGACTAGTCATGTTCCAGATGGTATCCTTATGAAAATAAGTGCTGAGTAAAAACATTGCTTGTTTTACATTAGAAGGCTTAATCATTAAATTATCCTGGTTAGGACTATGCCAACTTTTACCACTTAGTGAGTGGACTCTTTACTGCTTTGCTCTGCACATTTTTAGATTGCCTGAACACTGATTTCTTTTTGTTTTTACTTACCTAAACCTCTGTTGTTGGAGCCCTGCTTATGTCCTGTCAAAGGCTTGCTGGGGAACAGGCTGTTCTTATTTGAGATGTTTGAACAACAGAAACCTCATCTTTTCCCCTGGCCAAGGAAAGTGATGATACAAATGCCCTCAAAACTGTTATAAAATGAGAAAATGGCCCTTGGCTGTCTTTCTGGAGCTGCAAGCAGAGAGAGCTTCTAATTTATCAAAAGCCCTGGCTCTCTCTACCACAGGAACCATTAGAGTCTGTCACATGTCAGACTCTGGTGAAGGAAAAGCAGTTTTGTGGTGGCTTTAGCAGAAAGCAGATGGTTAGTATAACTCAGCTGTTATTTTTCTTTGACTTGTTTTTGCTGTTGAAAGGATGGAACCTCTTCATAACCAACTACAGGAAGGCAGGGCTTCCAAAATTCCCAGACCTTCAGGCAAGTGCAGGACTCTAGAGAACCTGTTTATAATTGTGGAAAAAGTATTCCTCTGCTCAAAAGAGCAGAGTTGCATGAGGAGTTTCTGATTAACCTTGACAGTTAATTCCATTTGGTCCCTTGAGATCTGTACTTACTGATGATTTAATTTCGTAGTTCTTTGATATAAAACATGTTGCACGTGTAAACTGACATGAAGACTGAAAATGTTACTTTTGCTATCACTATAGTTTATTTATCAATAATTATAAAAACAGCATGAGGAGAACTGAGCATTCTTGAGTATTTCTGACAACCTACACCTGAAACGGAAGATGTGATGATTAAATGTTTTTACCTTTTTAAAAAAAATCTTGATCCATTAATCTCAGATTAAAAGTCTAACCATAACCTGTGTATTCTCTAGGTTAAATTATAATGATTGGGTTAAGCAGTATGAAACACTAGCAGAGATGGTTGTACCACGTTCCAGCAAGTAAGTTTTTAAGTGCTATGTCTCATGTTTGCATGTGCTGTGTTTCAGGAGTGTTCTTTATCTAGAGAGACTTTGAATTTTAAAGATTGGTCAAAAACTTGTCAAAATGTCTAGCTTTATAGCTTTATCTGAACAAATAATTGATGAAAGATTCAAATGAACCCCAAGGTTAACAAAGTTATCAAACTTAACTTACATGAGAAGAATAAGAGAATTGAAAAATTAATCTAATTCTGGTCAGGTATATTCAGCTTCAAGCTGGAGTGTGGTGAGATAAGCAACAAATACAGGCTGCTGGCCTGTAAGCTTTAGGTCTGTATTCAGAGAACTTGAAACCAGTTGTAAGAACTCTTTGAAAACTTCCAAAGAATGGAGAACTGGAAGTGTAAACGGGTTTGTTGTGTACAAAGAAGGGTAGCTTGTCTCTTTGGGTCCCTGGTATCAAGCTGGTGCTAGGTGCTGTGGTGGGCAAGACTGAGGGCTTTAAACCACTTCAGCAATCTTGTAACCACACTGAAGATAAAGTCCACATGTAGCTCAAAACATGGATTTGTGGTTTTGATCAGGCAGATCTGCTATTGCCAGTTCTGTGCCAGTTAAAAAATCTGAACTTGCTCTGGATAGCTTCCCCTTTGGAAGATCTGCTAGTGGTTCTTATTTAGTTATTTAGTTATTGAGTTCTTACTTAGTTACTGAGTTGTTCAGGGCTAGCTTAAGAAAAGGTGACTTGTTAAACTCTTGGATAATGCTTGTGTTGAAGACAGTATGACATTGAGGAACAGTCTAAATCTGTTCAAGGTTTTTTTCCTGTAATTATTTTTAATTATAAAATAGTAAATCAAGGGGTCATCCTTACAACCTAAGAAACATTTTCTTTTGCCAGCCTGTATATTTTTAATTTGTGTACTCTTCTAGTATAAATCCATTTAATTTTTCTTTAAAGCACACATTTCTAATAAATCTGTAGTCCAAATGTTTCAGTACTAAATCAGCTTCAGTTACTTTGTTAAAAAAAATTTAATTTGAACAAATGTCATATGAAGTGTTTTTGAGAGATGAAGTCTCTGAATGTGAACTGTAAGCTGCCACTGTTTATGAAGGGAGTAATTAAGAGCAGTCAGTTACATTCTGTGTGAGGTGCTTAATTTGGGAACTAAATCCTGTGTAATTGTCTACATTTATGCCCTTGCCTTGTAGCAGTGAAGTACAACTCGTGGTACTGTGTGACTGTTGTGTACTGACTTGAACCTGATTAATTCTGACACTTGGTGTGTTTTCTTTCTGTGTAGTGTACTCTTTGAGGACCAAGACAGTTACCTTTGTAATGTCACCTTGTTCAGGAAGGCAGTGGATGACTTCAAGCACAAAGCCAGAGAATATAAGTAAGGTTTATTTTGTGTGCATTCTGTCTCTCATGCTTTGAGGGGTCTCTAGATAGGCACTTCTGATTTTATTCACTTCCAAATGCAGATTTATGGTCCGTGACTTCCAGTACAATGAAGAAGAGATGAAAGCTGATAAAGAAGAAATGAATAGACTGTCAACTGATAAGAAGAAACAGTTTGTAAGTCTTAATAAACTGGTCATTATAGAAATGTGAGACATCTAAGACTTGTTATTGCTACATAAAAGTTTCATGAAGCTGTGATTCAGAGAAAGCATTGTGAGGATGACATGATGTAGCCAGCCTGCCACCCAGCTAATCCACTCCAGGATAATTGAATTTTCTGCAGCACAAGTGCTCCTCACTGCATTGAACCAAGGGCTGGTTTTGAAGTTTGAAAATGGACAAGTGTTTGAATTATGTAATCAGATATTACGAAAATGATCTTTAATCTAGTTAGCTCATGACAACTGAGATGGGGAACTGAAGAGACAATAGGAAGCCTCATTAAATTTCTCTTTATCTAGTATCAAAACACTCTTGAGCCATTATGTCCATAGTGAACTCTGTCTTTAACTTGTCTTTATTATCCTGATACAGATATTGAGTAGCTGCTCAAACCTGCATAATGGGCTGAGTCTTTTTCTGATGTTTGAATAGCCTAATTATTTTTTCCCTCGTCTCTTTCACAGGGGCCTCTGGTTCGGTGGCTGAAAGTTAATTTCAGTGAAGCTTTCATTGCATGGATTCATGTTAAAGCATTACGTGTTTTTGTTGAATCTGTTTTAAGGTAATAAGGCAGACTTGAACATCTAGCTTGGGTTTACCAAACTCAAGCATGTGAATGCTGCTCTTCTGGGAAGGAGGAAGCAAAAAGCAGGGCAGTAAGAAAGGTGGCAGTAGCTCTTGTTGCCAGTTGTGAAATATTTGAGATAGACAGTTGTGTATCTTCCCCTTGGGTGGTCTTTTCACTAGTGCTTTAGGAGTTACAGATACTCTGTAGGTAGCAGGGAGACATATTTGCTGATTTTTAGGTTACTTTATGAGCTGCTTGTAACAAGAACTAACTAGATCTTCTATTTAAATGGGAAATTTGAATAGTTCAGAATAAAAAATATTTGGGCTTTCAGTAACATGGTTTGGCCTCATGAAATGTATGCTTTTTCTTTAAGACAGCCTTTCATAATCTAAACTTTTCAGCATTAAGCCACTCAATATTCTGACTAGAAAATTTCTCTGCTTTTTTTCTTTATACATATCCACAAGTGTAGTTACTAGTCAGGAACAGCTGTAGTTGTTCTGCAAAGGAAGGACCTTTATTTTTTATAGTTGAGGACATTCCTACCATGGTCAGCAAAGGGTAAGGTGTTTTTAGCCTTTTTGATAAGTTGTCATAAAGGAGAGAAACATAAGAGGAAAAAGAAAACAAATCGCATTAACTTACATTCCTGCTGCTATGGCCTTATTGTGAAGACAAAACTTAAATAAAGAAGAAAGCTGAACTTGATTGAAATGTTGGCAACTGTTTCCACAATCCTAGAAAGGAGTAGAGACTCTGTTGTCCACCAAGTGTCAAAAGCAAAGTAAACTAATGGAGTGTTCAAAATTTAGTCTGAGAGTTCAGGTAACGTTAAGAATTTTACTAAATACTCAAGGATTTAAAATTATTTTTAAAATATTTAGACTTCTGTTTTGTTATTTTGAACTTGAAGTTCTACTTTTTTGATGCCTTATGAATTCTAGATACAGAATGGTTTTGCAAAAATAGAAATGAGTAGAATTTCCTCTTCAGCAATAGGATTCTTTCTCAAAATAAAATTCTGGTTTGAATTTTGAGAGAAGGCTTATTTCAGCATTTCCATAGTTTTCTACTTGGCTTCCTCAGGTACGGTTTGCCAGTTAACTTCCAGGCAATGCTGCTTCAGCCTAATAAGAAAACAATGAAGAAACTGAGGGAAGTTCTGTATGACTTATACAAACATCTTGACAGCAGTGCAGCAGCTATCATTGATGTAAGTATTTCTGAACTGCTACTAGTTTGCTTAAATAAAGCAAAAAGACTATTGGCATCATTAAAAAGCTGTACCTTTCAATAGTCTTTGTTTCCTCTCTGTACAGAGAATTTTGTCTCCCTAAAAAAACCACTGCTTCTGTTTTACACTTTTGCAAGGCAGATGGTATTTAAAGTTGCACCAATACATTTAAAGAGCTGTCTGGTTTAAAAGTCACATGTAATTTCTTCTTACTGCATTCTTTCCTGCTGCTGATAGAAAGATACAAACTGCAAGTTAGCATAATAGTCCTCTGCTGGAGAAGGCTGAATCATTGTCAAAATGGAATCAGCCTTTCCATCTGGAGAGGTCTCATTTTCCTGTGTAAAACTGGTTTGTTGGGAGGCTTATTCTACTAATTTTCTTTCTATTGAAAAGCAGTGATTTTCATACTTAAAGGTTAACTAAAGATACCATGAGTTTAGCTGAATTAAAAAAGATTCTTAACATTATATTGAATGTAATGTGTTTCCAGGCCTTTTTGTGGAAAGAGGATGTGAGACAATTTAGGTGAAAATTAAAGACACTGAACTTCATGTAATTTTCTGGATCATTCAGCACCTTTCCATTCTTATCAGAAACTGACACTGTTCAGATGTAGTAGTGATGATGTGTTTACTATAGCAATGGATGTGAATTATTGATACAGATCTACTTAGATGTTGAAAAAGCACTTTGTATTTACTTTAGAAAAATACTGTTAATCATTTGTCAACATTCTGACTTTACCTGTTACTTAAACAGTCACTTGAACATGAAAATTTAAGCTTTAAGTCTTACCCGACCTGTTTGCTTAAAAAACATATGAATATTTCATCTACTTCTTAACAGGAATCTGAATTGTAAGAGTATAACTGGTTTCAAAATTTTATTTGCAGGCAACTATGGATATTCCAGGTTTAAACCTCAGCCAACAGGAGTACTACCCATATGTGTACTACAAGATTGATTGTAATTTGCTGGAATTCAAGTAAAAGTTCCCTAACATGACAATCTTCTCAGTGTTGGTGTAAACAAACAGAAGTGAGGTTAAAGTAATACTTTTAACATTCTACTAATCATATGCTTGCTTCTTATGTTAGGTGAATTGAACACACTGTGGTCCATCTCTAGACATTTTCTTTTTAAAGAGCAGTGTAGGTAACCAGCTTTTAATCGACTATGTCTGTAAATGTATATTGAGAGAATTGAAGTATTTATAAACAGAGTGATTTATTTAAGGAAAAGCTTATCCCTCTTTCATATGGTGATCTGTGTTAATTCCATTTACTGTTGTTTATAAAAAAAACTTGTTTACAGAAGACTAGTGTAAATGTTCATGGCCATTTTGTTCATTTGATTTAGTAGATACAACTGTGTTAACGTTGTTGAACTGTGATGTAAAGTATGTAAAATTGGTATGAAATCGTGCTTTCTGAATGGTTTAAAAATACAATTGATGCACTGTAAACACAGGGAGAAATAAACATACCTGTGCAAATGTGTCACTTTCTTGTACCATGTGAAATTGCAGATCCTTGTGTCTAAATTGAAGCAGTGTGTTAAGTCTTTAATAGTGCTGCATCCTGCATGCACTGGTTCAGAAATGCAATTGGCTTCAGCACAAGTACTTTTAAGAGGTGCAGGAATTAATTTTGCTTCGTGCAGAAATGCTCAAGTATGTTGTCTGGTCACTACACATATGTATGAATGTTTTTCATGTTTATATCTTTGTGACTAAAGAAAATATGTGAGACAATTATTGGGAAGGTGGTGGCAAGCTGGGATGCTAACAAGCTAGGCTGAACCGAGATTTTTTGGTAATTCTTTGTTCTTTTCAATCAGTTGAAGCTTGAAACTATTTTATGGCTTTGAATACTGTGCTATTAGATGCTCACATTTTTTTGCAACATCTCTTCTACCACACAGGGAATATGACAGCTTCCTTTTAATGTGTGTAGAGAAGAGTTGTTATTTCAGTAGCAACTATTACAAGGATTCTACCTGAGTAGCTAAATATGCAGTAAAAGCTACAGTACTGTTAAAAACTGACTTGAATCAAGAGTGAGACTGGAGGAGTGCTGATTTGTCAAAATTAATATTTGAAGTACTGTAACCACTGTATTCTTTTCTCATTTAGTCCCTAACTGAAAAGACCAGTGCTGTGGCTCCAAGCAGTATAGAGCTTTCAGCTGTGGGATCTCTAACCCAGCAGCACCTTTGAGGAATTGGCTAACTTCGTAAGCCTACATTGAGGTCTCTAATTATTAAAAGAGAAGTTTAGCTTTTGAGTGCAAGAGTTGCATCTAGCTACTGATTTTGTCTGGGTTTGACATCTGTGAAAATATTTGCTGTATAAATTTATATTTGCTTTGCTTCCTATTTTTATAGACAAAAAGGGAAATAGTGAGATCAGGTGTCCTGTTGTGGTCACATTGCTGCTTCTCCCACTTCTCATTTCCTTACAGAAGATAACAGCTGTTTACTGTGTTGTCCAGGTTGTTAAAATGTGCCAGGTGGAAGGGGTTTTCCCTTTTATCACCCAGATCTGCCTCTTCCACTGGCTTTTGTTACTGCTGCACACAAAGGTCGTCATCTTGATTCTGAGCCAGCTATAACAGGTACACTGCTTGAAGGTAAAGAGGGTTTTTTTCTCCTGCCTCTCTAATCACAGGAGGAATCAGGCTAAACTGTTGTCTGTTCTTCACCTTAGTTCTCTTTTTATTTTGTTTTCAAATCTGTTCTACAAACCAGTGTGGATAAAGACTTAGGTTTCCAGTGAGTACTGTATGGACTGCTTTGCTGTGTATTTGGCCCTGTTCAAGATACTGGTGCCTGCTTAATCAGCCTTACATCCTTCTGAAATGAATGGAAGCAAAGGGCAGGTGGATAACAGAATGACACCACCATCCAAAGTGAGGGGAGCAGTTCCTATGCTGAAAAACAGAGGTGGAAATGCTGGAGAAATGGGCTGACAGGCACTGCATGGACTTCAGCAAAGAGATTGCCAAGCCCAGTGCTGGGGGACAAAGAACCCTTATGCCCCAGGCTGGGCTGGGTGTGGACTGCAGAGAAGGAGCTGGGATTGCTCATGAGAAACTATTTGTGCTTGTGGCCAGCCATCTCCTGGGCTGGCTGTTAGCTGGAGGGTAGCCATCCTTCCCCAGTATTTGGCACTTGTAAAGTCATGTCTGGCCTCCATAATGCAAGAAATGCACACAATGGAGGAAGTCCAGTGGAAGCTACCCAAGCTTGTCAGGGAGGTGGAGCATGTGACACTGTGATTGGGAGAATCATCTCTCTCCATGCTGGAGAAGAGGTGGGGAAAGCAGAGAGCAGATTTTACTGATATTTACAACTGCCTGAACAGAGAATACAGAGAAGATGGAGCCTTCTCATGTCCCTGAGCACTTCTCAGAGGTACATGGCAATAAGGGCAGGCAAAGGAGGCAAATTTGAATGTGGGAAATTCTCACTGGAGGCTGGGGTGGGTTGACCTTGGCTGGTGGTCAGTTGCCCACCAGCTGCTCTCACTACTCCTGCTTAATGGGACAGGGAAGAAAACAAGGTTAAAAGGTCCCTGAGTTGAAATAAAGACATAGAGATTACTTACCAGTTACTGTCACAGGCAAAACAGGCTAGGCTTGGGGAAGATGGGAAAGTTGAGTTGCAGAAGTTTATTGCCCGTTGAAGAAGATTTGGTTTGTGAGAAACAGACAAAAAGTGAAACACATTATCCCCTTTTTATTTTGCTGAGGCTCAGCTTAACTCCTTTACTCCTAATCTCTGTCCTTCTGTCCAGGAGCATAGAGGACGTGAAATAGGGGCTATGATCATATGTTCATAATAATTCTTCTCTGCTTTACCTTCCTCCTCACATGTTTCCCCTGCTCCAGCATTGCTCCTCCCACAGGCTGCAGCCCTTCAGAGTAAACCTAGACTAGAACAGATCTTTTTTGAGTCATGTTTCTTTCAGAGCTTATCCACCTGGTCTGATTTGGGTCCTCAGGAAGCTGCAGTGTGCATATGTGCTGTGGCACAGACTTCTAATTAGGCTGCAGAACAGTTCCTACTCCACTGTGGTCCCCTCTGTGGGCTACAGGGAAATAAGTACCTGCAGAGCATTTCCTTTCAGTGATGTATCTAGTCTGGCATTACCTGTGGCTGAGTAGACTCATAATTGCTGCTTAAAAGAAGGGAAAATTGCAGAGTATTAAATGTTAGTAACCAGCCTGGAATAGCTGGTGTGTGGATATCTTTGGGCCTCTCTAGTGGTGAAGAGAGATACTTTGGATACAGGGGCTGGGAGTCAGTCTGTGTTAGATTTGATTTATAGGGAAAGGCTAGAACCAAAGCCACATCATTTTACAGTTTATTGTATTTCTGTGGTTCTTTAAAGATTTCTGGCAAATGAAACAAGGTTAAGACTGTGTAGAAGTGGAAATTTTTCCTTTTGTTTCCAAGAAGCATTCCAAGTGATTAGGTTAGAGAGTAATTTGTGGAAGAAATGAAAAACATACTGTACTCTGGAATGTGAAGAGTAGGGGAATTTTATTTTTCTTATAATTAAGTAAGAACAGATGATTTATGTCTTAATAGAAAAAGCAGACATAACTGGATTGTCACAATGTACATGTCTGTAATGGAAGTCTGAGAAGGGGAGACAGCTGCTGCACAGCAGAAGTATCTAAAATAGCAATGTACTAGTCTTTTCAAAAATGTAACATAGATCTTGAAATGCTGATGGATGCCATTTGAAAGCTGACAAATAAAACTTAGTAATAAAATTGTATGACAAAGCAATACCTGCAGTGAGTACTGGGATCACCAGAGCTGGGAAGAAGAATGAGCAGAGAACTGAGAAGAGGCAGAGGGAATGTGGTGGCCAGGAGCTTGTAGAAGGGGCAGTTAAGCAGACCTAGTAACTCATTACTGAACAGGAAGGGGTGTGGGGGAGCATCACCATAGCTGAGGTCAGAGCAGGAGAGGATTTCAGTGAACTCTAAGGAAAATGAACCACCACAAACTTGTTGGAAGAAAACAAGTATCACTGTAGCTGGAAGAAGGGCAAGAAGAGGATCTGGGGAACTCCTGTCTGGGCAGCCTGAGCTTGATCTCTGGGAAGGATGAAGGAGCAAACTGTGCCGAGGACAGGAAGGTGATTAAGGGTAGTCAGCCTGGATTTGTGCCTCACTGACCTGATGGACTGCTGCAATGAGATGACTGGATCAGTGGATGAGAGGAGAGCAGGAGATATTTATCTTGGCCCTTGATGCTGTCTCCTGTAGCATCCCCAGCAAACTGATGGAGTAGGTAAATGCATGGTGAAGTGGACTGAAAAGTAGGTGAATTTATGGGACCAAAGGCATGTAATCAGTGGCACAAAGTCCATGTAGAAGCCACTAGTTACTACTGGTATCTCCCAGGGTTCAATACTGGGGCCAGTACTTCTAACATTTTTATTAATGACCTGGATGATGGGACAGTGCACCTTCACCAAGTTTGCTGGTGACGCAAAACTGGGAGGAGAGGCTCATGTACCAAATGCTCCCTGTTCAGAGGCCCTCAGTACACTGCAGAAGTAGGAACATGGGAACTTCATGAAGTTCAGCAAAGGGGAATGTCAAGTCACACATCTGGGGAAGAGTACCACATTGGCCACGTACAAACTGGTAGGCAACTGGCTGGGAAGCGTTTTTGCAGAAAAAGGACCCAGGACTCCATTTGGAAAAGTTGAGCATGAGGCAGCAACGTGCCCTTGTAGAGGAGAAGGCCAACAGCACTCCTTAGAGCACTGCCAAGGGGTGGAGGAGGGTGATTAGTCCCTTCACCTCAGCACTAAGGAGACACACCACAGCTTGGCAGTGGTTGAGGTTGGCAGGCACCACTGAAGACCATCTTCTAGTCCTCCCTTGTCAAGCAAGATCAGGCAGAACAGATTGCTCAGGACTGTGTCCAGTAAGGGGCTGAAAATCTCCAAGACTGGATACTCCACATCTCCCTCAGTGCAATCTTCCCTGGTGTTCTAACACCCAGGTAATAAAACTGTTCTGTTTAGACAGGACAAGATGTGTCTCTGTTCAGGCACCACTGAGAAGTCAAGGCCCCCTCTTTATATCTTCCCATCAGTAAGAATAAACATTAATCAGGTGCCCTTGAGACTAATTATTTTCTTGAACAGAGGATGGTGAGTGCCTCTGCAGTGTTCAGGCACTTGTTTTCTGTGGCTGTTTTTGTTGTAAGATATATAGCTCTTGAATATGGCAGTGTACAGTGACCAGCAGATGAGGGATCTTTGTTTTGGTTTCTTTTTTATTATACAATATTCTGAAATGCTTAGCATTTAAACCTCTATATTAATTCAGTTTTCATAAAGATATTGATGTTTTTGAAAGCTTTCTGAAAAATGTGTCTGTGATCTGCTGAAGTATTAGCTATAGAAAGACATTACAGGCAGTGTCTGATTTCTGAGCAGAAATATTTAGAAAGTAACTTCTCCCCAGATATCTTTGTACTTTAATTGTGGTTTTCTGGCAGAATTCCCACTGCAGAAGGGATGTTTGAATTGTGCTCCATCACTTATGTCAACAATTGCAGTGTTTGTCTTCCGCCCAACCAGGACTGGATTGTTAGAGTGAAAGACTCTAATATTTGCCAGCAGCTTAGTATTTGTTTCCAGGCAGACAGTGTGTAGTTTATCTTATACTGACTTAAATATCTTTAAGAGCACAATTGGTGAGATGAGTCAGAAGCAAATGGTGTCACGCTTCATGGGGATAGGATCCCTGCCTGGGATCGTTTAATGTTGCTTCAGTATCCACAAATGAGCCTCGTCACTCTCTGTGCTGTGGCATTAACAACAAGAATCACACATAGACTAAATCATGAATGTTTCCTCTTGGGAGATCTGGGGTTTGTGTTTCAAGAAGCTCACGTTTTGTAGGCTCTGGAGAGATACAAGTGTAGTATTTGTGTTGCTGAAACCTCACTGATTTGAACGTGGTTTTCCCGAGGTTCTGTTGGGTCTGTGAGCAGGTTGTTGTAATGCTGTGTTTCCCTGAGACACTGGGCAATGTGGTGGTGGTGGCACCTGGGAAGCTGTGGCTGTGTGGATACTTTGGGTCAGTCCCCCACTGGACAGAGCCAACGAGAAAACTACAGGGGAAACTACAGTAGGCAAAAGGAGATGGTGGAGAGCCAGCTTTGAACAGACTACAGCACTTCCATTCACACTGAAGAGTTACAAAGAGCAGTGTGTGTGTGCACACTCTCGTGGGGCTGGTCACTCGTTTTTGGCCTCAGTACCACTTTTCTGAAAATGTAGTGGGTTTAGCTTTTGTCCTCTGTAGGGTCTCTCTGTGTGCTCTCACGTCTCCTTGACAAATTTGCTTTGGTTGCATCATCTGCAGAAATGCAATCTGAATTTTTCACCTCTAGAGAGCGACCTCGAGCTGCTCTCAAATGACTGTCGGGGGTGAAGCTCTGACGAAGCCTTTGCTGAATTATTTGAGTTTGAACTGAAGAGTTTGGAATGGTCTCATTGTACCAAGGAAGTTTTTAATATTGTCCATCATTACTGTATTTTACTTCCCCATACTCCTTAGAGATTTGTGTGGTGCCAAGCACGTATCCAACTTTTCACTGAAGAGCATGAAGTGATTGGCATGTCCCAACAGTGTAAAAGAATTCTGGTGAATTCAGAATTGCTACATAAATGGTATATGTCTAATTTAAGGTACATTATGAGATTTCAATATTTTAAAAGTAGATTCTTCACCTACACTCTTTGCTATTACTGTTTATTTTACCAAATATTAAATGAAGGAATTTGAGGGTTCACATGCATTTGCCATCAAAGCAAAAGTCTTCAGCTTCCAACCTTCTGTACCATCTTCTTTTGCAATGTTCAACCCTGCTCCACACCCATGGCAAGAGGCGTGATCCTGCAGCTGAAGGCTGTAGAACTTTAAAGGCTGCAGGCCTTTTTATCTTTTTCTCATTTTAAATAGATGTGAGTTTATTGATGTGTGAAAATATTCCTGTAGTTCCTGAGCTACTAAGTTTTCTTTCCACAACAAACTTAGATTTTAAAATCAAATATTCAAAATATAGGGCTTTGATAACTTGTAGTAGAGCCTGGCAGAAGGTTGCCTTTTCCTTTCAGACTCTTGAGGAGGAATTCCTGATCTCTGGGGACAGAGGCACTGTGGGAATCATGACACAGTTACTTGCACATGTTTGTTTAGCCATTCTCTACCTTGTGTGAGCAGTAGCATCAGTCCAAAGCAGATCTGCCAGCGGGTCCAGCTGAACCCCACCTGTTTTCCCATGTTCTGGTTACCTCATTTGGTTAAAAGAAAACAGGAAAGTTGTTTTCAACCAGACTTCACCTGTGAACATGATGGAGAAAGCCACTGCAAGAAGTGTCACTCTGGGTTACATGGGACAATCTCGCTTGGTAAGGCCCTGCTTTTCCACAGCAGAGCAGCCAGTCTTGTTCTGCTCTGTCACATCATCTTGGTTACATCACTCTGTCCGAGGTCACTGCATGTTCCTTACTGGATCTCTTAGTTTTGTGTCCTTCTGCCACTCCAACTTTCCCATTTTCTCTTTTTCCCCCACTTCTTTACACTCTTCTACTCCCCCCTTTCCTTGTTCCTCTTGTATTTATAAACTGCCACTCTACCAGAGGCTGCAGTTTTGAATGTTTTCATGTTGCTAAATGATATTTTTCCTCTATTCTCAACAGCCTGGTTTTCTTAGAAGTGTTTTGTACCTGCAGACCCCACTTGGTTGCCCTAAATTCAGATGAATTCTTGTCTTTATCTCCCATAGCTAAACAACAGCTTAACTTGCCACATTCACCCTTGTGAAAGCTTGTAGCCATTACTAAAACTGTTTTTTGGACAATACTGTTTCAGAATTGGTTATATTTCACAATGTATTTGTTGACTGTGTTGCTGTTGTTACTAGAGACTTGCAATCTGCTAGTAAGGGCTTATCCAACCTGGAGCAGGCTCTGGAGCATGTGACTTGAGGCCCATCATGCTGCAACAATCATCAATGCCCCAAAGCATTGATGTGAGGCAAAGGACAGGCTGATTTTTGGCCAATCTACTCATTATGCTCCACTGATTAAGGGTCTGGAAATATTAAATTACAGATGGATTTTCAGTTACTAACGGTAAAATAGTCAAGATGAAAAGGCACAGTTTTCACCAGCTACTGAAGTCAAACTATCCATAATAGATCCAGTTATTCCTTCTGAAACTGTGGATCAGAATTGCCTGTGTCAGTGTTCTCTCAGCTTAATTCGAGGTTAAACAGGTGTTAGAAAAAAACATGAAGACAAGCATCAGGACCTTAGATGAATGCAACAGGAAATGCACAGCAGGTGCAGCCAGGGGGAGGTTGATCCCCAAGTGACAGACCTGTACTGCCTCTGGGACTGTTGTGGGAGAGGTGTTAGTGCCAGTATGGCACCACAGAGGCTTTGTTGGCCTGTCACTGATACACTGGGCATTCAGATGGCTTAGAAGTGCTCAGCACCTTTAGGCACACTGTAAGACCAAATTTAAATTTGCCTCTTCAGACCATGAGGAATAATCTGTGCACAGAGAGAAATGTCTGTGATGCAGAGCCCCAGCCCATAGGAATCCCTTACTGTCATTTGCTCTAAATTAATACACATTTTTGGTTTCTTTCTTCCTCCAGCAGATACTTTTCCATTTCAAATAGTGCTGAACCAGTGGGATGCAGTTACTGTGCCACTGCTGTTACCTGCACACAGACTGGTGTGAAGGGGCAGGGTCTGCCTTTACATGTAGCACTTGCTGAGTGTAGTTCCACATCTGGAAAGGATTAGTTCTGACACCATTGCTGTGCCAGTGGATCCTGGCTCTACACCAATGAAACTGTTATGGCAGCAGGGTATTGTAAGGGTCTGTGTGTCTGCACTTACAGAGAAACTGTAAAACCAGGTTTTAATCCTGGTGGCAACCAAATCTGAAATTAATAGTGATGAACAATTCTCTGCCAAGTAGTAGATCAGTGATGTTTTTAACTGGGGTACATAATTTTGAAGAATAAAGCTTACATAAATTTTACTTCATCTAAATGAAGGAATAGTAAGTTTCTTCCTGAATACCAAACTAGTGTAATATGAATTCTTCACTTAAACTGTCAAAAAGGGTTAGTTTCTAAAAATGTGTGACACACCTGTAGTGGTTACATTTTCACAAGAATTTAGAAAAAGGCTTTTAAGTGCATATCTATGAGCATCTTGGTTACCAGCTAGAGGTGCTTTTAATCCTCTGGTCTTGACCTGGTCTTCTCACCTTGTGGAAATGCTGTGGAACATCTTTGCTCAGCTTTGGCAGAGAGAGAGGGTGGCTGACTCTTTTTGCAAAGGACTTTTTCCTCCTCTGAAGATGTGAGATGGTCCAATGGCACTGTAGATGAATGAAGATGGATGCAAGAACCAAACCTTTTGGAATTGTGTCTCTGAGGGGACAGCACTAAAGTCATCTTGAAACAACATCACACCTCATGGGCTTGGGTGTATTTTTTGTAGATGCTGAGTAGGCATTTACTGCCACCATGTTCAACACTGTGAATGCTGTGGCAGTCACCAGTGATACAAATAACAGTTTCAAACCCCATACTCTGAGTGTTTTTGAGTGGGACCAAACTCTATGGAAAACTGATATTTAAATAATTTAGGAAGAATTAGCCCAGCTGATACCAGAATGGATTATGGTATCTGCATCTTCTTATTTTTCTAAAAGTTACTATGCTTAGTGCAGTAAAGTAGTGGTTTCAAATTATTTTAGGATATTTTCAAATGGAAGATATATTAGGACAATAATTAGGTAAAAATAACTTTACATTCTTTTAAAAAACCCACTTCTAATTCTTAAAAGTCAGTTTTAGATTTATTAAATATTTCAGATGGCCTTATTAAAAGGTATTACTTAAGAGAGGTAGAAAAAGATTATCTTTTGTTTCTGTGAAAAAAGCTGCAATAAAAACCTACATTTCTCATTCAAGCACTTCAAACTTCAGAGCTTCAAAACTTGAAGCTAAAATGAGCAGGTTACAAGCCATCCCCATTTCAGTTAATGATCTCTTGCCACTTGTTTCTGTCAGACTTGGATTGTACTCAAAATGCTAAATCAAACCTATAATTTTCCTGTTGTTCTGCTTTGCTGGAGGACAGCTCAGGCTCCTAATTCAGGCCTTGTATCTCTCGTTGGCTCTCACACAGCTGACCCCAAGGAATGTGATAATCAAACCAGAATGAGAATACAAAATCCATTTTTGTCTAAAATAACGATGTGGATACATTGTTCCTCTTGAACTATCTCCTAGTTAAAATTTAAAAAAAAACAAACAAACCAACCAAAATTCAAACCCACAAAAACTCCCTCCACAAAAAAAAACAAAACCAAAACCCACAAGCAAACAACAACCAAAAAAACCCAACCCAAAACCAACAACCCCACAACCAGAGAACCTCCACAACAATGAAATTAAAGTTTCAGAAGATAGCTGTGAATTTCACAACATCCTCTGGAAGTGGATCAGCTGCTTTCCAGAACTACTTTTTTCATGTAATTACTAACACATTGTCTTAAGCAAATATTGGCAAAGGACAATATCTCAAAGCAATACATTTTGAAGTAGCCAACTTTTCTGCATAACATGGCAAGGGAACCAGGATGTGAACATTTCCTGCAAAAGAATGGGAGGAGCAGAGTTAGCAAACAGAAGGCAGCTTAACCAAAGTGTGAAATTCAGCTCCAGACAGCAAAAATGGTGTTGCCTGCATGTAAGCTGTCTGCCTCAGCTCTCACCATAGACAACCTGAGGAGCAGTTTGTGAGCACTGTGTGAACAGGGGGGGCCATTTCAAACACCATAAAGCAGCTGAGATCTGCTGGCAGGATCACAGAATTGGTTAGGTTGGAAAAGGCCTTTAAGATCATCAAATGTAGGATGATAGGTAAGATGTGGGGCCAGTGGGAGGCTCATATCCATCTGGATCCTACCTGGATCACTGAGTGCTTTGCTTATCTACATGAATCCCCTCTGGCTGAGCAGCTGAACTCCTCTGTTCCTTAGATCCCAACGGACTGTAGTGGGCCACATTTGGGGTTACATGTCTTCATCTCTAACTGAATCCCAAGGGCTTCATCTCCACACTGTGATGTCTCCAACCTCCTCAAGCTGCAATTCTTAACCTGGAGCTCTCTGCAAAACCCTTTTTTGGAAAGCTGCTTTCTTTTTTTGCTGTTACTTTTTAACCTTTCCTGAAGCCATTTAAATTTGTGGGGTTTTCCCCTATCCTTATGGTGAATTGCACACAGAACATTAAACAAAGGTGCTGCAGAGTGTGAACCAGCCAAGGGTTGAGTGCAGTGAGATTGTATCAGTGACCCAGCTGTGGTCAGACACAGCAGATTCAGGCTCATGGCTTTGTCTCAACCATCAGGTGTGCAAAGAAAAAACCCCCGGTGCCCCACCAGCTGCTGGGCCCTCCTCTGGGGCCAGCTGTCTCGGGCTGCTCTGCTTGCACAGGTGTAGCACAACACACCCACAGGACACAGCAGGGCAGGCTGAGGCTGAATGAATACCTGGGCACTGACAGGATGTCATGGATTGACCTAATGGACAAAGAGATGATGCCCTCCAGCAGTGTTGTGGGCTGCAGCACAGCTCCCGAAAAGAGCAGCTGGGTGAACCAAAAGTTCAGAGAATGCTCTCAGCCTGAATGAGCCTGTGCCTCCTGGTGAACCAGAAGTTCAGAGGATGCTCTCAGCCTGAATGAGCCTGTGCCTCCTGGAAAGCAGCTGGGATACTCCTCAGGATAGATCTTCCTGATAAACTTCTTTGCTGTTATACATATCCTAGCTTTTATACATACCCTAGTTGGTATGCTGGCATGCTATCTCATACAATGTGCATATTCATTTTGCCAGCAACACAAAGGCTGGAATATTGCCTTTTTGCAGGTTTGTAAATGAGACAGAGAGCTAAATTTCCTAATATCCAGACATGTTCAGATTTGCAAATCCATCCAATCTCAGTTTAATTTAAGCCCAAACATTCAGAGACACTTAAATGTAGTCTACTCACATTTAGACACAAAGCATGCCAGAGCAGAGAACCATGAAATTAATAATTTAATAGAATTCCTCAAATAAATGAGAATGTATTTATTCACTATCATCACCAAGTGCTTCCACAAGACTGAGGTAGTATGTTACCACAGGAGAATAACTAACTTCTCTAAAAGATTATCTTCATTTTCCTTTCTCGAATCAATGAACCTTCCCACTGCAGTTTTTTGATGATGGTGTTAAAAAGTGTAGCAATTTTAAGCTGAGACAAATGAATCTGTCTTAAGTCAAGCAGCCCGTGAGCTGTCCCCATTTACAGACTTTGTAAATGATCAAAAGGGCTTGGCCATTCGATGGAGAGGACGATGCAGCCCTGCAGCACGGTGTTTCTGCTCTGTTTCTGGAAGTGAAAGGCTTCTGGCAAACTGAGCTCAACCAGCCAGGAGCCGCCTCCGGCCCCGCTCTGCTTCCGAGAGGAAAACACGGCCGTGCTGTCGTCATTCAGAGAAGGAGGGAAGGAAGGAATAGGTAATCTGCTGAGATGGGGATGGTAATGGAGATATATTTTGAAACTGATGCAAATCCTGTTTGGTGACGTGCTGGTGAGTCACGAGGGTGGGTGGAAGTGATTTTACATAATAACAGTATCATCTGCTTTCTGCAACAGCAAACACAGGCTCTGTGCAGCAGCCAATGAGTCATATGCTGTGTACCAACCTAAAAGGGGTGAAACCTCAAAATATTTACAGTTGCATTTTGCATCGCAGTGCAAAAAGGCATTGGGAGTGGGCATGGGTTGTGTACAGTTATTTTGGTTTCCCCTGGACTGACCACATCCAACCCAGGAGTCAAAATCTTGGAGGAATCTTGGGAAGATGCTGCTCTAGGCTTCACAGGGCTTAGACAGAATAAAAGAGGGAAGACAGGAACAGGAGGACAGGATCTTTCAGAATTAACATTTATAAAGAATAAAGCTGAATTCTGAATAATTGCACTGAGGTAAACTTTCAGTGTCACTTTCAAATAAGCTTAGCAGAAGCACTGGAGCTCAAAGGAAGACACGTACAAAAGGTTGTGCTGAAGTTCAGAAATATTCACAAGTATTTATTGAATGGAGATGATTTTCTCTCCTTTTTTGAAAATTTTACTTTTTATATGACAAAATATGCTCTAAAATTCAGCATGATTGCTTGTCATTGGGCTCTTGAACACAGCTAACATAAATGTAATTAGGTCCTGCTGGTTTCCACCTCCTTTTTCACATCCTCTTGGCACTGTAGGGAACAGGGAAAAAAGCCTAGAAAAATAAGACAGCAAAATATTGTATTTGTCAGGTTTATAGGTGACTGAGTAGACCCTGTATATGTAGAATTAGAAAGTCCTCAACTTACAAAGATTTCCTAATGTAGTACACAACTAATGGAGTGTCTGACTACTTCCTTTTTAATTGCATTTAGATTTTCCTGCAGTGTTGCTTTAGGCTGATAGAGCATCTAGTCTATAACAAAACAAATGAATTACCTATAAGCAATTAAAATGTGTCAGTACCTGCTTAATTTTGTAATACCCACAGAGAGAAGAATGCATCCGAAGAAAAAAGTCAAAGATATTTTAATTAAGACTTGGGTATTAGGGCCATAAAATTCCAGGCTCACTCAGCCAGGAACAACTGAGGTGATAAATGTTTACCCAGAATGATACTTAGTTACATAAAATACTGTTTCATAACTAGGTTTTATGATTTACCTTCTTAATTAGGAACAAAGTGTAGTCTTTGAACAGAGGACAAGGTAAACAGATTTTATGTGGAGGAGCTCTGCAGAGACTTGGTAAATGAGAATAAATCCATCACTGCTCTGTGCCACTCTGAGTTTTCCAGGGACATTACGGTTGGTGCCAACGTCGGCTTCTGCCAGGCGGCAGCGATTGATTTGTGCCCTCTGAGGGACAAACTCAATGGCTCTTTCTGCTGGGAAGTGCCACCTGGGTATCTGAGCTCCTCTCTGCATTATCCTTCCTTATTTACTCTTCATATCCGTGCTGGATATTACACTTGATGTTCTTTATTCAGGCTCCTTAATTGATAGATAAACACTCAAATTAGGTCTGGTGCACAGCTGACAAATTTTTTTTCCCAGAAAATAATTTTATTTCAGTAGTTGCCAGTTTATTTGGGTAAGTCTGGGACACCCAAAGGGACTGGAGGAAGACCCTCTACCTTCCTTAAGAAAGAGATCTCAGCTGGGCTGTCACAGGATGTGTAGGATGTGTATCTATGGGTGCACCCTCCAAGCAGTCTGTGAAGGGAATGGCTGTTTAGAACAACCAGCAGCTCTGGATGTGACAAAGAAATACAGCCAAAGCTTCTTTATTGTGACCTTTTCCATACCTCCTTTTGATCCCTTTGAATTATTTGAACTCACAGGGAAGTAGGAGATATTTTCCACAAGGACAAATACACCTGGCCATTACCAAGCATGCTATTCCTGGAGCATCCCACTTTCCTGAAAACCTGGTGTCCACCATCACCCAGTCTCTGCCTCTGTGGAGTGGTGAAATCTACTTTCTATCTTTGGCTGCAAATGGGGTAACTCTGGTAATTCCAGGAGCGGCAAAAGGCACTGCTGCTCAATTCACAAATGAAGCAAACATCCTCATGCAATTTTGGAATGTTTGAATTTCCAATGTGTCAGAAGTTAGATGGAGGCAAACCTAAGGTTTTATCTTTCCACATCCTGATTTTGTAGATTTCTGTTCACACAGCACACAGAAAAACCTACACTGTACAAACATGCACATCTGCCCCAGTTTTCAGCCCTGAGGTATCAGTAAGATGTCATGCAGTGAGGACACTTTGATGCCTGCTATGCATTGATTTTTCAGTTTGCTGGGAAAGTGAATATGATTATACTGATCCTAAACTTCCCACTTATGCAAAGCTAACATTTTTTTCACTGGGAAATATTCACTGTTCACACGAGAAGGAGACTGGACCCTGACAAATTCAGGTCAGCATTAAAGTCCAGCTGTGGTTCAAAGGCTGAGAAAGCTGAAAAGAAATGACAAAAAAATTTCCTTGACAGTACTCCATCACAGGAAACTTCTGAGCTGGCAGGTTATTCACAAGTAAGATTCTAGTAAATTATTCTTTTGAAACTAAATTGAAAGGTTCAGATGGGGGAATTCAAGGCCTTGCTCTCTGACTCTTGTGGAAATTGGAATTAGAGGTTCTGTTTCAGAGTAATTTTCAAACATGAAAAAGATGCGATGGAAGAGTGAGTTAATTTACTTCTCTCTATTTATGAGCTGTTTGGAGACATCTTACCAAACCTTCAGATGTAGCTAATATTGAGTATCACCCACACATGTCCAGGAAGATGTCAATACTAAACTGAAAACTTTCTTGGTTTGAATGGCCATGTCAGATAAATGAATGCTACCATTTCCTTGTTGAAAGAAATGCTTAATTAATGCAGAGAAATGTGGAAATTATATGGTATAAATTTAAAAACTTTTAAAGAGAGTTTTTTGAAAAATCAAGGCAAGCAAATTATATTTTTCAAGTGTTCACAACAGCAAAGAGAAATGCTCTATCATTTACTCATATAAACAGTGTGAAAGCTGCAGAGGCAATCTTGCTTCTGGGCATATTGCAAGCTTGGAGTGATGATGTCAAATGGATATTACACAGCTAAATAATTCTATTTCTCCTCAGATACACAGAATATATTACTAGAAAGAAAAAGTTTTAAATACAAATTCTTCCCTCCCCTCTAATAATGTTCTTGAGCCACAGGGATCCTGGGTAGGTCAGTAAACTGATCTGCTGTCTACTTTCTAGGGTGAAGAGAACAGGTGTGTCAGAAAAGCTGGGGCCTGAAACTAGATTTAAAACCACCTAATAAAACAAGCAGAGATGCCACACAAAAAGCTGAAGAGAGACAGGACATCTTCTAAACCTCCTATGGCTTCTTCTGCACCTAACACTGAAATGGTCATTGGGATACAAAAGAATTAATTGACCCAGTATCACCAAGGGGAGAATTAATAATGGGTCTTATGAAAACAATATATGGATTTTATGAGGAAGAGCATCTTTTCATTATGTTAAACCAATTTTAGAGGTAGATGCAAATGTAATGCCCCGAGATCCCCTTCCCTTGTCCATCCCCTGCCCACCCTGTCCTTTTACTTCCTCCTCCCATTATTTCAAGTAGCATATTTTGACAGAGCAGACATCACTGACAACATGAGGAGGAAAAGCATCCCTGCAGTGTGCACCAGGCAGCACAAAACCAGAGCAGCTAAAACACAGTCTGAGCTCCACTAATAGGATCTGTGGGAGACCACCCTTGTTTAGCAATTAATGGAGAGAGGTCAGATTTTAATGCCTTAATCATCTCCCAGTGTGAGGATAGCAGCATGACAAATTAAATTTATCTAAAAAATTGCATTTTTAATCCCTCTCCTGCTAGGCTACACCATCTCAAGAGCTGAAGTAAAGGAAGAAAAGCAAATAGGAAAGATTTTCCCCTCAAGAGATCTGCAGATTTTAATTCTTCACTTGCACATTGCCATCAACCTCTTCCTGCCCTGCATCAATTGCTCTCCACCCAGCTTCACAGGCTGAGTATTTCCCATCTGATTACACTACTGGGGGAGATGGAGTCAGGCCAAGGATTCATCTGATCCTGGGTATTTTTTGTTTCTGGAGGCAGATTTCCTTTTCTGTCCACTTTCTTCCCCAACCATTTCTCAGTGCAAAACTAATATTAATGGATTCCTACCCTTGCACTGTTACCTTGCTGTATTAACGATGCATTCACCTGTTCCATGCCAGCCAACTTGCATTTTGTAGCTGCAGCACACACCCTCTACACAGTGGCTGTGCACCTCTGTGACTCAGAGTTTGCTCTTCAGCTCAGGAGGGAATCACAACAGTGCAGGTCCATGAACATTGTGCCCTGCACACTCGGCAGTGAGGAGTAATTTTCAGTAATTCAGAATGAATTATCATAAAATGGTACCCATAACTGCACTGGGCTCTTTTAACAAAACAATGCAAACCTCTTTTTTTCTCCTAGTCTCCTACATTTACTTTAAACACACCAAAGCATAACATTTCCTTTAGCTCTGGAAAAAAACTTTCAGTTTCAAAAAGTAGTTCTCAGTTCTACTAGGAGCTAATGAAAATAAACCATTTACTTACTGGAGCTAACACACATATTATTTTAGTCATACAAAAAATCTTATTTGAAAGTATGTTTTTTAATTCAAAGTCAAAATGATACCAGAAGCTTAAATATTAAATCAATAATATTAATATTATTATTGTTCTGCAGTAATTTTTTCAATGTTCCACCCAAAGTGGAAATTTGAAAGGTGATTTGAAACATGAGTGCAAAGCAGACACCTCTATAGGGCTCAAGGAAAATAAACATGGTTCAACATAGAGCTTTAAGACCCCACTTTATGGTCTAATTCCTCTCTAGTGGTGGTAGTAGTAACAGGAAAGAAAGAGAAGCCTTTTGTTGCTCTCTTGCCATTGGTTTTTCAAGAGTTTGAAAACTGTGCTAGGAAAAATAAGTGTCAGAAGACAAAGTTCCTGCAGGTGCAGCTAGAGCTGAAATCAAAGTGATGTGGAAGCACACGTGCCAGCAGAGCCTCTCAAACTTTTAAGTTAAAATGAAACAAAACAAAAAGACTCCCCCAAGGTTCTGCTCCAGTGTGATCTTCATTTAGAGCTCTTGGTCCAGCAAGTTTTGCACAATTACAGTGTGAGACACTGACTGTGCTGTTCATGATTTCATTTGAAGACCCAGGGATGTCTGGCAGTTTTTCCTGGCCCTGTGGCCACCCAGGGCACACACAGCTCCTGGGAAGAGGGATGTGTGTTAGGCTTCCTTATGGGCTTCAGACACCATTACATCCCATTGCCCTGGGGACTGCTTGCTGGATAGCAGTCTGATTTGAAACTTTCTTTTTATAAAAGTATTTTTAATCTGCCAAAACAGTACCACAGTGATGACAAAGTAGCTCAGATCACTGCCCCACTCACCCTGGGACCTTGGTAGTATGGGGACAAGAGCTGTAGGCAGCACCCGCATGGGTCAGGGATCTCAGCAGATCTCAGTCAGAGAGTAAGATTAGAAACACCTCAGTGGTCATCTGTTTTGGGAGGCACAATGGGTGATTCAGCAGCTCAGACAGCAGTCCTTGGTCTGCATCCCTTCAGGACAGGAACTTGGCACCTCCTGTCTGGGACGCACAGCTAAGGCCTGTGGGACCCTTGTAAAGATCTTGAGCCAGCCTTTAGGGACAACAGCTTTTACTCCAGAGAATTTGTGTTCCTACTGCAGTTCCCATAACACTGGACAGCTCGATTTTGCATTTCAACCCTTTTTAGCCAACAGACATAGTGTGTAATGGCATGAAGTGTGGAACATGACTTCTGCATTGCTCTGTAAGTTCTCATAGGGGAAAGAGTCATTCCTGCTGCTCTACTGCAAAATTATTCCAGGAGAGAAACATCTGCCTAGGATACAGTCTCCCCCTCAGGATATGATCCCACAGTGCCTGGTGTTCATGTGGCCGGTTCCAACCCTGCAGGGACCTTGTGAAGCAGGTCTTGCAATACAAGCTGCAACTACCATCAATATGACTCAGTGCAGAATCTCTGTCTGCCACTTAGATCACCCAAGCATAAGCTTAAATTATAGTCTGCTTTGCAGAAGTCTCATGTTCTTGGTTGTTTCCCAAAGTAAGTACTCAAGAGGAAAGTGGAAGTATCTCTGGAGTTGTGCACTCAATATCGCACCTTCAGTTCCCAATTATACAGCAGCAAACTGCAACTCCAAAGTGAAAGCAAAGCTCTCCCGGCTAAAACTGGGAAGGGACAGCTGCCTTGGTGAAACAAAGCACGAGACCCAGTCAGGGCACACGAGCTGGGTGCAAGGCCGGGCCGGGGGCCGCTGTGCGGTGCTGGCTGTGGCTGGCTGGCATGTGCGTGTAAATCCTGTCCGTCCGGCTCCGAACCCGGCGAGGGGAGAGCTGCTGCCCGCCGCGGCGAGTCTGCCCCCGGCCGCGGGCACCCGCAGGGGCTCGGCAGGGCAGAGCCAGCGCCCGGCGGAGGCGGCGGTCCCGGCTCCTGAGAGACACCTGCGCACGGGGAACGATCGGGGACGAGCCGGGAGGCGGCGGGGATGGGAGAGCGGAGAGAAGCGGGAGGGGAGGGAAGCGAGTTGCGGGAGGAGAAGGGGAGGGGNCCGCCGGGAGCGGCTTCCCGGGACCGGGCAGAGCCGGGAGCGGCCCCGCCGGGAGCGGCTTCCCGGGACCGGGCAGAGCCGGGAGCGGCCCCGCCGGGAGCGGCTTCCCGGGACCGGGCAGAGCCGGGAGCGGCCCCGCCGGGAGCGGCTTCCCGGGACCGGGCAGAGCCGGGAGCGGCCCCGCCGGGAGCGGCTTCCCGGGACCGGGCAGAGCCGGGAGCGGCCCCGCCGGGAGCGGCTTCCCGGGACCGGGCAGAGCCGGGAGCGGCCCCGCCGGGAGCGGCCCCGCCGCGCTCCGGGCTCCCAGAGCGGGTTGGGGCTCTCGAGAGCCGCTCACGGCGGTGCCCGGCTACGAGCGAGAGCACGTAGACGCCGTCAGCTGTGGAACAGTGTTACCAGAAGGGAAGAGAACTTGGTCCTTGAGGCTCTTGCTGTGGAATACATGGCTTTTTCTTCTGCAGGACAAGTAATTTAGGAAATAAACTGAAATTAGGGAAGAGGCAGCTTACTTCCAAACTACCTCTGATGCCTTCTGATATACGAAAAGTTGACCAGAGGGTGGGCTGCACAAGAGTAGACCTGCAAGTTTGAATTTCCCAGTTCTTGTCAGTATGCTACATCCTTAGTGGTGTTACAGAAGTGACAGATATGGGGAAGGGATTGAGGAGCTCTGGTCTGATGTGCAGTTTAAAGTGTTTTAAGAATTAGTGTGTATTGCAGCAGGATCTTGAAATCTCAGCCTAGGTCCAGAGATTCATTGTGCTAGATATTGTACAAATGGTTCCTGCCCAGAATAGATTATAATTTTAATACAGAGCAGTAAATGCCTATAGGCAGGTTCAGATGAAAAGAAGTAGCTTTACAGACTTTTGTAGAAAGTAACAAAGCACCAGGAAGAAATTGTGAAAGTGCAGGAGTGAAAATTCACAAAGGTAGGCATCACAAGCCAGCTGAAATAGGGAGAAAATGACTCTCTGCTGACCAAAGTGACAGGGAAGGAGAAGTCACAAAGGGTCTATGTTGTACTCCTAAAGGCTAAAGAAAGACTCTGTAGTAGTCACATGAGAATTTGAAGGTGAATGGGTCTATGAAATACCGTATTGTAGAGGATTAGATAAGGAATTTAAAGAGGTTCCAGATGATGCTGACCAGTAAGTTCGAATGCCAGGTAATGGTGTTGACTCCAGCAGTGAAAGCTAACAGAGCATTACCTTTTAACCCACACTTAGCCTTATCTTAGCTATGTTTACTTTGAGTTGGTGCCTAAACATCAGAAACAGAAGCCAGACAGTCCAAGATCTGACTCTGAATAGGAGGTAATAAAGAGGTAGATCAGTAAGTATTCTTCCTAGAAACATGTGATAATTGACTTTATGTTTAGAGATGAGAATACCAGAGATAAGGAGAACACCACTTGAGACCAATAGAGATGGACTAGAGCATGAAAAGCTTTACATGAAAACCTTGCAGAAGAGATTAGAAGGAAGGCAGTGAGGAAAGCACAGAGTAGGGGCAAAAACGATGAATAGGACTTCAGTTAGGGCAAGAGTCACTCTTCAACAGAGCTGTGGTGGCAGCAATTGAAATAACATGAGGAACACACAATGCTCCCAGTTAGTGCCTCAAAAGTCATAAAGTAGGTCTTGGAGAGCTGTTGTAGGGTAAGGTTTGAGGTAGGGAAGGAATAGGGATAAGGAGAGGTACTCCAGGGACTAGAAACAGCACTTTAAGTGAATTTACAGATGAAAGGGGGAGGAAGGAGCAATTGGAGGGGCAAATGAGGTCAAGTATGGGTTTAAGACATGAAGAGGAAAACATGCCTTTGTTGTGAGAACTGAAAACCACCTTAGAGTGAGAAACAAAAAGGAGGAGTGAGGAAGGAGACAAGAGCGGGATGGGAGAGGTGGGGAAATGGGAGATGACATTGGCCTAAGTCAAGGTAGGAAAGTGCTGTAACTGGGACACAGAGAGGGAGGAGGGGGGCAGCCAGGGAAGGGGGCACCAGCCAAACGAGGATGGGCAAGGAGGGTGAAGTTCTTCTTTGTCATTTCTCACTTGGAATAAATTGGTGAAGTTCTGTGAAGAGAGAGACGTAGAGACAGGACGAAAGAAATATTTTGGGAAAAGACAAAAGCAGTAAGAGGTGGTTGTGATTGTCAAGATAGAAAAATTAAGTAGAAAAAACAACAGAACTGGACATCAGAATGTAAAGAGGAGGAAATCACTCAGGGATGAAAGAATGTTGTGTATACAGGATCAGAGAGTGTATCAAGGGGAAAGGGTTAGTAACTACCATATATTAATCTTAGTAATCTCAAACCACCACAAATTTCATCATCTGCTTCTCTTTTTTCAGCCAGTGCATTTAGCTTTCTGTGCCTGCTCTCATTGGAACTATATGTATTTCTGTAGCCAAATGTTTGTACCTTTACCAAAGCATTTTGAAAGCTTAAATATTATTAAATTAAAAGGGAAGCATTCAGGTTTTTTAATTTTCTCATTTGCTTTTCTATTTTTCCAATTTCAATTGATCCCTTCTTAGACTATTTGTTAATTTCCCTATTTGATTTTTCACATCCATTTTTATAAAGTGTATTGTAATTTCCCTGTTTGTTACAGGAAGACATATAGCACAGTATTAGTTGCTATAACATACCTAAAATAAGGGAGATGGTCTTAGGTTCATGAGAAGTGATTTAGGTCATGAGAAGGCACCAATGGACACAAATATAGGTGGTTGTATCTTGTTGCAGTACACTGCTGAGGCTTTGGCCATGAGGAACAGGGTAACCTGATATGAATGAAGAGGGATAGAAAAGTAATAAATAACTTCATGAAGCACTGCATGTGCTGAAATTGAAAGGCATTTTTTGGAAGATAAGTGCACGTATTGTTCCTAAGGTGAGTGGCTTCTGTGAGGGAGGAAAAAAAGGAAAGAGCCACAGTGAGCCCCTCCAATAAAGCAATTTCTTGGAAGAACATCCATTGCTATGTGAGCAAAGAACTTTTCACAGGACTGAGCTACTGCGTAGGCTATGGCTGGGGGAAATAATAGATGACATTTCTGCTTAGTAACCCTTCCTTGATCACTGCAACTCTTTGCACAAATTGCTTTCTCTTCAGAGGGTCTGATTCAGCTAAGTGGAAGCATTAGCAAAGTAATGACTTTCTGAGGAAGTAATAATCTGTGGGTACAGATGAGTCTCCAGGGCAGTCACCACGGGTTACACGCAAACCATGGGGAAATGGTTGAATTCACAAAAAGCACACAAAAACTGTCAAGTATTTTGGAACACGTTTGCACAACCTGCTATGTTATATTGGGATAACTTGCTGAAATGTATATGTATATCCTAGAAATTTAAGATGTATAATTTGATACCAGAAACCATGACTGTAAAAGTACTCTATAAACACATTCAATATCAACTCTAACAAAAATTAATTTTGTTTGTTTTGAAGCAGGTTTAAAGCCATCTTATTTCTACTTATTTCTGTTTTCACTGACTAAGTTAGCTGATGTATTCAATTATTTTTTCTTTGTTATACCTGAAAGTGCCTCAGTGGATGTGGCACATTGTCTTGAGGTCAGAGAGACTTCACAATCAATTTACCCATGGGCTGCAAGTGCCTTAGGACAGGTTCTCTCCTTATTGTTTTCCCACAACAATCAGCACAGTAAAAGCCCAGTCTTTAATAGGGATTGTTACTGAAATGCAAATAAAAGTAATTAATTTTAAAATTATATAGCAACCAAGTAAAAAATAATTCTTTTGTATCAGAATGGAAAAGTTGAATACTGTTTGCCTCAGGACTGACTTGTTCAGTTGCTCAGCTAGTAAAATATTTGTTGATTTTTTTATCATTAAGTGACCCACAATATCAGTTAAAAATTGCTTTTTATTCTTTGAACTTTATGCTTTTTCCTTAGTGAAGTAATTTTTTCCTGAAGCACACAAAAGAGAACATTATCCATATTTCACACAGACTCGCCTGATGTACTCAGGAGGAAAACTTGCTCATGGCATCAGCAAACATTACTGCAGTAAGTGGTCTGCCAGGAATGGAACCTGCAATTTAGGATCAGTGGAGACTTTTGCAAAATAGCTATGAAATGGGAGGACAATCGAGTCCTTTGTAAAATAAATAGAGAGTATCAGAGGAATGCAGGAGATATTTTATCACTGTCTGGCTGGCTATCAGTCTGTCTTGCATAATTGCCCTAATATGCTCGCGTGTTTATGAATGATTCTCGCTCTGCTCCCTGGGGCTGCTGCTCCGCTCTTTCCTGGTCGCTGACAGCTCCGGGACGTTTTACGGACCGGGCTCATAATTGCAGCTAGGCTTTGGCCAAGCCCCAGTCTGCAAAACGCGGCGTTAACCTTGCCGGAGCAGCTGCGGGCCGCGGGTTTGCCGTGGCCCGCAGAGGACGGCGAGCAGCCGCACCAGGCCGGCTGGGCGAGCTGCGGTTGCCCTGACAACAGGGCCTGGCGCTGGCTCGGACCCTCCGCCGCCCTCCGCTCCCCCTTCACCAGGCGTACCACGAGTTAAGGGCTTAGCGGAAACAAATAAGAAAGCGTCAGGTGGTAAATGAAGAAGCCGCTGCAGCAGAGCGTTTTTTATGAATTGCACTGCAGAGAAATATTTAATAAACAGTCTATTTTAGGTCAAGAGGTGAAGCGGGATCAGTGCATTGCATGGGTATCAGGATCTCTTTGTGCTCCTATGCCCTTATGTTCTTTTATTATTGGGTTGTTTCAAAATCTTGTATGTTTAATAAACAACTGTAACAGTGATTCCGATGGGATATTTTCAGGAGATAGCCTTATTACAGTCCAGAATTACAGTAAAAGTGAATAAACGCAGCTCTCCCTGGATTCTGGACATACTGCAGCAATTACCTTTCCCTCTCAGTCCAGACCTTGGGTGCAATAATGTATCGTGTTTGCGTGGCAATGTTTTGTAGCGGGGAGCAGGGTACAGGGTTCGTTTCTGGGAAGCTTTCCCCATATCCCGTGCAGAATGCCAGCTCCAAGATGGACCCACCACTGGCCAAGGCTTCACTCATCAGCAATAGTGGTGGCACCTTTGGGATCACATATTTCAGAATTAAGTCTGGGGGGAAGAACCTGCAGAACAGCAGCAGAGTGAGCAGAGTGAGAGTCTGTGAGAGCAGTAACTCTGCGGACACCAAGGCTGGTGGAGAAGGAGGGGCAGGAGGTTCTCCAGGAGCCGGATCAGAGACTCCTCTGCAGCCCTTGGTGAGCCCATGGTGAGGCAGCTGTGCCCTGCAGCCCGTGGAGGTCCATGGTGGAGCAGAGATCCACCTGCCGCCCCTGGAGGATCCCATGCTGATGGGTGCCTGAAGGAGGCTGGCATCCCACAAGAAGGCCAAGCTGGAGCAGGCTCCTGGCAGGTCCTGTGGACCCACGGGGAGCAGGTTTGCTGGCAGGACTTGTGACTGGGAGGGGGACACATGGGAGCAGTCTGTGAACTGCAGCCCATAGGAGGATACATGTTGGAGAAGTTCATGGAGAACTGTGTCCTGTGGGAGGAATCCCAAGCTGGAGCAAGGCAGAGTGTGCGGAGTCCTCCCACACATTTTAACATGTGATAAACTGACCAGAATTCCCTGTTCCCCAACCCCCTGCACCATTGCTAGGAGGATGTAAAGAAATAGGGAGAGAAGTTGAGCCTGGGAGGAAGGGAGAGGTAGGGGAGAGGTGTTATAATGTTTAGGGAATTATATTTTTTCATTATCCTGCTCTGATTTTTATTGGCAGTAAATTAAATTAATTTCCTCAAGTCAAGTCTCTTTTGCCCATGGTGCTAATTACTGAGTGATCTCTCCCTGTCCTTTCTCTCAACTCATGAGCTCTCTCCTGGGTCCATCTGAGGAGGGGAGTGATGGAGCAGCTTTGGAGGGAATGTGGTCCAGCCAGGGTCAAACCACCACAAATGGTATGGTGTATGCTAAAGGATCCCATTTTAACATTGTTTCTGGATTTGAATTATATGGACTCTGTTGCTTCAGCTGTCACTGGCCTCTGGGTGAAGGGTGGTACTGAGGAAATCTTTATAAACCACCCAAAAGAGAAAAGAAAAAAGAAAAAAAAAAGGAAAAAAAAGAGCATGTGGGTTGTTTCATAGGGTAGAGAGACAAAGCTTTTACATATAAGTTTTACCATCTAGCTTTTAGAAATCAGCCTTCCTATATGTCTCTTCTACCTTGTGTACAGCAGCTTTTTGTGCCTTAATATTTATATAGCTAGGTTTCTTAAACATGGAAAGCTCTCCTTGAGTGGGTTTGTGTAGGTGCTTCCATCTGTATAACAAGAAGATGATTGAGTTCCAGGTCCCCTGAATATCATTGTCTTGAAAGCATGGTTTGGTAGGGCTATTCAAAGGACTTCTTTCTGAGAGGCACCAGGTTTTGTGTCATTCCTCACTGCACCTCTGGAAGACCACAGAAACAGCAAACCTCACTGTCAGTGCTGGAAGTACAAACTCAGTACCAAATGTGGAGACAAACTGAAGCAATGGAAAAGCTTGGAGACCCTGCTGCTTCAGAGGAATGAACCATTCTCATATGCTTTGGGAACTTCTAGTCAAACTTTTCACAGCAGATCTGGATGAGAGGGGTGGGAAGTCTTGCAGGAAAGAAGGGAAATAACACTGATGTACCCAGCTGTACCTCTCCCTTAGAAATGGAAAAAGAGTTAATTTTGCCTTTAAAGATGACATTTCTGCACCAGTCTGTGGATCAGGGAATTATAAAGAGCCCTAGGTAGCAACAGAGGAACATTATAGAATTAAATTAGTAATCTCTGTGATAAATGATGGTTGTCAATCCACTGATCTAAAGCCACTCAACATTGCCATTTCCCACTCAACACATTATTGTGGGTTGACCTGGGCCAGATGCCAGGCACCTACCAAAGCCACTCACTCACTCCCCTCTGCAGCTGGACAGAGGAGAGAAAATTTAATAAAGGGTTCATGGGCTGAGATAAGAACTGAGAGAGAGATCACTCATTAAATACCCTCACGGGCAAAACAGGCTCAACTTAGCAATATGAAGAGAATGTACTACACTAACAAATCACAGCAGGTTAATGAGAAGTAAAATAATCCCTTAAAACACCTTCTCCCCACCCCTCCCTCCTTCTGAGATCTACCTCCTCCCCCAGTGGTGCAAGGAGGGAGGGAATGGGGGTTGTGGTCAGTTCATCACCTGAGGCTTCTGCTGCTCAGGGAGGGGAGCCCTTCCCCTGCTGCACTGTGGGTCCCTCTCCCAGGAGACAGCTCTCCATGAACTTCTCCAAGGTGGGTCCATCTCATGAGCAACAGCCCTCTGCAACTGCTGCAACCTGAGTCCATCCCACGGGCAACAGTTGCCCCCAGACTGCTGCAGTGGGGGCCACCCTTCCATGGTGCAGCCCCCCAAGGACAGGCTGCTCCAGCCTGGGAGCAGGGCCCTCTCTCCATGGGCCTCCCACAGGCTCACAGCCTCCTCCCAGGCAGCCACCCCCTCCTGCACGGGTCTCCTCCACAGGTGCAGGTGGATCTCTGCATCCTTTGGGCTCAGTGGCTGCAGGGACACAGCTGCCTCACCATGGGCTGCAGAGAAACCTCAGCTCCAGTGCCTGGAGCACCTCCTTTCCCTCCTCCACTGACCTTGTTGTCTGCAGAGTTGTTCCTCTCATGTATTCTCACTCTGCTCTTCTCTAGCAGGAAAATTAGAACTGGGCTACGACCTTTGTTTGGATTTTCTTCCTAAATCTGTTATCACAGAGGCATCATCACCATTTCTGATTGGCCCAGCCTTGGCCAGTGCCATGTCCATCTTCAAAGCCATCAGGGATTGGCTCTGCTGGACATGGTGGAAGCTTCCAGCAGCTTCTCACAGCTCTGTGCCCCTCTGCTACCAAAACCCAGGCCATGCAAACCAGTACATCACATACTTGAGGTTTGCTCAGCATAGAAGCCAATCAAGGATTACAATATTGGCCTAAACCAGTATTTATTGAACCACAAGAGAGCATTGAAATTTTTGGAAAAATCAGACTCAGATGACTATATTTTTTAGCCAAACCCTAGCTGTTAATTTTTCCATTCCATGCATTTTCACCTTTGCTGTCATTTGATAGTGCAATACTGGTTTAATTTCACATTTCAGTTGAAAAATGGCACTGATACTTAATTGGCCCCTCAGATCATACTAAGCAATCTACCCCAATACCTCCTGAAATATTTTTAAATTAATTGCTTTTTAATAAAAATCCATTGCCATAAAAAAGGACGCATCCATAGCTGGCAGAATTTAAATAAAAGTGTCAAAGATAACTGAGAGGTGACCCTTCAGCTTGGTATTCTGTGAGATGTGTCAGACCCAACTGCTTGAAAAACTGCAGTCTGGTCTGAGAGTAGGTGGTTCAGAGCTGCATGAAGCCTCCTGCCTGCTCCTCCCTCGGCTGGGAGCAGCCACCCCTCAGCCCTGGGACAGGAGGGGAGGGCAGGGGCTGGATGGGGTTCTCCAGATGCTCCTCCTCCCCCATGAAGAGCAGCCTCTTCATTGTACTCTCTGCCTCTGGGATTTTCCCAAAACACTGCAAAAGTTGTAACTCCAGCCAAGCCAAACTGTGATAACCTTTCATAACCTCTCAGACTTTGATTTGTATCCATTTAATTAGTGCCCAAAAGTCTCGATAAACCCTTCCCACAGTCTAAAGCAGACCTGCTAGGATTGATCACCCACAGTTTACTCCAGTATAATAATTTACCAACTGATAATGTAAATTTACTAAAAATGTCACGTACAGGAACACTTGAATTCCATAAAAGGCTGTCCCAGCTGTCACAGCACCAGAAAGCAGAAAGGCTGTTAAGCATCAATAGAGATGATTTGCAGGAGACATGAATTGGAACCATCTCTCTAAATGATTTCTCTGTGGAAAATAACTCTTTTTGCAGCATTCAAATCTTGAAAGGCAAAAATATTCTTAGTTAATGAGAGCCAAAGTCTGTCATTAACTAAAGGAAGAGGTTTTACACTCTGTCTCTGCAGCAGGTGGTGAGGAGGAGGGATGGTGACGAGGGAGAGTGTCTGAAGGGTTTGAGCAGGAAACCTGAGTGGCGGTTTTGTCAATGGCAGATCCTGCCTGCAAGATGCAGAGAAGGAAATTGCTCTGCAGAATTACTCTTCTTGTGGAAATAGCACTCTTTCCCCCACTCCAGCCTTTATATCCTGATTCAGGACATTTAAAATCTGTTTTTTCTTTTCCTTGGGAATGTATATAGACTTTCCAGCCAGTTCTAATTCTATATTTTCCAGTTTAGGAGTGTAGAATTCACAGAAAACAGTTAAAAATTGAATTAGCTTTAAGCTAATTTAAGACTCCTACCAATCTCAAAACAGAAGTGCAATGTATTGCATGCAGGAAACACAGTTCAGAGGGCAGTTTACCTCGTTGTTCTTTGATTAAAATTTCCAAAATTTCCACATTAAGCACATATTGCAGTAATCCAGCATTGAAGTGGCAGAAATCTCTCTTTTCTTTAAATGTAGTCAGTCCTAGAAATATCTCTTTTCATAGAAACAGAAATGATATTGCTAGTTCCAACTTTTTTTCCCTCAGATGTTCCAGCAGTTTAAAACAGATTGCAGTTAAAAGGAATCTGGGATTAAAAGCTGGGTTTTATCTTAAATCGAAGCTGTAATAGTTTGGACTCAGAAACTGAATGACCAAAGCCAGCAGTTCATTGTAAGGTTTCCTCTTTGACCTGCACCAAGCAGCCCCCTTTTCTGCTTTATAGGACCAGATTCCTCTGGCTGTGTGGTGAGTGCATACATTTCTCAGCAGTTGTCTCACATGAAACAAGGGGCTTTGCACAAAGAAATAATGCAATAATTTGCTGTGCACAAAGAAATAATGCAATAATGCCATTTTATTTTCTAATGAATACATCAGAAAATAAAATAGCAGTCTGCTTCCCTAGACTGTCACAATGCCTTTTCTGTTCTGTTTAGGGAAAAATACAGGTTAAAAGTAAGCCACAGAGGTAGATGAAGGAGTGGTGTTTTACCAATTAGCATGGGCAACCAGAGGCTGGGGGCCAGGACTTTATATTTTAAGTTTTTCCTGAGTCCACTGAGCCCTTCTGCATTGCTTTTTGCTTAACTGAGCCTAACATTTTAAGCAGCTGATGAAAACAAAGCAATGTTGAGTCTTGTTCTCCTGGGAGATCAGAGATTTAGGCTAACAGGTTCAGAATGCATGCTAGCTACTGAAGAGAAAAATAAGCAGTCTATTCTTTATTGACTGACTGAAATATTTTGATTGTGGGGTTTTTTACCAGTTTCCTAACAGTGTTTCTGTCTCTGTACATTTTGTCTGGATATTGTCCTCATGTTGCAGCTGTCATTTTTGTAAACTGCTGGCATTTCCCAAGTGGGCCATCAGAATTGTTTTGAGCACTTGCAGTACTAAAAGCATGAATATCTGCCTTTTGCACAATGCTGATGCTGCTTTCTGGATGTTTACATTGTGTGTGGAAAAGATGGAAAAAATGCAGTGGATTTATCTAGAAGATTGCTGATGGCTGATGGCATTAAGTTTTAATGTAGTTACTGCCTTCATTTTAGGGTGAACACAAAATGTGAGTGATGATTTTTTCACATGCATGCAGATACCTTAAAGCCAAAGCACTTCATGGTCATAGTCACCCTGTGAACCAGTTAAGTCAGCAGTAGCCTTCTGTATCTTCATGGACTGTAAGGCTGGGAATGCCACCTGGCCATACAGCCCACTGGACTTTCCTGAGTTAATTCCCACAGGGAGCATATCTTTGGGACACTGAGACTGAATTTACAGCTTTCCAGTGGCTGACATTTTGCCTAAGCCTTTGTAAATTATCCCAGTAGTCAATCACTATTTGTTAAAATAAATGTGCAATGTACTACCTGGGATGTTTAACTTCAGTTCCAGCTGTTGAACCTTGATGAGCAAAACTGAAGAGTCATTTCAGCTCACATTTCATGTACTTTAAATGCTTTTCATGAGGGTTCATATTTAGTCTGCCTAAATATTTTTGCTGCTCCTCAGCATGATTAATTGAAATTATGCATTTTGCTCATCTTAAAATTCCATGTGTGATTGGCTAGGTAATAAGAATGATAGTAATGCATTCTGTGTCTGTGTTGGAAATTAGTCTAAATCATAATGAGAGATGTTTTATTACCATGTCCCAAAGGAGAGGGAAGGACCATGTGAACACCTGCACCTCTAAGCCACAGCTCAGAACAGGGTGGATGCTGCTGAGGGAAGGATGACTGAGAGAGGGGCCAGCAGCCTGCTGCTTCTTTTCCATCTCACACACTGCTCTCCTGTAAGGACAACTTCTCTCTTGGCATTTTAAGGATGGGTTTAGACAAGAACTGAGCCAAAAGCCAGCACTTTTGGGAAACAGGCTGATTTGCCATAATTTGGACCCATGGTACAGGTATTGTGCACAGAGTATAATTTTTAATGTGTATTTTTCATTTTTAATTTTCTTTACTGAAACACAGCCTGTATATTTGTATGTGGAAAAGCAAATACCCCTACTCTCTATCTTTCTAAAATCCAGTACTATGAAAAGCACTTCAGAACACTGCTATTTGTGTGTTAGTTTTTCAGTTTGGAGGAAGGAGTGATCTGTTCCTGGCACATCATGTGGCACTGATTAGTTGCTTAATCCATTCTGTGTCATTATTTTCCCAGGCAAAAGATGTACTCAGCTGTCAAGCTCTTCCAAAATGTTGCTGATGCTTATTCCACAATACAGTGAAAATCTGGCTCTTCTATCTTGTTCCAGTTATCAAAACTTGTGCCTTCTTGCATTAAACTCTGTTTCTGGCATTAAGTCCTTGCCTAGCACCATGATTACAATTCTCTCACGTTTACCTTGTGTATCTTCCCTTGATGGTCAGGCCAATTCCCTTTGATTCATCTTCTGGAGTCTATTTGCCATGCAGAACCCTTTGTCTAGAGCTTTGAAATGATCACAAATTCATTAAAGTGTGTTGTAGCACACTTTTCCTATTTGGAATAAACATAAATTTTAGATTCACCTTTATTTCACAGACATGGTTGCAACAATGTTAAATTTGTTTATGAGATTGTTATACTGTGATTCTGTATCACAATTTGAAATTGAAATATTCCAATATGCAAAGATTTAGCATCTGCATGTACTTGTGAAGTTAGGCCATGCAAGTGATACCAAGATTTGCAGCTTGAGAGGTTGTTTGTGGTTTAGGATGAGCTCACTTCAAGTAAGCATCCCCCTGTAAGGATGGAGGAAGGCACAGAGCTCCTGTCCCCACACCTGCAGTGTGCCTGGGCATGGCTCAGCCCTGCCAGCCTGGACACAGCTTTGGAGAGACCCCCAAAATGTGTGGAAAGTGCAAATGTTTTTGTTGTATTTTGCTTTGCTGTCTAAAATTCATATACTTTATAGAGTTCAGAGAAATCATTCTGGATTCTCTGAACGTCTGGGCAGGAAATTTATTGCATTATTGTATTTGCTGATATAAAACATTGTTTCTGATAATATTTTCCTGCTGCAGCAGGTCATCCCTCTGTAAATCTGAATCCTTCATCCTATCCCACTCTCTGCTACTCCTGAAAGCTTCTGAATTGTTTCTTGTTAAAAGAGCTATTGCATATTTCCTGAGCACCTGGCCTTGTCCCTGAGGCTGCTGCTTTGGAGGAAATTACTCAAACCTGACTTTTGTCACAACCTCCACTCCATTCATTTTTTATCAGATCCCTGCTATGTCTTGTTTCTGCAGCAGAAGCCCGTGCTGGCCCTCAGGCCTGCAGATGCATGGCTTTCCCAAAAAGACATAGTTTCAAATCAGGAAAATAGGTAGAGAAAACAGATGTTTCAGTGCTTCCTGTACTTATTATCCCTCAGTAGCATTAAATGCAAGAAACTCAGTGATGATTGCAAACACATATTTCCTCTGGAAGCACTTGTATGTGGTGATAACAATTTTCATTTGTCTTCACTGTGAGTTTTCTCAGAGTCCATCTTTACAGTGCAGCATCTTTTTAGGCAGGCATTTTCTAAACCAGCATCTTATTCATGAGAAAACAGTCATGATAAATAAAAAGAGGTGTTGCTGAACTAGAAAATTGTACTGTTTGTTCATAGTCTGTTCCAAAGGTATAAATCTAACACACTAATCAACAGCCACCTGCTTTAAACAAATGTGTTATTCCATACCAGAACATGTGACAGTGTGGGGTCTCAGCTGTACTGGGTCAGATCTGGAGCATGTTTGGGTCAGGATCCATGTCCTGTTTTGCTCACTACTTGTTGCTTTAAAATGAAGTGGGAGAATACTGTGGCAAACACACATGGAATAATTTCCTCCACAAATAGTTGATTCTTTTGGCTAAGATTAACTTTGTCTCCTCACTACAAGGCTTCATACCCTGCCCAAACTTCTTGACAGCATTAGCTACTGCAGCACTGATGAATTTCTTAGTCAGAGAAATTTGCAGGTCATCCTGAACCTTACTAAGATTTACTCTTTTGATGAAGTCTGCAGGAGATCCAGCAGACCTAACTAGGTGTTATTTGTGGTTTGAGAAGTTTGCTGTGGTCCTGATGTTTAAGGACTACAAAATTGTCTCCCCTAGATCTCTTTTCTGTCTCTCTGTGCCAGCTGTCAATCCATGACACTACTTTGCTTTTTAGACCCGTTTTACTTTCACAAACTGAATTAATGATGTGATTTCCCCCATTTTCACATCATCTTTATACAAAGGTGATACAAAAATCATCATACGAAAATCTGGTTAGAAAGAGTTAGAAAGCAAAAATGTCCTCTCCTCTTTATGAGATACTATCATTAAGAATAATTTGAATTCTTAGGTGTAACCAGGTTGTGTGAAGAACTAGAGCAGCATGTATGCAGTGTTTATCCTTGGTTTTGTTACCATTAGTGTTGCCATTATAAAATAGTGTTGTCAATAAAAGAAGTCGGAAAAAAGTAAGAAATACAGGTCTAATGTCTAAAATTGTCATCCTGTATTTTACATTTTCACTGACTTCTCTGTGATGAACACCCTATTTACTAAAATAATTCTTTTCAAAGCTTTCTTAGACAGCTCCCTTCTCATGTAAGTGGGGGGGGGAGGTTTAGAGCTACATGATTTAAGCATTTTGAATGGACATAATCTTGCAAGTCTGTGAGCTTTTTTTCAGAATGCAATTTTAAATATCTGTCTCCTAAACTACAAAATTGGGATGGTGCTGTCTGACAATATATGAAAACTCCTTCAAAATTTAGAAATTATTGTGTTTGTTTTGTTTTACTGGAGAGCACACCAACGTAGGCTGCTTTCATCTGCCTGTTCTGTGCTACCTCCAAGTCGTGCCAGGCTGACTGCTTGCGTCATTGGGGGAAGAATAAAGTCTAGGATTGATTTCATTTTAAAATAACCCTTTTTTCCCCTGATGCTGCTGAAACTCCAGCCTAAAGGATTTCTACTGGCCTGGTAAGAAAGGCACGACTTAGTGTGCCTGTGCAGTCCAGCAAGTGGAGAAGAAGGAGGTGGTGTAAACATTGCATGGGAGGACAAGTTCTTTTAGGCACACTTTGTGCTGGAAAGGTAGACTTGGATTTGTGAGCAATGGGGCTGCTGCAAGGGCATTCTCCTGTGGTCATGGAGAGAGAACTCGTGTGTGTTTGAACAAATAAACCTCATCCCATGCAGTGAAACACCTGCCACTTGCCATCCAAACCTCCCCACAGAGGCAGCAGCCTGGCAGCCCCCAAGCCCTGACCAGCCTTTCCCAAAGCTGCTTCACCATCACATTCGAGGGCATTTAATAATCACTCAGAAACCCAGGCTTGGGAACGGAGCCATGAGAATATTGTAGCCTTGCCAGTTCATTTGAAAGTAAAATATGTGTATTTGACAGAGCATTGAGATGGGATCTGCTGTTTCCCCTGGCCTAAGGAGGCCCACAGACTTTTGGCAGGGGTGCCATGAAAGAGAAGATGAGACTGAAAACAACATTACTGAACCAGTTCATTTAAATGTCTACAGTGATTTAACAACACTGATGTAAACTGAAGCTCTACAGTGAAAGACCAAGGAGATTATTTACCAAACCCCTGCTGTGAGGATGGCATAATTATCTCAATAGTTTGCTTGCTTCAAACCACAGTGAGGCAAGACCCTTAGTATTGCCATCCTGCTGGCTTGTAAATTCCAGATAGTACATAAGAGAGTTAACTCTTCCTTTTTGGGTACTGTGGCAAATTCTAAACAGCAATGCAAAAATATTTGCTATTTTAAAAGCTACCATGTGTTCCTAATCCTTTTTTAACATCATCTCTGTTTTGCAATCATCATTTTGTGTTATGTATCTAGTCCATAAAATAGGTGTTGCTTTATGAATTGCCAACAAATCTTGTGCTCTCAACACCACTGCTTATGTATTCTCACTGTAATTTCTGCCAGGTGCTCATACATAAAGAGCAAGTCACTGAAGTCATTAAACTGTTGCCCTCTCTCTAAATCATCTATTTACCAATGAAAAAAATTTCTAAAATAGTTTCTTAACTTCAGAACAGCAAACATATTACAGGATAAAGTAAAAAATCTTGCCTAGTATTGGTGACCACTAGATCATCCATATAAAAATATAGCAGTGATAGTGTAAGGCTCAAATACTGATACCTGGTTTATTTTTCACAAGTATTGCAAAAAAAAAATCACACCTCTTCAATGCAGGATGCAGTAAATATGCTCAGACTGCAAACTAACAGAGACAAAAATTGAACCAGATACACCATTTTCAGGACTGAGATTTTCCATAAGCCTCTGGAAATGGATTCATGTAAGAAAAATTGTTCTATGCAAGACCAAAAGATGCAACATAATCTGATAAACGAACAATTGTATTTAATAACAAAATGGCTTTTTAGCTGACAGCTGTTTCACCAGACAATTTAGTCAGAGGCCAGATGGCCAAAGAGACACATGGTGGAAAGTAATTTCATAGGATGACTCCACAGAAGGAAAAACTCATAATTTGTATGTTTGAAATGTCAAAGACTCAATTAATGGAATTTGAAAGCTGTGCTCAAGCTCGTTCTCAGAGCTCCACTGGCAGGTGAAGCAGAGGGCTGAGAGCTGGCTGAGAGCTGTGATCACACCTGGCTCATTGCCTCTCCATCTCCCTTCCCAACAACTGCTTCTGTCTGGGTATTGGTCTGTGCCACTAACTGCTCTGCACCAAGTCATTGTCTGGCCTCTCCTCTGGCCCTGTGGAGTGATAGGAAGAGGTAAGGCCTAAAACAGAAGTAGGTGTGGAATTTTGGGAGATGCAGGAGAGGGGAGGTTTACTCTTGCCTTACCGAAGGTGCATCTAAACTTAGACACGAGAACAACATTAGTTTTTATATCTAGCAGAAGAGGCAATTTCCAAAGACAGAAGTATNAGCATTATTAGTTACCATCACTACAAGTTAGTGTCTTTGGAAAACTCTGCCTCCATCTTCTGACTGCTCAGGGAAATGCAGTGACTAATTTGTATTCAGATTTCTTAACTCACAGAATCATAGAACGGCTTGAGTCAGAAGAGATCTTAAAGATCTTTTAAGTTTATAAAACTTTATGTACTTTCAAGACAAGGCTTTGAATGTTTGGGTGAAGGTTTATTGAATTCAGTAATTGTCTTTGCTGGCTAAGACTGTCATATGTTGCTTTCTACTGACAAATCATTTTTTCTTACAGATTTCTGAAAAAGAATCCAGGACTTTGCTTCCTTTTTAATACCCTTTACAAAGCACTTGAATTCCTACCTGATTCATGGCAGAAGGTTTTGATGACACAATGTCATTGCAAATAGCAATGATTTGTCATTGGTTTTCCACATACTTTATTCTCACTTAGTGACTGTGACTCCTCAGTTTTTCTAGGTTTGATACCTGCATTACCAGTTAGTAAATTTGCCTTCTTTGTTTCTCTTTTAACATAAAGCTCTTCATAAATAAGCTTTCACAACAGCTAAATTGAGAGCAACAGTCATGCATCCCATTTACTCCTTGAATTTGGATTTCAGACCCAGTGCTGCAACCAGATGTTGAATGCTCTGCACTCACCATAAATGACAACTGATTTTGTGAATGCAGTAAGATGAGAAAATTAATTTATGCTGTCCAATATCATATTGTATGATGCATGAGGATCCAGACAGCTAGAGCAGAAAGCAAATTACTCCTTTATTTGATTACTGATAGACAAAACAGAATGAAATAATTTTTTCTAAATTTCTCAACTTCAAATGATAAAATATTCAAGGCAAGGCCATGAATAGAGCAACTTTTGCATCCATATTGGTCTCATCTGTCATGCTCACATCTTAACCCTTCGTTTCCCAGAACTAGAACAGATTTAAGGGGGCCTTCTCTGGGTCTTAAGTTCAACTCGTGGTCATGCAAGGAAATGTGTGTTTAGAGAAGTCAGTGGAGACCTGCAGGTGACAAAAAAATCTACTGATATTCTGCACTCATTGTCTGTTTCCCCAAACTTTCTGAGCCAATGTTTCACAGAGCAGTGGACCATTGGAAAAAGGCCAAATGATGTCAAGTGTGAGGATTAAGATGACACCAGGAGCAAGAGTGCTCCCACTGTGGGACTGTGCCACACCTTGCGTCACTGACACGATCACAAAATGTGGCAAAAGAGAGGGACACCAGAGCCAGCTGCTAACTGGTCCTCAGCATTAATTGCCCAATTCCATTTGTCCCTACTAGGTCTTCTGGAGGATGGGAAATTGGCTCACACGGGTGTATCCACAGCATCAGCCACAGCTGGAATGCTGAACGCTGAGAAGAGGAACAACTGTGGCTCTCAGGGTGCAAACCCCATGGTCCATGGCATGGGAGCTACAACTCAGAGACAGAATGGCTTCAGGACCACAGAGGTATGAGTATAATTAAGTTCCCTAATGCCCAGCACCAGCTCCAACCAGGTCTAAGTAACTTTTGTGACAGCCTTTCTCTTCGCAGTGAAACTGTGTTTAATATCTTGAGATATGAGAAAATGGTGCCAGGCTGCACTACAGCCATGGCATGATTGAGCTGAGCACCTCTGGCAATGTTTCATGCCTGAATGGCCACAGAATTGATGGGGTTTTTGTCAATCAGAGTAACACACACACTTGCCACAGTAAAAAAAAAAACCACATTCATTTCTTTCCAACTCAGGCCAGCTGTGGCATGTATTGTGCAAACTATTGGGATTAATTATCCAGAAGGGAACGTTTTCCCTTAATTGCTGTTCTGCTTAAAAAATGTGCACTGCATGAACCCTGATTCTTTCAAAGCTGGACATGAAGCTTGAAAAGGTCTATGGGTGTCTTTTCAATAACTTCAGTAGGCTTTGGATCAGATCCTCCCCCCTTTTCCCCCTCATTTACGTGTTGTGTACATTGTATACATTATAAGGACAAGGCTCTGGGGCTATACCAAGGACCAGCCTTCTCCTGTCACAGCTGCCAACCCATCTCCCTGCCTCTTACAGGTCTCCACTTGCTGCCCTGTTTGCATAGCAGTGCTGAGTTGCTGCAGATAAAGGAAAGCCAAAATCTATGGCTGGTTTACTGCTTCCTTGCTTTCTCATATGAGAAGGTATTAAGTAAAAATTTGGGCAGGGGAAACTTCCTTGTTTTCTGGGTTATCTGCAGATGTAGCAGATAAAGTCCTTTACATGGTCCTTGGCACTTCTTGGGGAATCTCAATTTCTACTTTGAGAAGTGCTTGCCATGCTGTTGTTGCTGCTTCTCCTACGTTTTTAGGAGAGCCTCCTCCTATTACAACTATCATCTAATTTCACATCTGAAGAGAGTGAGATTGCAAAAGTTTGGCATTCACAGAATGTGCAGTCATGGGTGAATATTTATATCCCTGTGGGAATCTAACAAAGGTACATTACATTTCCTTCCTGGTGAGCATAAATTGAGCCTTGAGGTGTTCCCAGAGTGGAATCATAAATAACATATCTTTTACATCTAGTTTTGCCATCTGTGAACAGGATGCTCCCTGAATTTGCATTACCAGTTCCACATAATTTGGCACAGCAGTAGTTAAAGGTGTAATATTGGCATTCAGTCTCCTGCAGACAACGGTGAGTGGCCCTGTCCCCTTGGTTTTTTCACCATTCTCCAGGGGATACAATTGGTTTTCTTATCTGTACAATGCTGGCTGGATTGGCAGCCCTCTTAAGCATCATTTCTACCTTTTCTTCCAATTTTTGCTTTATCTCTTTTTCTCTCTGTAGCTGTGCAGCTGCTCAGATTCCAAAGATAGTAACAATTCAGTTGTTTTCCTGCCCTCTATTTCCTCTCTCAGATCTTGTTTCATTCTACTATGTTTTTTTCCTACCTAATTTCTCCAATAATTGTCTTTCCCTATGCTCTGCTGAAGCAAATAGAATCTTAAAATTATTTTTCTCAGTTATAAGCTTGCTTTTGGGTTTCCAATCTTTCTTTTATTTCCCTCTCAAAAGCCAGTGAGGACTTTAACACTCCATTTTCTGATTTCAAAGCAGCATATTCTATATATGAGGAGAGAAGCAAATTCTGTGTTTGAGGGGAGAAGGGACTCCTTAATTTCCTTTTGCATGTAAGATAAGTGAGCCTCCAATACTGCAGAAGTAATTGCTTTGTCTTTCTAGAATTTTTGGGCCCATTCCTTGCCTACCTGGGAAGGAGCCTATTCATACTTTTGTAACTGTTTATCCATGGCAATCCTGCTGACTACACCAATTCTTCTGTCATGTAAAAAATCAATGAACGGAGACCCCTCCTTGGTTTCTGTGTTGTCTGCAGATGTAGCAGGCCTGGGGGCCTTCCCTTTCTTGCTCAGCATTATCTGCCTGTCCAAGATCCCAGGAGACCTTCACAGACAATATTTCAGAGTAACAATAACTCAGAGTAACCAGTCTGGCACTCTGAGTCTGGTGAGCTGCCAGAGGCACAGTGTGGTGGCACAGTGAGTCTGGTCACGACCGCAATCCCTGATGCAAAACTGGCATGCACTGCACTGGAAGTCTGGGGAAATGCAGCCAGACTCCACATCCACAAATACTGCAATCTGTTGCTTGTTGGACAGAGTAAGGTCCACCAGCTGCTGTTGATAAATGCACTGATATCAGAAGGCATAAGCAATAGTGTTACTCTGGAATAGACCTTACCTGATAGGCAGCCCCACGGGGGAGGAGAGAGTACAGCCTGTTGACCATCCCAGGACACAAAGGTAGAGTCTCCTCTGACCTCCCTCCCCTGTTAAATCATATTTATGTATGGGGGGGGAAAAAGTTTCAGTTGACATAATTTCACACTTAAATGGACTTTGAGTGACTTTACATACATGTAAAGCATGTACAGGTTTCTTCATTAGCATGTGCAGGGCATGAAAAGGAGTATGTATTTTCAAGTTAAAGCAAATTTCAGCTTTTGGTCACTGTTTGAGTCATTCCTTCAGCTTAATTCCCATTAGCTGCATTGTTTTAAACAGAAAATGACTGCAACACCTCTGTGCAATTCCATTCTTTGTTTCTTGCTTCTCTCAGGCAGAAAACAAGCTCTGCTGGTGTCCCTCCTTCTCAGGCATGCACACAGTTTGTTTCTGCTGAATTACTGCCAGTGTGGGCACTCCTCCTTGCTGAGCTTTGTCTTCTGATGTTTTCCACAGAAAGTGCCTCAGCACAGCATGTGGTGGAATTGCTACACCCACCCCACAAGAAGTTGTCCCATCTTGGCAGTCACATCCTTAAACCAAGGGGTCTGAGCAAATGAAAAAGGGAATTTGGATTGAACTTCACCTTGCATTTGCTAACACACAACACATCAGTACATGTCTTATTTTATACCTCCACAGTATTATTATTTTCTGTATTGCTGTAGTGCAAAGATATTCCCAGGTGACATAAAAGATACTGCTGTGTCTTTTCATGAGCTACTGCACCTCCAGGTAGACAGGGACACATTCCACAGCAGCATGACATCTAGAGCCATGGGATTTCAGTAAATGAAAAACCCAAATGCTTGTCATAGCCACTAGCCCACAGAGAAAACTTAATTGGTGAGGTTGGATATGGTTGAACAGAACTACATAATTATTAATCCAATTTGAAAAAGACTTGGCTGCAGTTGAGAATTATAGTGTATACCTGTCCTACTGTTTGAGAAAATTGTCCAATTTTGTAATTGAATGGAAAATTACTTCTATACTGCACTTAGTAGGAAGCATGGGCAAGTTACCACAACATATTAATAATGTGAGTGTTGACTGTAATGGTACCACTCAGTGAAGTGTGGGTTCCTGCCCTGAGGCCCTATGACTTTGAAGATATCTTCCTGCATTTTCTAGCTAAAATACATTCAGTAACAGGTATCTGTGCTGTTGCAGCTCAGTGCAAAGAAAATTTCTGATAAGTAAAGCATTTACATTATTCTCCACAATTAATGCAGGCACATAAGAAAGGAAGTTAAGTTGCCTAAACTTCTTATAGTCAAAAAAGAAATATGTATTCCTAGAGAGAAACTGTAGTACCTGACTTAGGCTCCAGCTCTAGTTTGCCACTCTGCATTTGTGTTTCTCCACTGACTGTTAGGGAACTATAAGATGAGGAGATAATGTGAACACCTTAAGTTTTGATGCCTAGAGTTGAAAAGGTGATTTTGCCCTGCAACTCAAAATGTACCTCTTTTATTCACCTGAACATTCACGTTGACTACAGTTTTTCTTTTGTCTCAACATGCTGTAGAACACAGTGCAATGCAGCACATGGTGCTCCAGGGAGACTTGGGTTGTGCCTCAGCTTGTGGGCTAGCAGGGGATAAATCACATCACCTCTCTGTATTCTCCTCCATCAAGCTCTAAAGCAGCCATCTGCCTTATCCCTTGATACTTGGTTATGTGACAGGTACAACTGGTGCTCTTGAAAGGGAAAAGGTTTGACATAGACTTTATCTGGGAAACTTTAGTACCCTCTCATGACAGTCACGTCAAAGCAAATTAGAAGTAAAAGATGATGATGATGATGACGATGATGGAAAAGATGGTAATGAAGAAAGGAGTGCTAATACCAGTGAAGGTAACAGGATGGTCAGGCACCACCCTTTGGTGGTGTCCAGATTATGTCCCTGACTGACAATAATCTGGTTTGATTCAGTATAATCTTGGCAAGTCCTTGCATGAACAGTAGCACTGGGGGAGCAGATAGCAAAGGAGCAGGTGTGTTCAGGCTGCAGAAATGTGAAATAATACACAGCAGCAAATTAAGTGCAGATATTGCTCTGCAATATATATGTACCTTCCACTTATGTCAGTGGAACTTTACCAGACATTATTTTACCTGGCACTCCTGCCATGTAAATAATGCCTAATTTACCTGGCATTCCTTACACTGACAAATAATCTCATGGAATGCTGGCAGTGCAATAATCAAACCCACCTAACTCAGCTGTGTGTCTCTATGAGCCCAGATCTGGGTGCACTTTGTTAGACCTATCCAGTTTACTGTGGTTACAGTGTGTTGCTTATGGCAACAAGCAGACAGTCTGGGAGATGGAAAAGTATAAATTTAAATTAGGGATGCACTTGCATGCCTCAGACATACTGACTTTTTAAAATATTGACAATAACTTGATGAAGTTCTGAAAGGTATACATTGTGCTTGGGTCTTGTATGCAGGCAGAAGTGTTACTTTAAAATTACATTTTCATATCAGAAACATAAAGTCAAGTACAGAAAATTCTGTCTCAGGCTAGTGATGCACTACTCACAGTGACATCAAAAGGAACCTGTAATTTTCACTTCTGGGCTGAAACCAGTTTTATTTGCCCTGCTTTGAGAGTACACACATGCAGAGATGATAATTATCATCAAGAAGGTTGATCCAAAGCCTACTGACATCCACTGCCTTTGCAGCAGGTATGAAAGCTGATGTCCACGCTGAATGAGGAGGTTACTCTGCATCACAATGCTGTGTGAAAGATGCTGGAGACATTCTGTTTATTAAGTAGAACTGTTTTTGTAAGTTAGGGGGTAATCATCAATGACTCTTTCTGTTGTCATTGTGGAACTCATTGTACTCTTTAAACTCTCACAGAGCAAATGGGACACACAGAAAATGTCCACACAAGAAGTCGCCATTAATGTTTCAAAAGGCATCAGACAAAGTGACAGAAGAAAAACAAAGAATTGTGCCAATTAATGAAGAAAATTGCAGGTGAGGATGGACTTAACGATGCTTCACTGCACTTTAAATGTCAGTCACTGAAGACATGAAGATCTCTAGGTGTTCCAGGTTGGATACAGCAGGCAGCTGCTGCTGAGTGCCTCCAGAAGCAGGCCTTGGGGAAACGAGCTGCAGACACTGCAGGATCTTCAGATGTCATTTGTCTAAAGCAGTGGCACTGCACAGACATACACAGAAATTCATGACATTTGTTTTTTACTAACTTCTGTGTTATCCCTTGTGTATGTCCTGTTCTGCATTGCTATCAAGATGAGGCTGGATAATAAAGGGTACAGTTCATCACAATTAAAACCAGGAAATGAAAATGAATCTGCATTTTTAGTCATAAAGGGATTTTGAGTGTGCACATTCAAACCCACAGAGTCCATTTCAAGCACTCAACATTTTTTAAAACACAAACCCAGACATCTCAAGAAAGTGAGACTAAAGTCTAGTCTTCCACTAAATCTCTTTTCAATGAAATATTGGTTATATATAAAATCATACAGTAATTGTTTTATATCTTAAATTTTCAATTGCTTAGTTTTAATTTATTGTTTGTATTGATGTAATTTGGTCTTAAAAACAGTAACTTTTATATTGATCAGCTTTACTTGAAGGTCCTTGTCTTAGCTGGTAAGTAGGGTTATGATTACTTGGTTATTTTATACATGCCCCTTTAATTATGTTGAAATTCAGTCTGACTTGGAAGAAAGTTACCATTAACATTACATGAAAATAACCACAAATTTTAAATCCATATTCTAATGTCAGTTCAAAAAATTAACTTTCTTTGATAAGATATAATTAATTCACTGTGCAGAACTTATTTAATATATTGTGAGCATTCTGTTCCACAGTACTCCATGATTATCATAAATATATCTCTAAAAGGAATATAAATGTTCAGTGTAGTAAAGACTAGGAATTAATTTAACATATTACTTCTTAATATGGAAGTAATAATATATATTCTCTGTGAGTTTGCATGTTTATGAGGATAAAAGAGGTAAATTTATTTGCCTCCCCTATCAGACATATATATATATATATAAATATATATATATGTATCCTTAAAGGGCCATTTGAAAGAACAGCTCAAAACAGGCAAACAAGTATGAATAGGATTGTGAACTGAACCCTAGTTTATTCTGTATTAGGATCATTTTAATAGCTTGCTGCTTAGGTGTGCGAGTTACTTCCCTTGTTGTACAAGTCTATGCAATAGGAATTGTTTATTAATTACTCCAGCAAAAAGACAAACTGGAATCCAGACTCAGAGCCAGAATTCTGCATACCATAGCATATTCTAAAAGGATTTACTGGCAGAGAGAGTGCAGTGTAAACTTGTATGATACAAGAAAGCTACAGAAAGTGAATAATGATCCTGATGCATTAAAGGGTAAACAGGATTTTGAAGGAAGGCAAAAGGGAAGGTTTGTTGTGTAAGAAGCTGTTCCAGAGATTGTGGTCTTGGGTGGATACCACATTAGAGTGAGTAGATGCAAGAACAAAGGAGTCCTGGCAGTGAGATTATTTATTAGCTAAGAAATTATTTAGTGATGATGTGCTGACCAGATGTGTCAGATGGCTTGGGCCACACCACAGAGGGAAGCCCATGAGCTGCATGGCACATGAAGCAGCCCTGGCTCGTGCCAGCAGCCATCAGGGAGGCAGCTCTTGAGTCTTGCATTCTGAGCATGAGATGTGACAGGGAGGTTTGCAGGAGATGGCCTTGGAACACAATTCTGTGGGCAGCAGCACAGACCTTGGTCGTGCTGACCACAGCCCCCATCAGGGTGGCAGCTGCAGAGTGGTGGATGCTGCCTGCCCTGCACTGCTCATGATAACGTTCCTGAGCTACTCCAAGATCCCCTAAACCTACTTATATCCTGAAACTTAACTTTATGACATTCAAAGATTGGATTCAACTTCTGTGGTACAAACCATGTTTGGTAACAAGCAATTTTATACACACTCCTCATGTAAGACATTACTGTTCTTATTCATTAAGCAGTAGCTGAAAAAATTTACATTATATCCTAGATGGCTTCTTAGTGTTTGATGTGCAAGCTTCCAATGACCTTAACAAACCTAAGAGCATGTTGTGGAGATGTGGATCTTGCCTCTGTACACAGATTGAGATACACTTATGTTTACTTTCCTTCTCCTAGAGATAACCACCAGTAGAAACAACCAATTTGTTTATAAAATTATATACCACTCTGTATAATTAGGATGACAGAATCTAGTCTATACCACTTTAGACACTTTAAAGTCCTAATAATAGATTCCTGTGCTGGTTTTAGTGGAAGAAGCCAGCCCAAAGAATCATCTGGACATCTTCACTCCAGGTGGTCTTCTTAGAAATGAGGAGTCTTATTGAGTCTTATTTACAGGATCTGTTCTTTGAGCATTATCTTTCAAATATAAATGGCTCAAAGACATAAAACAACCATGTTAAAAGACAGATTTTCAGATAAAGGACATGTGGGCATCTCTGTCTTCTTATATGCCAGGATTTTTGAAATGTAATTTTCCTCAAAAAGACATTATTACCACATAATTTGTTCAATGCCCCTTGGCTGCACATGAAAATTTCTACAGGTACACTGAAACAACACACTTTCTGCTGGAATGACTTGCCAACAGATGGTGAGCTCTTATGATTTATCTAAGTTCAGGTTTTAAACAGAAAGGAACTTTGTCATGTTTCCATAATTCCAACACAATGTATAGGATTTTCCTCTGATAGATCTTCTTCCACTATGTGAGAAATGGAATAACTCAAAAGAAAGAAGATACTGTTTAAAGAAGGGAGAGGATTTACAGTTACCAATTCATCATGAGGTAAATTAATCTTCTCAAAGACTCAGTACAGCTTTATCTTGCACTATTCCTTCATCTTCTCCCTTGTGATTCCTTAACATATTTCATCATTTCAGCATTACTGTAGGACATTGACTGGAAGACACAATTTTAGTGTGTGACTGAAACGATTTTGTACTGACATAAATAGGAAATGATAATTATTGTGTAAGCAATATATTAGTACTGCATTAAACATGCATTCTTGTTAGTTAAATGACTGAGATTTCATAAAAACCAGGACACATGTTTTTGATCTTCCTAGTATGTTCATATACATAGATATTTGTTTGTGCATGTCTCTGCATGTGTACATTGTAATTCCTTTAGTGTGTACTTCTGCAGTTCAGGCACATTTTTTTGAGAACCTTTAATTTCTGGTTTTAATTCTGATACCCAAGTGTAAAATATTTTAATGTTTGACCTGAAATCTGTTTTACATGCCTTATGAAAAGAATTAGCTATATAATTTGTGCACAGAAATGATATTTGAAAAAGCAGGCTTAGTTTTATTTGTAAATACATCTAAATTCAAACCAGACTAACGGTAACATTTTTGTACCCTCATTTTAGCTGCAAATTAATGAAGATTGACCTTAAACTTGAAAATTAAAATAAAGGACATTTTTAAAGTGTCTGTTTATTACTCCATATATTTCACATTCCTGTGTTTGTGGTTGGTTTAGCTTTTAAAGTTGACATCAAAGAATGCAAAGGTATAATGAATGGTTCCTGCCTCTGCTGGTCATGGAATCAGAATATTTCTGTATCTGATGTCCTCAGGTTGTGGCTCATGGACTGTCTGGTCATATGAAAGAAGGTAAAATACATATATTCTCCATAAGAAATTGGTGTATTTGCCAAAGAGAGATCATGAGATCAAAATACAGCTGTACCTCTGTAATTATAAATGGGAGGGTTTGTGGTTGCTGTCATGGCTAATGTGGAAGACTCTGGGAATCTGAGATATTTTCTCTAGTAATGACTTTCCATGAGGCAACTATGAGGCAACAAAAATACATAGCTAAAAAAATTGCTCTTACTCCTGTCTGAACTGGAGAGCACGGGGTGGAAAAGTAGCTGCAGTGTTGTTTGACCTCTACTATAGAAATAAACTCATAACTTTTACAGATGACACTTTTTATTTTATTCCCAAATTGCATGAAATTTTCATTATATTTTTCCTTACTACCAGAAAGGCTCTTGCTGAAGGATCATCCCCATCCTAATTGTCTGTGCCCTGGGTGTTGCCTGACAAGTAGCTTGTTCTCTTTGATTCCTGGCCAGGATGCTGACACAACAACTGGTTTGTTTCCTGTGGAAAAGGAAGAACAGTATCAAAGGAATGGCTTTCAGATGTGCCAAAAAGAAAAAGGATTTAGGGACACAAGGAAGCCATAATCCAGCAGTCAAGCATGTAACAGCCCATGGGAACCCTTACAAACAGGATGCTTTGAAATCTGGGATCAAACAGTGCCTTGCAAGTGGAGCCCTCGTTGGTACAAAAAGGGGGGAGCAGGGGGGATCTTGTTGCAAGCAAAGCCCCCAAAGCTTAAATTTAATGAACTCTATTCCTCTTGTGCCTCTGGGGAATATGTGCTGAGATGGCATTTCTAAAATTAATTCTTAGGAGGTGCTACATGAGCTACAGTAATGTGTCCACAGTGTGTCCACAGTACTCTTCATTTCACAGTATGGCAAACATTTTGAAGAGCTCAATACACTGCAGTGTTTCAAAAATTAACCTTCATTGTCCTCAGGCCAAGCATCCCTCATTGCACCAGTGCCTTCTCAGGTGCCTTCTTTCCAGACTGGCTCAGTGAAGCATGTGGAAAAGCTGCTAACAAGAAGCAAGATGTACTCTAAGATGCAGGGATGCAAGATCTCATTCTATGCTGTTACCACCCTCCCGTTTTTAAATCCTTCAGTCTGATTTTCAAACTTTTTTCAGGTAGCCTGTGTTACTATCCATAGTTAAAAGCCATTCTTCTGCACTTTGGTAAACTAATGGCAAAGTTGGATCATTAATATAAGATAAAAAATGAGCTGCTCCATCAGGAATTACATTTGATGATATATGTCACCTAATCAAGATTAAATCCAAGTTTATTTGCAACAGCTCCTTGCAGGGAAAAACTCAGCAAGCACTAAAATCTAGGAAATACAGTGTTCCTAATGATAGAATTAGGATGTTCATAAGCAAGAAGGAAAAAGGGAGAATATAATAGCTTTTCATTTCTTTCTGGAGGACTGAATATCATTTCAGTCCTGAGTGCAAAAAGTGGGATGCTGCTGTAAATCTATCCATTCAAGACTGTATAAAACAAGTGGGTTTAGGTTATTGTGGGTACCTGCCTAGGAAAAAAACAGGACTGAGGTAGAAAGAGAAGTGGTGTCACGAGGCAGGACTGAGCCATGCTGCCAGTTGTATTAATTAGCTTTGCCTGCATGCTCTTGCATTATAAACAGTATTATTCAGCTTTAATTTAATTTCCATTAACCTCTGCAAAACACCCACATGTTTGGATACAGGGAAATATGTCTGGGGTATTACTGCATGGATAGAAACAACAGTTTGCTCACAGTCAAAAAGCAGCTTAAGAAAAGGCACCATAACCAAGCAGCAGCCTATTCTTTATCAGCTATGAAGAGATGTCCCATACAAAAGGCATGAAATTATTTATGTTCATCTATATCTTGTTTTACCAGGAAATTAAATATTGGGCTTGTTCATGCAAGGCAGGTAGAATCCAGGTCACACTTAGTAAGTGGCTTAATGTTCAGTTTGCCTGATTTAAGGGCTGATTTGAACCTAAAACATTGGGTGTTGTGGTGTCCACATCCCTAAACCAGCCCTTCTGCAGTGCAACAGCATCTCCTTTGCCTTCAAATTGGTTCCCTCCCAGAACATTTTTTCCACTTCATTCAGACTATAATATGACATATGTTTTGCAGCACATTATTAGACACATTATTATACTATTGAGAGCATAATTTACCAATTTATACATGGGCTTGGCAAAACTAAAGCTCATGATCACAACTGCCAAGCACAGGAACAAAATTAGTTCTCATTAATTCACTGAACAGCCACAACTCCACCCAAGCAGTATCATCACCTCTGGGAACTCTTGGGATGTAGGGAGTTCAGTATTAATGTACATGTATAGTGTCCTATGCAAATGATATTCATTATGCATATTTCTGATTCAAAACCATCTTTCAGAGGAGCTAACATTTAAAATCATTGTGGAGGCCAACACTTTATACCCATTCCTGCTCTAGCTGGGATTTCATACCTGGTAAGGATTTTCTGTCCCTGGTTTGTGCCTGATATCTTTTGATAATTTAGAGGAATAATTAACAGATACAATAGAATAACTTCCAGAATATATACTGGTATATATATTTTTTTCCCAGCATGAAATTGCTGTTACCATTGCTGCTCATCTGTTTGCATGCTGTCTTTTCTTAAAATGTATTAATTACTTGCATCCATGGTGAGAAATAGTTTCTTATGCCTTCACCACATAGGTGTTTTTCATTTCCATCTAATAAGCTCTTGCTGGTATTTCATGTTACAAATGCATTTTTATCACAGGGGGAGTTTATGCTGCCAAATCCCTTAGCTCCAAAACCTGGATCCCAGTCCCAGACCATCTGCACTGCATGTAGGGCACATGTGCGTGTTCACCCCAGTGAACACACAGGAACAAAACAACCAGTTCCCTCTGCAATAAAACTCTGCTGGTCCAGGACCTCTTCAGTTGCAAATTTATGATCTTTTCTTATTAGCTCAGGATATCCTCATTTATGTCTGCTCAGTTCTTTGAACTGTTTCTCTTCAAATTCATGTGGGATTTATCCCACATACTTGAACAGTCAGTGCCACTCAGATATATTTCTGTGCTCTCAAGAACCTGTTGGAGATTTGCCTGAGCAAGTCCAGGTGACCACTTTTTATGGCATGTGTACTATAATAAAGTATATTTTGACAGTGCTCTCAGACTGCCTGTTGTACTCTCAGAAAAGTAATAGCACCTTCCACCTCTGCTGGGTATTTGGGATGTCTTTGAGGTCAAAAGAAATAATGATTTCTGTGTTCACATGAAGGCAAGTTTAAGCTTTGCTTGGTTACACCAGTGCAATTTAGTATAATTTTTTTGTTCTCTATGATTTTCTTCCATATATCTAAAATAGTCAAAAACTCAGTGGGGTTAGGTCTATGTGACATCTTTCTCCTTCCATTAACTGACCATTTTGGTTGCACTCAGCAAAGGTAAGTTCTGATTCAAGAGACACTGATTTTCACTACTACTAAGCCCACTGCATACCACACTGTCTGCTTTGTTAGCATAAAAACTTTAAAGTGAGCATGGCTTGCACACTCTATACACTTTATATTGGCATTGTGATATAAAATTAATTAACGGTGGGCTACAATCAGTGGGTTTGTATTTTTTTCCTACATAAAAATAGAATTTCTATAATTTTAGACAATATTTTAAAAACATTTTTTATACAAAAATAAATTACTTTTCTGTGTTCATTAGTGGGCCTCTGCCTTCATTCATTCAACATGGATTATGCTGCTGCTGTTCTCCTACAATAGTCCACAATCTAGAAGAAACCATGTTACTTGACCACAAATTATTATGAAAGTAGAAAGCTCTACTAATGCAGGTTTGATTTTCTTCCCTTTTTATTGTTTTCAAATTCAGAAACAGGTTAAAACCAGCACTTGAACTGACACAGCTAGAGATCCTGAGTATAAAGGAACTCTAGATTCTTCCAAATTGGTAGAAATTTGAGAACTTATTCCTGGCATTCAGCTATTTCACTCAAACAGTTCTTGTAGAGCTGAAACAAAAGCTTAGCTAAATTATTCACTTTACTCCCAGGAGTGCAGAAACTTTGTATTTCCTAGTGGCTGAGGAAAAAACACAATGCAATTGGCAGAGATGCAGAAACATGGATATCATGCCAGAAAAGGCACAGAGAGGAGAATGGAATGAGGGAAACATTCAAATTATGAAATTATGGAAATGTCAGTCCATTGGATTAAATCCTTGTGCTAGTTATATCTATGTAAATCAATGAATACATTAAAATTTTTGATATGATAACAGAACTTGTTCTTTGTCTTCTATTAAAATTGTTGGTATATGTTTTCAGAATAAATTACTCTACAACACTTGCTTAAATAGTCTCACCTGAGTTTTTCAAAGGAAGTTGAATTAATTCGGTGCAAAATATAATGAGGCACGTGCTAGCATAATGCAAATGCAAAGAGAAGAATAGAAAAAATTGCTGTCTTTGTTATTTAATTTCAGTCCTTTTGTTCAAGAGCAAGTAACTGCTTGAGTGGTGAAGAATGAAGTTTCTAAGTTCTTATGCTAGCTGTTGTGAAATCTGATGCACAAAGAAGAGACAGTACAATTGGATTTCTGAAGGATCTATGAATCCAAGGACCAGACTGACAAATTCTAGTAACGTTATTCCAATTGTATTTCCATCAGAAATTGAATTGAGTGAGTTAAACTGATTTTTTACTTGTCTATCCATTTTGCTCTACTGACATTTTGAAAAGGTCACAGGAGCTGTATTACAGTATCTTTGGTATGGAATTTCTTTCTCCTTCTGACCTCTGTAAACAGGGTTGGCATGTCTGGGTGTCCCTGCTCCTCTTTACATGGGTTGGTTGGCCTGCTCCCTTAAGTGTTGTCAGTATCCTTAGGTCTGGGGTGGCTCCCAGCCCTGATCAGCCTCTCTATCTCACTGCTCAGTAGCCCTGTGGCCTCTGCTACCACGCTGGGATTGTTTTGTCTATGTTCCCTTTTCACCATGAAAGTATCAGTTCAAATTAGATCAGACACAGAACGTAGTTCCAAACTTACCCCTAAATGCAACCATGAAAAACAATGTTCCAGGACAATGTGTGCTTCCAGCATATCATGGCCCAAATTGAACCTTTTGGATGGTTCTTAAACTGCCTGAAAGTTTGAGTAAAGGATCATTGGGCCATGAGGTGACAATTGGTGGCACAGGGTGCCACCACACTGTGGTCTTTTGTGCCCATAACAGGTACCCAGCACAGGTAGAAATGCAGCTTACTGCAGTGCAGGACTAAAATTAAAGCCCTGAGTCAGACTTGGAATACCCTTAAATACAACAACGAACAGTAATCCATTTCTAAGTCATTGTCCTCTGCCCCTGGGAGGGTTTGAATTGTGTTCTGTTGCAGGAAAAGGGCATCATATCATGCACAAGAGTGTCTCCATGGAAGGAGACATGGACATCTCTATCATTCAAGGGCAGTTTGGGTCCTCTGATGACAAAGATAATGATGATGATTAGGCTGCTGTTGGCAAAGAAGGCCTGAGAAGTTTCCCATGAACCCTGAGTGTCTCTTTGTCTCAGAAGGATCCAGAATCCAGGAGCTGATGGCATGAGTGCCTTTCCCTTTCTCTTTGTAATAGGGAATGCTTTGTGGATGCTTCTCTGCCATATTCCCTGTCTGGAAAACAAAACTACAGGCCTTTATGACCCACTGCCCTGAGAAGGGTGGGTTAGAATTCCTGTGTCACAGAGATACATAAACCCCACCTGGTATCTCAGGCTTCCCTTTTCTTGTTGCTTATATGCCACATTTTTGCTTTGCTTTGCTATTTGGGATGCCTTGTAAGATCCTTAGCAACTGCCCATGGCTGAGCTTTATAATTTCCATCCCCATCCAGCAAGTAAACTCTCACCCAGCATCCTGTACCCTCTTCTCAGAGAAGCAAAGAGCCTCTTGGCCTTTCTCCTCTGCTTCTCATGCCTCTGCCTTGGAGAATCCTGCCCCTCTGTCCCTCCCCTGTTGGGTCTTGGCCTTCCTTCTCTACTTGAAGCTTTAATTTCTGACTTTTGGCCTCCTCTGTCACCTTCAAGTTGAACACAGTTATATGTCAGAAAGTCCAAGAAGGGAAATGAAGGTACAAACATGAAATCAGTGCACACAGTACAAAAATCATGTAAAAATACATAAGAGAATAGTGGTTAGCCCCTTGTCTGCCTCCTTGTGTCTCAAATTGTCTGTTGTCATAGTTGATGATATCTGTGAATTACTGAAACTCCAGCATGCCAGCTGGGAAGACAAATTTGAATGTTAACTAGATGTAGTTAAAAAAAGAGCATTTTTATGGTTAGACTCATTCCCTTGCTAATGAAGCATTTTTTTCTATGTATGACCTACTGAGATTACTACTGACACATACTAAAATCTTTCCTATCTCATTCATTATTGGCTTTGTCTATCTTAATTTTTTTGTCTGACAATATTCCATGTTCCACTTGTCCCATCCCTGCAGGTGTTCAAGGCCAGGTTGGACGGGGCTCTAGGCAACCTGGTCTGTTTGAAGATGTCCCTGCCCATGGTAGGGAAATTGAAACTAGATGATCTTTAAGATCCGCTTACAATCCAAACCATTCTATAATTCTATGATTTTATTTTTCTGACATAATTGTATTTGAGATACTTTCACACTCACACTGTTGTCTCCATAATCTGACTACAAATGCCTGGATGGAAAGGCCTCATTTCCAGAAATGATTGATCTTAAACACCAAGGATGAAAAAACATGGAAGGAGACTAAAAAAATGACATTTATACAATTTGGAAGTCTTAACAGTGGTCAGCACTATCTCCCAGGACATGGTAGGACTGGTTCCAGAACCCTATTTTGCAAATCCTAATTTAAAACTGTAATGCTGACACAAGTCCTGGAGTGTAGCAGGTTTTATTAACCCGAGAAATTAGTTCTTATGTGGTTATACTTACTATGAGATGTAAAATGTGACTCATTTTGGTATTGTGCATTGATCTTAGGCAAAACTGTATGTCTCAGCTGAAAACATACTTAGTATTCTGCATAATGCTTCCATTTATAATAGCTCAGGAGCACCTGCAAACAGGCTTAGAAAAAGCATTATTTCTCAGCATTAAAACCATTATTAAAATAAGTTTTTGTTATCATGAACAGTGACCAAAAATTACAGAAAATTACATGCTGTTCTATTTGTAAAGATAATGGATACATGTGATCATGACACTTTCTAATTAATTTTTGTACATTAACAATAAATTTATTCCACGGGATTTAGAAGAAATGCTATTAAAGAAATTGTGAATCAATGATAATGAAAAATTTGTGCTTCTTATCTGAACTTCTTCCTTCATATTTTAGCAAATATTGAATCTGCCACTCCAGAAATCCCACTGGGAGGAGGTGTTGAGAGGATGTACTTTACAGACAGATGGGTTTTTTGTACAAAGTACTCTGTTATGTAGTTCCCCAGCACCTGGAAAGTCCCTGCAGCACAGGATTGTTATGATGAGGAGAGATGATGCATTGTTACCTGGTTATGAGATGGATATAATTACCAATGTCCTGAAACACTGCTGTGGATGCTCATTAGTCTGCCTTTAACAGGTTGACATGAATCACCTTGTAGTAGTTGCCTCTGAACTTCCAAAACTATTGTTTTCTTGTATCCCTAGCATCCTCATGTTTCAATAAATATCTTAAACTACCAGCTTAAAGAACAGCATCTGAAATGTTTGTGAAGTCACTCCTGCTTTGCTAATTGCACATTGTGTTGAAAGGGACAGTTCAACTCAAGTTAATGGGTCAGTGTTTTGGAGGGAGCAAAACCCAAAGCTACAATATATTCCATTAAGCCACTTTCTGCTTTCCTGTCAGAATCACCTATACCTTGCCTGTCCTCCCTAACAGATTGCTTGGTTTGTATCAGTCTTTTCCATAGGAAATGACTCATGCCCTGAAACACAGATTTCCCCCAGCCTGTGTGACATTGTCTAAAGTGAGTACCACTCCAGCCACAGAAACAATGAGATAAGAGGGGCTCTGTCAAGAAAAACCCTCACTGTTGTTGCCACCCAAACAGACAGGCTGCAGGTTTATCAGGAGTGAAGGCAGTTGCTAAAAGTCCTCAAGGAATGAAGTGTCCTTGGCCTTAAACTGTTAGGACAGTTTACTCTTTATAAGTGTACTTCCTGTTTAGTTTGCATCGTGCTTAATGTCTGAGGCTAGGTGAGGTAACCTGTTTGGAAAGAGATACTATTAGCATAATCACTGTTTTATTAAAGCAATGCACGGTGTTGTCATTTACAAATGACAACAAATGAAAGATGAGATCTTTCTTACATCAAAGAAATCAACATCTTCTTGTGTGTGGGTGCCACAACCCACACTGCTGTAATATTTTGAAGGGCTAAATAACATACTTTGTTCAGGGAGGAACATAACATTGGTTCCAAGTACCCAGTAATGTGGTTAATGCATGGCAATGCATCAACATTCTGGCTTTCCCAACATGAGTCCTTCTCCAGTCTTCATTGCTGTGGGGAATTGAGATGGGTGAGTTAGAGGCTTCATGGAAGAAAATGTGTTATAAACAAGGTTTAAGCTGACACAGCTGCATGAGAGTGCAGAAGTACTCAGAAGACACTACCTCATCAATGACTGGATTTTCTAAATAACTGGAAAACATCTTTGTGCTCTTCCTCACAAGTTTATGTGTTCAATTACATGGCAGAGTTTTGACTTTGGACAAACATTCTGTTCATAAACTGTTACTGTAAACTAAAAAGTATAAATTCTGTCAATAATGCTCTTTTGTCCAGTTCTTTTCGTTTCCAAAATGCATTTGAGAAAAAGACAAGAACTACACTTTTCCATTCTAAGTCTCACAACAGGATTTATTGGTGCCATCTACTGGCTATATAGTCCTTTTAAATTTCAACAAATTATGAATAATGTGTTTTAAATGCAGAATAAGAAGAACATTATGATCCTTATAAGTGAATCAGCCAACATCAAACCATGTAATTGGCAAATCTGTAACATTTAAATTACATTAGGTCAAACTTTGGTACAATGTTCCAACAATACAATTCAATTACGAAGCTTTTAGATGTGTCAGGAGGAGAAAGCTGGAGACAGTGTACAAGTAGTCATGTGCAGACTCCAAGCATTAACACCACACACATCCTCCTTGTGTGTCAGAGGAAGGCTTTTTCCTGACAACTGCCACTCTTTGAGATCCCTCCTCCATAAAGCATGAGCAGGTGGGGCACTAACATGTTTATGCAGCAGGTAAACATGGTCACCTTGCTGTTTGCCTTTGCTGGAGGGATGGCCCCACAATAAAAAAAGAAAAATTAAGGAGAAAATGATGCTTTAGCTCATAGCCCAGGCAAGTTGTGAATGCCTCTGCTGAGGGTGGGTTTAAGCAAGCTGGGTGGAGCATGAGCATGAAGGGGATGGCACACATCCTGTTCCACCACATCCATGGCAAAGATGGTGGGAACAAGCAGAGGTTGGAAGGGACTTGCTGTGTATCACTGCTGAATCCCCTTCTGCTAAATTTGTTGAAAAACATCTGAAGATGATCTAGGTTTAAATCACTTACACTCTTTGTAGTAAAAAGTGCTGAACTCTAATTATTTGAGGCAATGCCAGGGACGATCAGCAAATCAATATTGACTGGAACGTTAACAATATCTCCAGTGCCAGGTGAGAAAACTATTTATACATCTGAGTAGCTGCATCCCTAATCAGCAATATATCTGAGTACATGCTTAAAATACTTAATCATACTTAGAGGTGCTTTGCTAGATACCAGTGAGAGTGCTCACATTCCCCACTCTGGTTAGTCAAGACCTTAATAGAGCCAGAAACAAATATATTTAGATTATGACTCTGAGAACCAACCTCTGGAATAACTTGCTTAGCAACTATGTTCTGAGCAAAGAAAGTATATTAATATAGTCTTTGAAGAAAGGGTTCATGCTTCCTGTTCTCTGCCTTTTCCTGTCATCTAATAAAAACATGAGAGTCTTTAGGGAAGGTAAAGAATGTTACTTAACCATATCTGTTTGTCAGAGATTTGTGTTAAAAAATGCATTCTGATGGAACAAACTAAGCCATCACTTCATATAATGCCGTATTTATACATCATGGTACTAGTAGAGCTTACAGCTAAGGCTGCAAAACTCCTCCCAATACTCTATTTTCAGATGCTTGCTACTTTGACAAATTACTGTGGTTTGGTTGAAATTTGTCCACCTTGGATCTTTGGTTTTTCAGCAAAATTTCACATTCAGTTAAAATCCTTAAAATCATGAAAGACATGCTGGTTTTCCCATATTAAAATTGTAAGAGAAGCTTGTCTAAGAATTTGTCAACCCCATATACTGGGAAGCAGAGACTTTTCCCTTGGTATAGACAATCCTAGATGGTTGTCCTGCCATTTCCATGAAATGCCTATAGACTTAGTCAATGGAACTAGAAATGAAAGAGAGTTCATTAGAAATCTGGTGGAGTGTGTGTGAATCTGCACTGAACACATTTTGTCCCTGCAAGGTTTCAGTGTGTCTGATGGTGTTCCCAGAATCTGCAACTTCATCATGGGCTGAGCAAGGACTTTGCAAGACAAACTTCTGCAGAAGTGGAGTGGGGAAACTGCCCTTTGTGTACTCCTGAGGCTCTCACTGCCAGATCCCTAGAGGATGCAGCCTCTCAGAGCTCAGGAAAAGAAAGATATAATATTTCTAGGATGGGAAAAGCTACTGAGAGAGACTAGAGCAGAAGCTAGCTGGAAGATGAGAAATGGAGCAATGACAAAGGATAATGTAGATGGGTGTTACCATATAGTAAAGTACATTAACTTCCACAACCTGCAAATAACATTTAATTTAACATAATTTGCTTGTTTGTACAGCAAATTTAATTCCAGCTATCAAGTTACTCCGTGTGCTCAAGTGGCAGAGCTATGTGGATATGCAGCAGATAGGTATAATTCTCCTCATGATTCACAGAGGTGCTAAAATGGTTTGGTGTAAGGGAGTCTGGAGGAGTTTTGTGTTTCTTTAGGGTGACACAGGCAATGACACACAAAATATCTGCCTGAATAGAGAGCTTCTAGATGCTTATTGTGTTCTGAATAACCACGTGCAGGTTCATGCTCTCCACAATCCATGGAGGGATTCTATGGATAAAATATCAGACTGAACAGACTATATAGGGGCTCATTAGAAGAGAGGCAGCGCTGCCTGAACATCATCAAACCATTCCTAAATCTGGTTTGCATGTCTTGGCATCTGGTGTTTCCTGTTCCAGTCCTGGAGCGTGGAGCAACTTGCATGGCTGAACAGCAGCCTGATGAGACCTTGGATGGCTCCATGCTGAGAAATTTGGTCACCTCTGTTTAGTAACCTTCGGCATTTCTATAGTTAGGTGTCATTATCTCAGGCCTGTGTTTGTGAACATGGTTGAGCACTACTGGCCAGTACTTGTCTGGTCTGTGTGGTCTCAGCCCGCAGCTGTGGGAGCAGTGAGAGGGCAGTTCCCACATCCTCGAGCCGGGCTCGGGAAGACAGCAGTAGTCTGACCACCAAAGTCACCACAACGCTCCTCCTTCGCTTAACAGTCATTTCCCTTTGTTCTCACCGCAGCATCCCTTTCCTCAGCAAGTATTTCGGATTACTTCCCTTTCCTTCATTACACTCAATTGCTAAACATCGACTCCTAATATCAATCTCTTCCTCAGCTGTAGCCTCATCTACTTGGTGTCCACACCCATCATCTCCTGAGGATTCGGGCCTCTTGCAGGACTGTGGCAGCTCGTGTGGCAGTACAAAGTGGCGGTGAAGGTGGCAGCGAAGGTGGCGGTGAGAGGGACGGTGAAGGTGGCAAGTGAAGGTGGCGG